>JAJOZX010001184.1:587500-892500 GCA_023014485.1 Bathynomus jamesi | reverse complement strand
ATTTAACTATTTTTATCAAGTTTTGCAACTTTTTTTTTATTTTTAATAAAAAATGTACTGATTACATGTTTTGAAACCCTTGTAACCACTAACCATTAACTAAATTTTAATTTACCAGAGAATTATTATGGCGGGAACCGAAAGGTAAAAATAAATTTTAAGCACATTTATTAAAGACTGACACAATGTGCTGGTTGCCCTTCAGAAAGACCAACTTCTCAAAGTTAGGCCCAACTGCCAGTCTTGACCTCTTGGGCTTCAGGATGTCCTTGCCGAGAGAGAAGAGCCGTTTCACTGCGGCAGAGGACGGAATTGGCAGACTGAAGTTATGGCGGTTTGAATTCATTCGCGGAGCGGTGATCTTCCGTGAATGACTCCTCGCAGTTAACGTGTTAACGGACTTTAACAGACTAAATATCGAGTTATCGGAAGTTAACTGGTCCGATAACGATAAATGGAAATTAACTTCCGTTAATAGTCCGTTAAAAAAAGTTAACTTCATTAATTAACTGTTATCGGATTAACGCTTTAGTGCCCAACACTGTTAAAATCTAATGATGATATCCTAAACTAAATGTTATGAAGTAACTCGGAAACTGCATTATGCTTGATTAAATATCAAGTAACTTAAATGGGCTGAGCATCGCTAATACAAATTGACAGATTAGTATTATGGTATTTTATTTATATCAACAGTTTCAAAGTTTATCAGCAGCAGCTCGCCACTTAAATCCTACTTAGGGCAAAATAGCCGACAACTATTTTCTTTACATTCTTTTCTGAAAGCTGATGATGATGATGCAGAAATTAATGCGAGGGAAGGGCTTCCTCTAAATCCTTTGAAACCTAACACCGAAGAAATCTTACCAGATACGAATCTCTTTTTCACGAGAGAAACTCTATATCCACTCCCACACAACCCAAATTCAAGACCAGAAAGCGTTGTGCCTTCGCAGTTGAATTGAGCGGTGACGGTGGCGGGGTTTGATGGACCAGCAGCCACTTCAAACTTGCCCCGCAAGGAGCCTTTCCCGCCATCGGTAGAGTGCTGAGAAAGCTCAGTTACTTTCCATACGGCTTTCTGCTGGTCTTTCAACCTTTCGGAAAGGGGAAAAGAAGTTAGTACAAGGGATTCCAATATCGACTGAAAAATGTGAGCCATTCCGAAATTAATGAATTCGATTCCTCTCGCCTCTTTCTTTTCTAATGTACGGGATGTTCGAAAAGTCTCGCCACCCCCTACAAAATATACATATTGTAATATAAATTTTATTTTTGTGTGATTAATTGAATTTATGCGCGATTCATTGACATTTTTTTTCTTTTCCAGGTATAAGAGTTGTGTGAACAATGGCACACCAGTCCACTTACACTCTAGAGGAAAGGATAGTGATGAGCACATGGACTCATGAAAGGTCACATACTGGCAAAACGATGCATGATATCCAGAATGATTTCAACACAAGATTCAATAAGGCTGCACCACCAAACAAGATGGTATTACGATGGAAGAAAAAGCCGTTTGAAGCTGGCTCCATCAAGGACAGACCACGGTCGGGAAGACCAACGACGCGAGCAGAACAATGTGAAGGTGTGATTGCATCGGTGGTTCGTTCATCGAAAATATCACTTCGGAAACGATCACAAGAACGTGCAGTCCCCATGTCCACAATCAGAGATCACATGACAAAAGATCTCGGCATGAAACCATACCGCCCGTCATTTATTAATAAATTGTTATAATGTTTCAGACCAACAAAGACCCTAGGATCCACTCATGGCTGGTCTACCTAACTGTGTTCGTAATTGTATATTGTGCATGTCCTCCGTGGTGGCGGAGGGGACCTACAAT
This sequence comes from Bathynomus jamesi, assembly GCA_023014485.1. NCBI lineage: Eukaryota > Metazoa > Arthropoda > Malacostraca > Isopoda > Cirolanidae > Bathynomus > Bathynomus jamesi. Next base: position 890,648 of record JAJOZX010001184.1, on the reverse strand, counting down.
TTCACGTGGGTTCCGAACCACAAGAACATAAGAACCTGAGAAATTTTTATAGTGGGCACACTAGGGGCCACTTCAGCCCATCGAGGTGGCTCCACTATGTAAAAACTGCCTGTACATTGGCAACACAACCAATTTTTACAAAACTATATAATTATTAATTTAAAACTAATTAATTATCAATTTAAAACTAAAGATAGAATCTCTGAATCCAGAGGATCAAGTCATAATAGACTACCACCCACAAATATGTTACACTCTATATCTATTTATAACTGACATGCAAATATATCAGATCCAAAGAATCCAGTCAATTTCATTACGGTATCCATCAATACCAGTACCTTGCCAACCAAAATAAGTCACGGTCCATATCAATTGCGGACCAAGTCACAATTTACAACCATATACATTACAATATACAGGGGTTAGACAAAATAATATGAACACCTTGATAAATGGCGGTTTTTATTCTTAATATGGAGTTGGTCCTCCTTTAGCGGCAATAACAGCTGCAATGCGTCGGGGAATTGATTCATACAGCTTTTGGACAGTGGCTAGAGGAATCCTGAACCATTCTTCGAGCAAACCCTGCTCCAGTTCCTCCAAAGACGCCGGCGGTGGGAATCGGCTTCTGACCTGCTGCTCCAAATGACACCACAGATGCTCGATAATGTTAAGATCCGGGGATTGTGGAGGCCAATCCAAGCGTTCTACTTCACTAACATGCTCTTCAAACCAGTTTTTAACGACCCCAGCGGTGTGGATTGGTGCATTATCATCCTGGAAGACGGCGCCGCCATTGGGAAACAGCGTTTGGACCATGGGATGGACCTGGTTAACCCTACCATGCAGTACTACAGGGGCCAAGAGTATTCCACGATATTGCTGCCCAAACCATCACAGATCCGCCTCCATGCTTCGGTTGGGGTCAGGCAGTCGGGGTCATAAGCATCTTTAGGCTGTCTCCAGACGTAAACTCGACCGAAACATGGAAATAGCGTAAAGGAGGATTCGTCAGAGTAGACTACATTCTTCCACTGGTCCATTGACCAATTCTTATGGTCATTACACCATTTTCTGCGCCGCTCAATGTTGATGTGCGAAAGGAAGGGTTTGGCAATTGCAGCCCTCCCATGGTATCCAGCTCCATGGAGCTCGCGACGTACAGTTCTGGTCGATACCGGGCTTGCAAGATGCTGGTTAAGCTCTGCAGTCACTTTTGGAGCTGTGGTCTTATGGTTCTTTGTCACAATGCGCTTTAGCACCCGGCGGTCTCGATCACACAGCTTCTTCTTGCGTCCACTATTGCATTTGTCGGTGCTTGTCTTTCCATGGTTTTGGTATGCAGACATGACCATAGAGACAGTTCCTCTGGATACATTGAACATCTGAGCGGTTTTCGTCACCGATGCACCAGCCATCCGCGCTCCGACAATTTGCCCTCTTTGGAAGTCTGACAGGTCTTTCATAACTGCTAATTCATAATTCACTCAGATCTGTAAAAACAACGTGAGGGTTATAACATGACGTATACACTCTGTTACGCATTTAAATAGGTTTGCCAGTCATTTGACCGTTTACTTTGTGTCTGAGCAGTCCGTAAAGATAACCGGTGAAATCGGCGGGTGTTCATATTTTGTCTAACCCCTGTATATACTTAGGAGGAAAAGTAGTGTGTGGTGGCTGGAAAGACTGTACAGTAATGTAGAAAATGTGTGTGCACCCATTTTGGGTCTCCCATTTAAAGGTGTTTGTGGGGCAAGTGAAGATCATGAGTTTTTCAATACCTCACAGTACTATGGGGGGCACCGCTCGGCAGAGGAATCTCTTTAAATGGGGTGTAAGGACAGAGAGTATCCCCTAACCCAAGATGCTGCCTCCCTATATCCCACAACACTTGTGTTGAGCTGTGGGATCTATCACCTAAATGTACATAATATATATGAAATAAACTAGTACCATTCATGCAATAAAAATGGGCTTAAACACTATCACCAGATGTCCCTTGCAGACATCAAACTATCCAACCTTCTTTTGAAAGAATCAATTGTATCTGAAGTCACCACTTCTTTTGTCAGACTGTTCGAAAACTTAATTACTCTGTTTGTAAAACTATGTTTTCGTAAATCTGTTCTACAGGCTTAAATAATTTCATACTATGACCTCTAGTCTGGTTATTGTGATCTTTAATGAACAGAGAATCAAAATCTATCTTATCCAACCCTTAATTTTACTACCTTAAACTATACCCAATCTATCAACATATGCGTCTAATCGATTTTTAAACATGTTTATAGACGTGCTACTAATTACTTCTACCGGCAAACTATTCCAGCTATTTACTATTCTATGCGTAAAAACGTTTTTGGCAACTGCTGTCTCGAACCTTCTACTTGCCAACTTACACCCGTTATTTCTAGTCCTATTATATTGAGATATTTCGAAAAAGCTATCTCTATCTACGTTATCGAACCCATTCATAATTTTGAAAACCTGGATTAGATCACCCCTTAGCCTCCGAGTCTCGAGTGTAGTCAATTTTAACTCCTTAAGCCTATCCTCGTACGACTTCGACCTAAGTGACGGAATCATCTTAGTTGCTCGTCTTTGAATCTTTCGATTTTGTCTATATCTTTGCGCATATTCGGATTCCAAAATTGGATCGCGTACTCCAAATGGGGTTTAACTAATGATTTATAAAGAGGAACTATAATATCGCGCGATTTGTACTCAAAATTCAGAGCTATAAAACCTAACACTTTATTCGCTTTATTGACCGCTGCTGTACTTTATTTCGCTACTCTTAAGTCACCAATGACTATAACTCCTAAATCTTTTTCCTGCTCTACGCTTAACTCTTTCCCTGACATACTATACGCAAAATTACAGTTACGCGAACCTATATTTAAAATTTTGCACTTATCCACGTTAAATCTCATTTGCCATGTGACTGACCAATCAACGATTTTATTCAGATCTTCCTGGACTTTACCTCTATCTTCGTCATTAATCGCCCTACCACCCAGCTTCGTGTCATCCGCAAACTTTGAAACTGTACTGACTAGGCCGACATCTAAATCGTTAATATATATAAAAAGCAAGGGGCCCAATACAGAACCCTAAGGAACGCCACTCGCTACATTAGCCCAACACGACTCCGCTCCATCAACGACCACCCTCTGTTTCCTACCTCGCAACCACTCTTCTATCCAATTTATTACTACACCCCTGATTCCATGAGCCTTAGTTTTTTCAATGTCTTTTGTGCGGTACGGTGTCAAACGCTTTTTGAAAATCTAAATACACTACATCAACCGCTCGATGACTATCGTAAACGTCAACCACGCTTTGAAAAAAATCTAAAATATTAGTTAAGCAAGATTTGTTTCGCCTAAAACCGTGCTGCGTATTTCTAACTAAGTTATGCAATTCTAAGTGTTCGACTATACGATCCCTAATTATTGATTCCAGTAGCTTACCTACAACAGACGTTAAACTGATTGGCCTATAATTTCCTGCCGCACCTTTATCGCCTTTCTTAAAGATAGGTGTTACGTTTGCTAACTTGAAATTATCTGGTACGCACCCCTCAGAAATAGACTCATTAAAAATCTTTGTTAGCGGCACAACAATGCTATCTTTTAATTCTTTTAGTTGTATGGGATATATGGAATCCGGCCCCGGTGATTTACGCGGTTTCATTTTATCAATATAGCGCATTACCGCCCCTTCACTAACCACAATATTATCCAATATTTTACCATTATCAAAAGGTACTGTCTATGACCTTAGGGATATTCGTTACATCTTCTATAGTAAAAACTGACGTAAATAACTCGTTTAGCAAGGTAGCCATTTCCTTGTTTTCAGAAACTACATCTCCGTTAACATTTTTCAACGGCCCCAAGATACTTTTTACTGGATTTCTATTGTTGACGTATTGAAAGAATCGCTTGGGGTTTTCTTTACCGTCACGAGCTATGGAGATTTCAAATTCGCGCTTGGACTTTTTTATTACACTTTTCGCTTCACGCCTTAGAGATATGTAGTTGTTTGTAACCACAAACTGTCTTTATCGCACTTATGTAGCCTATAAGCCCTATCTCTACTCTTTGTAATGTCTCCTACTCTAGAAGTAAACCACAAGGGCTTGTTGTTTACTTTCGCACGCTTAATTTTGTACGGTACACATTCCTCATTTATAGTCCTAAATACTGTTTCAAACGATTTCCACTTAGTTTTGCGTTGGAGATCCCCATTACGTTTTCCCAATTGACGTGTGACAATTTACTTCGAAATTTACAAAAGTCTGCGTGCTGGAAGTTAAGAATTTTAGTCGAGTTAGCTGGTTTCGAGTGACTTACTGAGAGGACAAACTCTACCATATTGTGATCGGTATTGCTTAACGGTTCTATTACTTGAAGATCAGTAAGTAGCCTATCATCCGTAGTTATTACTAAATCTAAAATACTGTCCAACGTCGTATGTTTCCCAACCTTTTGAATAAGAAAGCTATCCTCGAGAAAATTAACTAAACGATTACCTTCCGCGTCTCCCTGCATTGTATCGTAATTCACGTTGGCGCAATTAAAGTCACCCATAACTAAAGCGTGTCACTACCTATTCTCTTTAGTTCACGATATAACGCTTCGTCCGTATCAGCTGTTTGATTAGGGGGCCTATATATAACCGCAACAAGTTTGAAATCGTTCAATTTAAGTTCTGCTATAGTCGAATCTATCGGTTCTGGAAATGTGTGCTTTACTTCTATAACGTTCGCAATATTATCTTTAATATACAACATAACACGGCCTCCTCGCCTACCTATTCCGTTTTTAACAAAAAGTCTATAACCTCTAATTTGATACTCCCCTACAAAGTCACGTGTTTCAGTGCTAAGCCACGATTCATTTATCGCAATTAAATCATAGTCTTTACAAGCAATTAAAGAAAAAAATTCGTTTATTTTATTTCGTAGGCTACGAGCATTTAAGGATAGAACCTTCAAATTGTTTGTAATTGCGACACCTTCGCGAGCGCAGGGAAAATTTGTGGAATTTACGCTGGGACCGTTCGAGTTACGGTAGCCTGAAAAGAAGAGACAGTATTATGAAATACTCTTCCTAAACGCGCAGCTCCAACGTCATTAAGATGAAGTCCATCTCCGAGGAACAAGTCCCTCCTGCCGTAGAAACTGTTCCAAAAATTCGCAAAATGCACTCCTTCCTGTTGGCAAAGAGACTTTAGGTTATTGTTAATATAGGTCGCCTTGCTGTAGAAATCGTTACGTTGGATAATTCGAGGAAGTATACCTGTTAAAACAATCTTATTAGTTTTTTCCTTTAATCGCTCTAGTAAGTCCCTGTACCTAGCCAGCAGTTCTTCCGATCTAGAATTTAAAACGTTATTAGTACCGACATGAATAACATACGTTGTGTCCTCGGCGGTACCGTCTGTAAAATGGTCAACACTTAGTTATATCCTCCACCCTTGCACCAGGGTAGCAGTAACGGCGCCTACGACGAGGGTTTCTCCCACAGAATTCCTCGAGCTGCCCTCGAACAATGGAATCGCCAACGAGTCGTATTTCCGGTTCATCAGCATCTTCGAAACCTAAAACAGAAAACTTATTGTTTGTTATTACTGGTAGACAAGTATTAAGTTTTCTCAATGGTGCTCCATTACGCACTCGAACGAAAGGTTGGAAACTAGCGGAAGAGAGAGGGCTATTAGTACTATTTATATTATTAGTAGAAACTGAGGCAGGAGGGGTCGTAACTGGAGTATCAAGGGATTTTAATTTTGCCGTCAGGAGCATCACGCTTTCTTCAAGCCTCACTCTGACCTCCCTCTCACGTTCTAACTCGTTCCTCAGGACTTCCATGCTTGAGCACCACCTGCAAACTAACTGTTCATTATTATTAGCCATTGTAAACGCGTAAGCGGCAAATTTCCCTTCACATCGACTCCAAGTACTTGACGGGGGTGCCATTCTTTTAATTAGTTTAAAAAAAAAAAAAAAAAAAAAAAGTGTTTGGAAATTAATAAATTACAACGTAGGTCTACCGCGTGCTTATTGTGCCGTCACCTGTTCAAACTCGCAAAAATGTTCTTGAAACGCAAATTTATACTAAATGAATATATAATTAAGCTACCGACGAAAGATCTGTAAAAGAAAGAGTATTAATAATACTTATCTGTCCGCGATTCGACCGACTTTTAGCCTTTTTTCCCACGGTGTGTGACCACACACTACCTGATCTCCCAAAGGAAGGGAAAATAAACCTTATGACTCCTCGTTTTCTGATAGATTACACGAAGTAATTTAGATAAGAATGCACCAAACACTTTTTTTTTTTAAGACACCTCAACGAAAACCACTTATTCAATTGATAACACTGGACACTCGATAAAACACGTCTGTTCATAAGGAAAGACTGATCACATATGATGCAGAAACGATATGAAGCCTGTGAACGGTTTTTGCATCTTGATTAGTAACTGTATTTACTGTCTTCTTCTTCCGCAGCTTATTATCTCATCTTTACATGGGGTCGCTGTTTTTGGTTCGTCTTCTCCACTCTCCTCTGTCATACACCGCGTCCTCCTCCAAGTCCTTCTCCCTGATGTCCGCCACCACACAGTCCCTCCATCTCGTCTTCGGTCTTCCTCCTCTTCTCCGTCCCGGCAACTCCATCTCCAGCACTCTGCGCCCCACATACTCCTCCTCTCTTCTCCTGACGTGTCCATACCACCTCAGCCTGGCCTCCTGCACCTTCTTAGATGCTTCCGCCACCTTCACTTTCCTCTTATATGCTCATTTCTGACCCTATCCCTCCTCGTCACTCCACACATCCATCTCAACATCTTCATTTCAGCCACATCGATTTTTCTTTCATTGCTTTTCTTCATTGGCACAGTCTCCATTCCATACAACATTGCCGGCCTCACCACTGTTTTGAATACTTTTCCCTTCAGTTTCACTGGGACCCTCTTATCACAGAGCACCCCTGATACGTCTCTCCAGTTCTTCCACCCCGACTGTATTCTACAGTTTCTCTCTCTCTCTGCTCCCCCTCTGCATCCACTGTTGACCCCAAGTATTTAAAATACTCCACCGTCTTAACACGCTCTCCACTCAATGTCACTTCCCCTCCTCGGTCCTGCTGCACATCACATCTCATATATTCGGTCTTCTTTCGGCTAATTCTCATCCCCCTACTTTCCAACGCTCTCTCCAATTTTCCAACTGCTGCTCCACCTCCTCTTTCGTCTCCCCACTCAACACAACATCGTCTGCATACATCATGCACCACGGCGCCTCCCCTCTAATCCTGTCCGTCAACACATCGAATACCACATTGAAAAGGAAGGGGCTCAAAGCTGATCCTTGGTGCAGACCAACTTCCACCCCAAAGCTCTGACACACCCACGCTACTCCTCACCTTAGTTGTTACTCCCTTGTACATCCCCTTGATCAGTTTAACATACTTCTCCGGTACCATCTTTTCCCTTAAGCATCTCCAAACTTCCTGCCGTGGTATCCTATCATATGCCTTCTCCAAGTCAATAAAAACCATGTGCAACGCCTTCTGCCCCCCTCTGTACCTCTCTGCCAACTGTTTCAATGCAAAAACTGCATCTGTCGTTCTCCTTCCCGGCATAAATCCAAACTGTTCCACTGACACTTCGTCTCTCAACCTACTCTCCACTATTCGCTCCCATATCTTCATTGTATGTGATATTAGCTTGATCCCTCTATAATTCGTGCAATCTTGTACATCTCCCTTCTCTTTGAATATAGGCACTATGATGCTGGTCCGCCACTCATCCGGAATCACCTGGTCAAAACTTCTGCATTAGGTCCCACACCAGATCCACCCCATCATCTCCCAGTGCCTTCCATGCCTCGGCTGGTATCTCGTCTGGCCAGTCGCTTTGTTATTTTTCATCCTATTCAGAGCACGACTCACTTCCATCCTCCCCACTTGTTCTGTCATAGCTACATTTGGTAATCCATCCTCATAGAAAGATCTTGGGTTTTCTTTATTTAATATTTCCTCAAAATATTCCTTCCATCTATCCTTTATCTCTTCATCTCTTTGCAGCACCGCCCCTCCTTCCCTTAATTTGTTTTACCTGTGTAAAGTCTTTTGTCGCTCTATTTCTGCTCTTAGCCAATCTGTATATCTTCTTTTGTCCTGCACGATCCTCTAAATCTTCATACATCTGCCGATATGCCTCCGCCTTTGCTCTCGCCACTGCTCTCTTTGCCTGTTTCTTTGCTTCTTTATATACCACCTTACACTCTTCACTCCTCGATTCTTCCCATAACTTCTTAGTTTCTCTCTTACTTCGTAGTGCTCTTTGGATCTCATCACTCCACCACCATCCTTCCTTATCTTCCCACACTTACTGTAATTAAAGTAATTGTTGCAGTGACTTGTTTCTTGAATTACACCTATCACATATAAATACAATTAATCACACAAAAATAAAATTGGTATCACAATATGTACATTTTTTAGGGCGGTGACAGGACTTTTCGAACACCCTGTATCTCAGCAGGAGCCTGGTACAGTATTTAAAGTGGCTATTCTCGTGTGTGCAGACCTATATTAGTATTAATGAGAAAAAATACTTTAAAATAATTTTTATAAGGCAGAGAAACGAGTTTGTTTATAATCCATTCACTCGAGAACAAATATTTCAGTAACTATAAATATGACAAAAATAGGAAGTTGTGTTTTGATTGACATAACAACATTTAATAAAATTAACCACAAAATTGCATATTTTGCAGATGGATTCTGAAATCGTGCCAGACTTTACCATTGACCACTTGGTCTCGACTGCATGTTCTTGACAACACCATCAATTGGCACAGAGATGTTGATGTTAAGAAGCGAACAAGGACTACTCATTGCTTTTCCATTGTATTTATAGTCAACTTTCAGGTCAGTGTGATCATCTTCACATCGCCAGTACGACACCATATGTAAAGGGCATGAACCCACTCCTCTAGGACAGTTTACCTGAAATTAAATGGCCAGTTATCTCGAGAAAAGTGCTTTAAGAGAAGCCGTTTTAAATGAAAATTCAATTATGATCGATTTTGTTTTATAAATACTTTCACCTAAAAATAGTGTTATAGACAGTACCTTCGAAAGATTTAAGTATACAAGGATGACTTTTTTCTGGTGTACACCAAAGTACTGTAGTTTAATTATTAAGGACTTATCCAGTATCTTACCTGATATTTAATAATATCTACATTGAAATAAGAAGCGGCTGGATTCTGTTCTGCTTGTTTTTTGAGAAGATTACTTAGAGATGCCATATTGAAATCGTAAGTACCGCAATTTTCTGAAGACTGAGATTCATCGCTGAAATGTAACAAGTCACGCAATTACGCGCAAACCTACATTCATTACGTGAAAACCTATTCCCTGTTCTGAATGGGATGGGTATGACGTTTGAAATTTACGATCGGAGACACGCAAACCACTTACAGTATACAGAAAATTATCATCCAGAAGTACTACCCGAAGAAACTCGGGAGAGCCAGTGTTATCTTTCATGACAAGGTTGGAACATTTACTTCTGGTGATACGTTGACTGATACCAAGGTCTCCATTCACACATTTCACCCAAACCACTTCCATTCTTCTCTTCTTATTATTATTTTTGTTATAATCAACTTCACGTTTGTCACACACTTACTAATCAAATCTTTTCATCATCTATCACGAGTCTTCCTCTACTTATACGCATGACCAATCGATACCTTTCCCGAACATTCTCATTTCTCACTCTCAATTCGTTTTACGCCAATCATAGTTAATCGCATTATTCATTTTTCCCTGTAACTACAATTCTCAGATATGACAATAACGGGTCAACCACAAATTTTCTTTCGTGTTAACAAAATAATATTTTCTATCAACAGGCAGGCCTATACAGAGGGTTGACATAAGTAAATAGACACCACGATGATTATCCTGAAGAACAAATGGCAAAACTCATCAATGAAATGCCGGAACGTGTATGAACTTTACATATTACAAAGGGGAAAGCAACACGATTCTAAATATATTAATGCAATAAATCTGTTATCATTTACCGACTTTATCATCAAATAAAAAACTAGAAAAACCGAAGGCGTCTATTTACTTTAGTCAACCCTCTGTACATTAAATATTATATTTTTTCTAGACTTAAAAAAACCTTTTCAGAAAACCTTAGTTTGCTTTCGCTCGAATTGTTCATTCTGACGAAATTCAAGTTTGTTACCCCACCTTATAGGCCAGTCAATCTGTGATTGGACCTGGAAGTAATTGTAACAGAAATGGTTTTAACTGTTTTCGCACCCTTACCTCAACATAAATGATATATTAAAAGCTTACCACAAACGGGCCAGGCACAATTTCCATAAATCCAAGATGGCCGCCGCTACCACGGTAACAATAAAGTGGCACCAAATTTTTACTATTCAATCAATTTCTTATTGTAATATATCATTCTGTAGGTTTTAATGGTCAACGAAACCATTAAAATGGATTAGAATAGTGTCTGATGCTTAGTTTGTCAATTATGGCGGCCATCATGAATTTTCAAGATGGCCGACGTGTGAAAAACCTGCATTTACTTATATCTTCGTTTCTAATATATGTAGGTTCACAATTTTTGTCTAAACATACATTTTCAGAGTCAGGGAATATAATTATAGCGCTTAGGATATTGTCAGGTGGGCGGTAGGCCCACCATGGCGGCCATCTTGGATTTTCAGGATGGCCGCTATGCGAAATCATATGATCCGAGTTTCTTAATACGCCTGAATCCTAAACTTGGGCGCTTAAAAATGCAATTACTTCCAGGTCCAATCAGTTTCTAAAACAAAATTAACACTAATTTTGTATTTTTTTTTTTTCCTCTAATTTACCGCCGATTCGTACCTATAGAGAGCGGTACATATCTCGGCGAGGCAGTGGGTGGGTGGTGTTACTGTGCTGGGGGTTGGGGGTGGTAGACTAGGGGAGTGAGTAAGGGTCAGTAGCTGGATAGTGGGTAGGAGGGGTATGGTTTTAGATGCGATGGAGCAGATGGGAGTGAGTAAGGAAGAAGAAAATCGCTTCCGTTGAGAAGTGGGGGCCTTCGGGGAGTATGGATCGTAGACTGTCGGGTATGGGATTTTCGGCCGAGAGAGGGAAACACCTGCGACGAAGAGCGGACAACTTTGGGCATTCCACCAGGAGGTGTATGACAATGATAGGGGTATGGCAGGTAGGGCAAAGCGGGGCTGGCGATTTCGCCATAAGGTGTCCGTGGGTGATGCGGGTGTGGCCTAGGCAGAGACGGGCTAGAATTACTTCTTTATGGCGGGACCGGTGGAATGAGGAGGCCCAGTATCCTATTTCTGGCTTGATCATGTGGAGTTTATTTTGTGTGGCCTGGTCCCATTCCCGCCGCCATATGGAGCGGAAGTGGGAGCGGAAAGTCGGGAAGAAGTCGGAGAAGGGGAGGGGTCGGGAGGAGGCCGGCAGTGAGCAGGCCGTCTTTGCCGTGCGGTCCGCCGCCTCGTTACCCTGGATGCCGACATGAGCCGGGACCCAGCAGAAGGCGACTGTCTTGCGTTGGAGGGTCGTTAAAAAGTGGAAGGTTTGCTGGATGGTACAGACGAGCGGGTGAGGAGAGTTAAATCTTCCTAGAGGAGTGAGCTTTGGGAATCTGAATAAATGACGAAATCGCGAAAAGTTCCGCCGAAAAAACGGAGGCCGACTCCCCTGGAAAACGGGACAGAATCACCGCTGAGGAGGCCACACCAGCTTCCGAGCGGGAACCATCTGTGTAAATGGCGACTGCGTCCGGGTGTTGGGTTGCGTGTTCGCGGAAGAGTGACCTGTATATCATGGCGCTCGTGGTATTCTTCGGTATTGCACACAGATCCTTGCAAAACTTGATAGGGGTGAGGAGCCAGGGGGGGTAGATGCTGAATGAAATGGGGATAACTGAGGGGGCGGGCATGTTGAAAAGATCAAGGAAAGAGCGGACCACTTCAGTGAAGTGCCAGCTCCGTCCCTGAGGTGGTAGTTCTGAAACCGCCGTGCCCAGAAGCGAAGAAGGTAGCCTCTGTGCACGGAGGTATGTCCTCATGAGTAGACCCCGTCGGAGGGCGAGAAGGAGATGATCGCATTCCACGTGGAGGCTGGAGGCTGGGGAGGAGCGGAAAACACCGGTGGCGAGGCGGAGGCCTCTATTAAGTACCGGGTCCAGGATACGGAGGCGGGCGTTGGAGGCTGAACCGTAAATTGTACTACCATAGTCCAGCTTCGACTGTACTATGGAAGTGTAAAGGCGAAGAGGAGAGCGTCGATCTGCACTCCATGTGGTGTGGAGAGGTGATCCAGGAGAGCGAGTGGGCGTCGAAGGGATTGCTTTAGGTGCTTGAGATGGGGAACCCAATTGAGCCGTCGGTCTAAGGTCATGCCCAGAAAACGCGTGGAGGGTACCACCTCAAGAGGACTGCCGTATAATGTGACAGAGGGTAGAGGAAGGGTTGTGGGTCTTCTTCTACTGAAGAGCATACACTTGGACTTCGGGATGGAAAGGCGGAAACCCACCGACGTCGCCCACCTTTCCACCCGGTAGATGGCGAGCTGCATTTGTCGTTGAACGACGGACGGTTCTCGCCCTGCGAAGTAGATCGCAAGGTCATCCGCGTAAATGGAAGAGCGGATGGTGGGTGGAAGGCATTGTGAGACCGTGTTCATCACGACGGAGAAGCAGAGAACACTGAGGATGCTTCCCTGTGGGACCCCGTCCTCCTGCACGAAGGTGTCAGAGAGGACTGAGCCCACCCGGACTTTAAAGGTCCGGGAGGAAAGGAAGCCCCTGATGAAGGTCGGCATGGCTCCGACAAGGCCCAGATGTCGGAGCTGACCGAGGATCATTGCTCGACGGGTGGTGTCATAGGCCTTCTGGATGTCGAAAAAAATTGACAGTACGAACTGTCCATTGTCGAAGGCATCCTGTATGTCTCGGCTGAGAAGCAGGAGGGGATCAGTGGTGGAGCGGAATTGTCGGAAGCCGGACTGGGTAGCCGGGAAGGAATTGCTATTTTCAAGGACGAATGATAATCGCGTAGCGACCATTTTCTCGAGGATTTTGCAGGCACAACACGTCAGGGCGATGAGTCTGTAGTTTGTGGGGTCCATGGAATCTTTGCCGGGTTTGGGGATAGGGATGACGTGAGCCTCTTTCCACCTAGAGGGGAAGGCGCCCTCTATCCATATGCGATTGTATAGGTCTAGCAGGAAAATCTAAGGTAGTGTGGATGTGCTGGATCATGCCGTACGGAATACCGTCCGGACCGGGACAAGGGGATCGTCGAGAGGCCAGTGCCGCCTGTAGTTCACGCATGGTAAACAATCGGTTGTAGGTGCTGTCTATGGACGGTGGAGAGGGGCTATCGTCAGGGGCGGGTACGGAATCGGCTGCAGAGGAAGAAACGGCGGCGAAGGTAGAAGCGAGGTGGTTTGCCACCGACTTGGGCTCACATAGGAGTCCATCATTAGTCCGGAGGACCGGGGGTCGGGAGGGGACATGTCGCCTCTCGACACCCCGTACCTTCTTCCAGATGGTAGCCGAAGGTGTGGTGGCGGTGATGCCAGACACAAAGGCACGCCAAGAGGCTCGGCGCGCTGTCTTCATTGTGCGGCGGGCGATGGCGATGGCCCTGGCCCGCTGCATCTCCGTGCGATGGATGGGGAGTCGCGTCCGGTAGAAGCGCCGAGTTGCCTTCTTCTTGGCGCGCACGGCCTCCGCGCACTCCGGGGTCCACCAAGGCACCCGTCGGGCGCGGGGGTAGGCGGAGGATCGTGGTACGCTAGTGCTTGCAGCCGCTAGAACGACGGACTCGTCGATGGATGGGAAGTGGGCAGTTGTAAGGGTTGTATGCGTGTTGCCGCGGAAGCGGGCCCAATTCGCGTTGGTAGTAACCCACCTTACCGGTACCCGAACAGTCTGGTCGGGTCGACTGAGCGTGAGTTGAATGGGGAAATGGTCACTTCCATGGTCCTCTCGGAGGACCGGGGAAATGGTCACTTCCATGGTCCTCTCGGAGGACTTGCCACGTGAAATCTAGGAGGGCATCAGTTGAAACGAGGGACAGGTCTATACAGGATGGAGTGCAGGTGGTGGCATGGTAGAATGTAGGAGAGCCATCATTGAGGCACTCGAAGGAGAGCTCGGTCATGAAAGATATCAGGGTTGAGGCCATATAGGTGGAGTGTGTGTCGCCCCACAAGGGGTGGCGACTACTGAAATCGCCCAGTAGTAGGAAGGGCCTGGGGAGTTGTTGTACGACTTCCACCAGGTCGTCGCGGGAAACTTTCAATTTTGCTGATAACTTCGATTTAATACAGATCTCAGATTTACTTGATAAATCAATCTCAGGAGAAATAAGTTCGGAAGATGTAGAAAAGGAGGTCGTCTTCAAAAAGATGATTGAGAAACTGGAGAACTACAAACATAGCTTAGATTCCTCGAGAATTGCAAAACTGTGGTTCCAATACATAGAAATGGTCGAAATACTATGCACATTCATAAAAGCCGAAAGAACAGGAAACTTCCTTCTTTATTTACTGGCAGAGTATAGCATGCTACCATTTTTCGCAGCGTCTGGACATTTTGCGTATGCTAAGTCAACACGCATCTATCTTCAAAAAATTTTAATCTGAGAGAGACATCCAAATGTTTACGCAAAGTTTAGAGAAGGCTATCATGTTGTTCGCAGAAGTAATAGATTTTGGGCTGGACTCTCAACAGATCTGGTTATAGAACAAGTTCTTATGAGGAGTTTGAAAACAACAGGTGGACTAACTCACGGACGAGGAATGACTGAGGTACAAAGATCAGTTTGGCTACTGTCGACACCAGCCTGTGCAGAAATAAACCGTGCGATGCAGGAAGTTACAGATGTAACGTATGAAGGTAGTGAGCAGCATAAAGAAACAAGACATGCACGACTTGAGAGATTTCAAAGATTCATTGAAAATCTTGGCGTACGCTGTGGCAAGAAACCCCTTCGACAACCGAAAGGAACTCATGAGCATTGACACAGGAGAAATTGCTATTTCAACTGTCAATGTAGACAATGCCAATGTTATTGGAAGCAACATTCTTGCTTCAATGTCCGAAAAACCAGTTGCAGATTATATGTTCAAGAAGAAAGACGTGGCCATAACAATGAAAGCAAGATCAACTATTAAGATGGATGAAGTTATTCCCGTTGATCCTCTCTTGTTATTCTAACGTCTAATAACCACTGTCAGAGGTATGGAATCAGCTGTACACTTGGAGACAGCATTCTCGTATGAGCTGCGCACATTTCCTCCTGCACTTATAGAGACAGACGGTTTGTTAAGGGAAGCAAATAAACCACAGCTAGCAAATTCTATCTGGTCTTCAACTCCGCCTGATGAATCAGATGCTTTACTTCCTAAGGATATTTCATATGTCCTCGATGGAAGATCCTTACTCCACAGAGTACAATGGACAAAAGGAAGAACATACAACGAGATTTGCAAAACTTACGTAGAATACGTCCCCAAGCATTACGGAGAGGGAACAGTCATTGTATTTGATGGGTATGACGGGAAGCCTTTACCAAAGATACAACCCACATTCGCAGAACCAAAGGCAAGCAGGGCATACCTGTACGTTTAACAGGAGAAATGAAGCTAAATATGAAGAAAGACGAGTTTCTTACTAACCTCGACAACAAGCAGAGATTTCTAGTAATGTTGGCGACTAAAATGAACGAAGAAAACATGAAAGCAATCCAATCATCTGGTGATGCAGACCTTTTGATTGTAGACAGCAACTGAATCTGCCAGAAGTAAACCAACAGTTGTTATTGCAGAAGATACCGATCTACTCATTCTCCTGCTCCATCATGCTGATGTAGATGGTCACAGAATATTTTTCACATCAGAGCAAAAAACTCGATCGAAAGCGAAAACCAAACTGTGGGACATCAAGTACGCTAAATCGAAATTAGGATTGAAGATTTGCGAAGCAATCTTGCTTATTCACGCCTTACTTGGGTGTGATACAACGTCCAGATTGTTCTCCATTGGTAAAGATGTGGCCCTGCAAAAGTTTAAGAAAGACGAAAGCTTTCAACGCTTAAGCCAAGTTTTCAACAACTCAACATCAACAAGAGAAGTAGTTATTACTGCTGGAGAAAAGTTGCTGCTTATTGTTTATGGCGGAAAAAAAGAAAGCTCGCTTGATAAGCTTCGTGTCACAAGATTCTACCGGAAAGTTGCTGCAAGTATGAAAGTTGTCTCCCCCGAGAGCTTGCCTCCAACATCCGCAGCTGCATCATTCCATTCATTGCGTGTTTACCTCCAAGTGCAAGTTTGGAGAGGACTGGAAGATCTTGATCCAGAAGAATGGGGTTGGACTGTGAAAAGAGGAAAACTGCTACCAGTTTATACCTCGAAAGCTCGGGCACCAGAAAGCTTACTAAAACTTTTCAGATATAACTGCAAGGTAGAGTGTCAGAACGCGAGATGTACGTGTTTCAAGAATGGACTGAAATGCTCAGCCTTGTGGCGAATGCCAAGGCGTTTCTTGTCTGAACTGTCAGCACCCTTTGGACATAGAGAATGCAGAGAACAGTGACGAAAATAATACAGACCCAGATTTTTACTAACTCACCATCACGCATAGGCTATATCAAAATGCCTATCCCTGTGAAATCATGTATTGATTTGAGTTGAAATAGCATGCTATTTTTTCTATAAACTAAATTTCAGATCAATATCTCAGTTTATCCAAGAGTTATGTCCAAAAAACGAAATCAAAACAAGTGAACGTCGTTAAAATGAAAATATATATTATCTTCGAAACTATGAAGGATAGACTAGTGGTGTTGGGGTTCATTTGAAAGACCTAATCAAAGCCTCTACGATTATGATGTCCAATGGTCAATTTTACTTGAGTACTTGAGCAATGGTCAATAACGCTAACCATCTAGGAAAGATTACTGAAAATTTGAAGAAAAAATATTAATGTTAAAGGTTAGCTGTAGACGAAAAATACAAGATGGTGTCATTTTGACCTACCAACCTGGGGGTGTGAGGGGTTAATGCAAATTCCATTTTTCTGAAAAATTGCCTCACCCAATGGTGGTAAGTTTTTAATGTTATTTTTTAATATTTGGGGATGTCAAAAACGATGAAACCATTTCTGTTACAATTACCTCCAGGTTGACCAAAAATATATCCTAGATTGACTGAGACTATTAGACCTACAGCTTAACGTGGAATCCCGTACCACATAGGTAACATATTAACTATATACGAGAGTGCATGACTATCATTAAACCTTTATTCATAAACAAAAAAGAATAAAGAAAAATATACCAAACAAAAGGTATGATCTTTACGTTCATGCTTCCAACATCTTTAAGCAACCGCATATACTAAATCTGAATATATACATTTGCATCGCAGTCGCGCTCTCTGATATTCAGTCACTAAACAATAATACTCAATATCCACATGAAAAATCAAATGCACGTACGATATAAATTCAATATGTGCATAATAACTTAATTTAATAATTTTTAAGTTTCTTGCATGAAATTTAATGTAAATCAATATGCCCAAGCCCGTAAGGTCTTTTTAGGATCGGTGTTTACGTAAAAATTAATTATACCTAAATAATAGACATTTGCCCATAATGAAGCGTGTCCGCCTATTATGGACAGTTTAGATCAGTCGATTATTTTATTTACTTTTTTGCAATAAAGATTTGCTTTGAGATTCTGCGGAATAAACATGCAGAAAAAATCGAAAACGACAAGGTTGCGTTACGGCAATGTTCGTTTGTGACTTGGTTAGTAACAAGTTTTTAACTTACAATGTAACAAGTTGTTTGTTCGGAAGGGGATTCATCATTTTGTTAAAGTTTTGGACTTTAAAGGAAAGTTGTGCGGGCGAAGGATTGTTGGCCAACACTCCAACGATACCAGCCGGGAAGGAAACCATCATTTCACCGGTGACTTTAATTTGAACTCTGAAATTTCCATAAAAATGTTTAAAAATACTAAAATATTATTCTTGCACATCACATTTCAAATGTAAAAAGTTTACAACCAACCTTGTTTCATCAGTGCCTCTGAAATAAGCGTGACACAGCTCCTGGAATGCTACTGCCAATGGAATGGTGTCTGCCATGCCAATAGTAAGGGGAGAAGGTCCTCTGGAAAGGCCTGTCGCCATTCCAGAAGTGCGAAACTCCAAACTGGAAATGGACTCCGTTCTGGAAAGTGCAGAAATAGTGGCCGGAGACTGCACACTGCGAGCATTCTTCAGTGAAAAAAAATGTTAATGGCTTGAGAGATCCGGTCACATTAATCAACTCAGAAAAACTGACAACAAAGTCAATATGGCGCAATTAAGCCTTAACTAAACCAATGAACTTCTTAAATTCCTTTTAAAAATAGTGTAAATGCCAATAAAACCCTTACCTCTAACTTCCTCGAAGGCCTTGGGATGGCAATCGTAGGGGTGGGAGTCGAGCCCCTACTTGGTGTTCCCCGTGGAGGAAGGATGGGAGGCACAGAATCAGAACTGCTTGCGTCACCAAGAATCTCACTCAACTCTTTCATAAATGGAAGAGAGATTGGGGGTAGATATATTATAGTAATTGATGGATAGATCTAGGCCTTATGTAAATATATTCTATAGCATAGAGCAACGTTTCCCAACTGGAGTGCCGAGGGAAGGGGGGAGCAACATCCGGAACTCATCTCCCAACAGTGTGGGGGTGAGTGTGCCCCAAAGGTTACCCGTACCTGAGCATTGACAGGGAGAATAGCTGGCCCGGCCCAACCCAACCCAGGCGCCAGCAGCTGGGAACGATCCCAGAGTTTCACCGCCCAGAGTTTTTTTAAATGAAAAAACATTCGCGATATATTACGTCCGTACGGAAAGTATATAAACTCAGTTCGAAGTTACGTGGTGTTAAGGGGCAGGGGTAAATCCCCCAGGGAGGGTCGCGAAAGAAGAACAGATGTTCTCTTCTGTCCATATAAATAGCGTCATGACACTAATAAGATATCCAACCGAACACGGACATTTCGCTCTCAGCATACTCAAAGGGAAAAATAAAAATAAAAATGGGGGTTTTCTTACATACGAATGCTTGGGGCAAACTATTTTCTTGTCAGGAAACATGCGGAAGTGGAATAAAATTTAAATTCAACATATGGTCAACTCGCTTCATTTCCACGCGTATGGCCTAAATTTGGAAGGAAATAAAAGGTTCCATATTCAGATGATGTTCAGGAGAAAAGCTGACCGATTCCGTTTACTAGTTCACAATACGCGATTTTTCTGTGGGCCAATTTAGGACTGCTAGTAAAAATAAAATTTTAAATAAATTAAAAAGTGGGCCAGGATTAATGAATCCTACATATGAGAAAGAAAAAAGTTTGAAAATGAAAAATATAGGCTTACCTACATTGTATAATCCCCTACATACTGTATGGTAATAAATGCGAAAAACATTTGTTGGAAAAATTCCCAAGAAATTACCAACTAGTAATCTTTGGGACTCTTCTGAGATGATTCCCTCCCACCCACCACGCCCGAGCCTACCGAATTTCAGCTCGTTTTACATTACAATTAAACGCTTTCATCAACTATAAATAATTAGAATGGCATATTACTGTTCTGATGTACTTTATACTCTTCAGCAACCCTGAAAACAAAAATACGCCTTCTACTTTTCAAATAATTCGCATTGTAGCTATTACGCATTGCAGACACTTTCAGAGAATACAAGAGGTGGATAGTAGGAGGATAAAGGAGTAAAGAAAATAAGGTTAATTATAAGTTAAAAAAATAAAAAACAAAAATAAACAAAACAAACACAAAACCAAAAACCTGCATAACGATCGGACTTTGATGACGAATTTAATGTGTTGGGAGATGGGATCGCTCGTGAGTAGGTATTTTGAGGGAAAGGAATGGGTCCTTTGGCGGAACTGTGGATAAAAATAGTCTTTTTAGTACCGTTGCTTCCGCTGCCACTTCCATCCTGACTCGGTTCTTTCGTTCCGAGTTTGGGCGACGGGGAGTTCGCGTTGAAGTGCAAATTAAGACCCAAGAGATCAGCGGAACTCGATCTACGGAAACAAAAACGGCGCCCAATAAGACTAATTTTAAGTATAAAATTATACAACATTTCAGTAAATTAAAGTAATTTAACAATTACAGCACTTCTTGAAAGAAAATCTTTGAAGGAAATCTGAAGTATTGCAAGAGAAAAACTATCTTTTACCGGTCTAAAGATAATTCTTTGGCAAATTTCAAAATTTACTTCCTTTTTTTTACAAACAGGGGACTAATTGTCATATATAAAATATGAATCTGTTAAAAAAAATTTAACTTTAAGCCCTTACAATTTGAAGTTACATTTGGTTGTCTTTTTATCTGCCAGATAATCTTGGTGGTATTCCGAAAATGTAAATGCGTATTTTAGCCGAGGCTTAATAATATAAGTACAAGTACTACAGTAGTTTCTAAGCAGTCCAATTATGATCAGTTGACTTAAAATAAATATTTTGAAGACGTCTATCTGATTTGGATAACTTCGATAGGCCCAGATGGCTTCATGTTGTCCATATTAATGCAACAATACTTCAGTATCGTTAAGCTTTGGTTATGCCCAGGCCTTCTAAAACCTTTTGGGTTAGGTACAGTACATTTAAAAAACAAGCTTGAAAAAACTGAAAAAAAACACTGAAGAGTGCGAGCAGAAACTGAGCGAGGTACAGTACTAAAGTTCAGGGAGTGAAGCTAAGAAAACTTAATTTAATAGAGGGGAGGAAAGCTTTTCCTACTAGGAAAAACGTGAGCATTGGCAGTAAACTGATAATTAATCGTACCCGATCTGCTGCGTGATGCTGTTCGATCTCTTCATGGAGTTTTCTTGACTTTCGGAGGAGGTTTTTCGAGTCTGCAAAGGATAATTCCTCGTAAAATTTGCAACTCGTAAAAGATGTGAAACTGGAACTTCGAAAATACTACACATTTAGAAATGAAGAGGTTTATTGGCAGTTTATTTAGAATGAAGTTATCTTCCTTTAAGATCAAATTAAAGAACAAAAAACGTTGACATAGAAAACTTTATGTGAATGAAGCAAATTAACAGAATAATGATAAAAAAATAAATTAAATAAAATTGAAAATCATAAAAATTAAAATACTTGCTTTAAGGAATGAAACTGGCATATAAATAATGTTCACTATTATTATTTCTCAAAAAAGCTTCACCTATTTGATTACAATGAGTTTCAATAAAAGAAGGAAAAGTTAAATTTAATTTTCAAGACGAAACTACCGACATTAAAATTCAAAAAAGGCATAGCAGTAAAACAGAAGTATAACAGCATGAATTTTACATAAAAATATAAATGTTTAAATAAGCTAAACAAACTTGAAAATAAAGTATTTAAGTGGCAGCACAGAATACAGCGCGAAGAATGCACATTAGGGTGGCCCAAAAATTAACTGAAAAAATAAAAGTTTGAATTGCTATTCTCCACAAAGCTATTCCTGTTCCATATCACAAAAGAAACCTTCATGCAAAATATCAGGAAGATCGGCCAATATTTAGAGGTCGCGACCTCAAGGTAAAAATATCTAAATTCCGTAATTTCAGTAATTTTGGGTCACCATTAGGTTCTACAATAAATATTTGCCGAGCAACGCCACTGTAGACTGTAAACCTATATCCAAAGAATCACTATATGATAGCAATGCACTCTTCCCACTAGCTCAGTTGGTCGCCAAGTCTCGGCAGGTGTAGACGTGTTTTTGTTGTGTTCCTGCCATCTTGGTTACGCCGCGCAGTGAATCACACCAATAAGGCAAGTTAAACTTTTCACCAGTGAGTGGCGGACACTATGCTTAATTTTTCTGTCATTCATTTACTGCACTGACCTTGATAAGCAATTTGGAGCAATGAATTGTTTAAAATTGTTAAAAATTTAAAAAAAAAATTTAATTTATAAAAGTTTATTAAAATTGTTAAAATTGTTTTATATTCTACATAAAACATATGTACAAGTTCTTTAACTCTAATTTCCATTTTATCTTCCATTCCACAGGCCAAGACCATGACAACGACAAGCAGCAGTCCGAAAGTTTGGCTCCTGGGTAAGCTGGACCCGGACATCTTGGGATCTGGCCTGCCAACATAAAAACAAACGGGGCTATTCTCAGGAACTTCATGTTTCACCACCAGAAGGGATCCACAATCAGTGACAGTGCTAAGGCCACCATAGACAGAGCGCTGACAATCTGGGACAAGACACGAATTCCGACCCAGCGGGTGGACTCCGGCGTGCGCAAGCTTCGGAAGCTCTATGAAGAATATTGTGGGTTGAAGAGAAACCGATTGAAACTGAAAGACAGGTGCCGAATCAAGGAAAGAAAATTCAAGAAGAATCTCATCAAACTATTTGACATCTCCCGAAAAGACGCCCTCAATATTATGACGGACGAAGAAGACAAACAGTTCCTACGGATGCAACAGCAGGATCCCTCGAGCGCGAGTATGTCCGGGATCGACAAGACCTTGACGAACAAGGAGACTCGCAAGCGCCTCAGGAGTGATCAGGCCAGTGCTCGAAAGGAAAAAAGCATGGTGAGCGCTCAACAGGCGAATACGGCTGTTCCGTCTAGTTCCGCCATTGCTGACATCTGTAGCTCCTCCACATCGACGGAGTCCAAAGATGATTTCCAAGCTCCGTCAACATCGTCAAGATCAGCCAAGGAATAAGAAATCGAAGCAGACCATTGTGACCAAGGAAGTAGCCACCGCGCTCGACCGAGTGAAACTCCCTGAACGCGCTGCCATGTTCGTCGTAGGAGCCGTCACGCAAGCGCTCGGTCATGGCCTAGAGTCCGTGGCGCTATCCCGGAACACCATTCAGCGAGCGCGGGTCGCCACTCGTGAGGCGGTAGCAATTGCTCAACAGGCTGTTTTCTCGCCGGACAGCCCACTGCTTCTCCACTGGGTAAACTGCTTCCAGATATCGCCGGCAATAAAAAGCTTGTGGATCGCGTCGCCATCTTGGTGACTGGTGGTGAAACAGAGCAACTTCTTGCCGTCCCTAAGATCGGCCGCGGCACGGGAGGAGCAGTGCAATGCATGTGTCCAAACGCTGGAGGAATGGAACCTCAAACCCATGATCCAGGGACTAGTCTTCGACACGACGGCAACCAATACTGGGCTGAATATGGGCGCGTGAACCCTAATTGAGAAGGCTCTGGACAAGGAGCTCATTTGGATCGCGTGCCGTCATCACGTGTTCGAGGTAATGTTGTCGGCCGTATTTTCTGTCGCCCTGACACCAACCGGTGGGCCTGAAGTGGGAATCTTCAAACGTTTCCAGAAGACCTGGCCTGATATTAATATAGTTGATTTCCGTTCTGCTGGAGACGAGCTCTTCGTTGGCATGCCGGATGGCCTACGAGAGATGTCATTTTACTCGGAGGCAGTCAAAAGCCTCCCACGGGATGACTATGGAGAGTTGCTTCAGCTCTGTCATATATTCCTAGGGGGATCCTCCGACGGAGAACCGTCCTTTCGTGCGCCAGGCGCTATGCACAACGCGCGGTGGATGGCTAAGGCAATATACTCGCTGAAGATCTTCCTTTTCAGGAGCCAGATTAAGTTGACGCCTCACGAGACAGCTGGCGTCACAAAGATTTGCCTCTTCGTTTCTCTTATTTACGCTCGCTACTGGCACGAGGCCCGTCTCCCAGAGAGGGCCCCCCTTAACGACTTAAACCTAATTGCTCTCCTCCATGAATATCCTGACCGTGCCATCAGGGAGGCGGCTGTTAAGGCCTTCTATCGCCATTTGTGGTACTTCTCTGAGCACCTCGCGCCCTCTTCGACGATCGCGTCGACGAGATCACCAAAGCAGCTTTGGTTGACAACTTTTTACGTCCCTCAAACCAAAAACTCTTGCGACGTCTGGACGAGACTGTGTTCGATCATCGCTCTTCATTGGCGTCGTACATCACGAGCCAGTCTTTGAAGATATTCGATATACCCTCCATGAAAGGACAAGATGAAGCCAAGACGTTCTTGTCAAAACCTCCCTCCCTCTGGCTGACAGACCCCATTTACCAGTTACTTAAGGCTAAGTGCAGGCTCCTCAAGGTCGCCAACAACTGTGCCAAACGAGGAGTCGTTCTTATTCAGTTCTACAATACCGCGCTGACGAAAGACGAGACCCAGAAACAATACTTACTGCAACTCGTCGCCAGCCACCGAAAAAGATTGCCAGTTCCGACGAAGTTGGCTTTGACGAAGAAAAAGTAACGGGTGTGACGTTGTTTGTTTGATATACAAGGATTTAGTGCAATCGTATTAACTGCTATGACAGTTAATGTGTGTGTTCTAGTATATTTTCGCATAACATGTACTCTGTCCTGTTGACTTTAAATTTTGAAATAAACATTGATATTATATTTTTGTTTCAAATCCTAAAAATATAGGAACTGGTCGCGACCTCTAAATATTGTATGATCTGTCTAATTTTTGGCATGAGTTCTTACATTTTCATATGGAACACGGATGGCCTTGTGGAGAAAGATATTTTCAACTTTCATTTTTTTGGGCCACCCTAAATTGCACATACTGTATAGCAATTTATAGTTATATAATGTAAACAGTTTAGAAGAAACAGTAAAAAGTATTACAAATTTTAAACCTTAACTTCATAACTGCCACATTGTAATTTCCTGATTATGCAGCATCCAGAAATTATTTTACACTGATTACACCTGGTTGCTGTTACTCTCGTAGGCTAATGTTTACACTGACAATTCCATCGTACTCAGTGATGCAATGCCTAAACTGTTTACTGAGCAATACAGTTTAACACCGAGATGAACATGTTATGAAAACCATCTTCTAATATGAGGTAACTACTGTTCGAGAGTGTAAGGCAATCTCGGAGACTAGAAGTTCATTTCCTCAGGCTACATGAATTTCTGAAGAAAATTCTTGAGCTTTATTTGGTTTTTCAGAGTACAGTAGTATGAGTAACTACATGGTCTTTCTTTTCAGCAGCTCAAACATTACCCTCAGCTCCAGGTTTCAACTAAAGACGAATGACTGATAACCTACAGAAGCTAGAGCCAAAACAGGAGTGTCAGCCATTTAGTGCGAGTTTGGGGATAAAGGATAATGGTTTGGTTGGTCTTGTCTGGCATTCAAAATCGGTTCCTTTATATTCAATTTTAAATATTAACATTTACTTCTAACTTCTATACATCTCTACAAGAATAAATATTTTAAAATGTCCACTGAGGATTATAAGCATTTTTCATGGACGTCAATATTATGTAATTACTTTTGGGATATCGATAACTCTGACGGGTCCCAGCATCTATTATTTTATTCACATACTTTTATGGTGTAATGGCATGGACGAGGAAGCCAAAATCTACCTCTAGGAAACCGTAGTGCATAAATGAAAGGTTTCCAATACTATAACCCTTTTAAATATAAAATAAAAACCACATGTATGTGAACTGTATGATTTATTAAGAATGGTCTGTTCTAGCTCAAAAATTTTTAAAAATGGAAGATGTAAAAAAAAAAAAAATTGGCTATATGTACAGTATTTACAGGCTTCAGAGTCTAATTGCAACGTTTTTTAAATGCAATATGTGCGCAAGAGTGTGGCTTATAAAGAAGACATTAAATGTAAATATCACGGATTACTTTCTTAAGAAACCTTGCAAATCCAAATCATTTCGACTATTACAGTGATGGATAACATTTTCTTGATGAGAATATAATTGTTGAGAAAGCTTTAAGGCAAACAAAGACAACATTTACGTATGCACACAGCACACACAATACGAAGATGGAAGATCGGATTTTAATATTTCTGAGGCAATGATGAATCATGCAAAAAAAAAAAAAAAAGGAGTGATCTCGAATCAAGCCATATTAGAGTAATTCCATATATCAAGGATAGTCAAACTAATCGACTAAGTATGCTTGTCAGATCTGCTATTGGACCCTGATATTCTGAAGTTAAAAGTTAGATTTCAGCACCGTACGTAGAAACAAGACATTTATTTTAACCTCAGAAGGTCCTTTACCAACTTTCCCTTTGATCAATAAACGTTTTACACAGCTTGGGAAGTTGTCGAACGGTAAAGTTAATTTGTAACCATTTACAGCCTAACAATCTAGTATATGGTTTCAAATTATCATATAAACCATTCACTAATACTTAGTCCATAATTTAATAAATCCACATTTAGTAAAAAGAAACTTCTTAATAATCCTGAGTATTAAAAATGTAAGGTAAACTGGGGTCCTTGCAATATGTTGACATGTATTCGAGCTCACCCCTTTCGCAATATTACCTTTTGCAAAGTAAGAAATCGGATGTTGTGTTTATTAGTTCCACCAAAATTATGAGAATGTGCGCGTTGATGCTAAGTTAAATAAATATTCAACCAATTAATTAAGAGAATTCCATCAAACTTTTCAATACGTTTTAAAGTCCCCTGAATAAAAGTAATTTGGGCAAACCCCCTTCAATTAGCCTAATTATTATTATAAAATATAAACACTTAAATTTGGCGCACTAAGACAGAATGAGAATTATTCTAAACCAGTGGTGCACAAACTTTTTTGATGTGAGGGCCAAGCGAAGAAAATAACTAAATGTATTAGCCTACTTACTTTCCATCTAAGTCATAAATTGGGTCACTTTTATATTCTAACTTTTTCATTGAATTGACAAGACCCGTGGGGCCACTGAAAAGACCCGTGGGGGACACATTTGGCCCGCGGGCCAGGGTTTGTGCATCACTGTTCTAAACCCTTCAATTCTGACACTTGAAACAGAGAAAAAAAAAAGCACAAATAACAAGAGCAATAGATACGTCAGAATTCTCCCTTTTTCATTGGTAGAAATGAACGCAGACTGGCTCAGCTGTGCAATGTGGAGAAATTTTCAAGTTTCACTTAAGAAAATAAAAGTTAAATATTCGGTACCAACGTTATTAATACTCGAAGCAAATGAAAGAAAATAACTGATTATGAAGTCTTAAAATAGAATTTTGGATCGCTTACAAATTAAACTAAAATATTAGAAGGAAAATTTAAAGGGTAAAAATGTAATAGTGAAAACTAATTTAAAACCGAATATGAAACCAAAAAATAAACCTATATTAACTTACTGCCGCGAATCCTAAAGGTGAGAGAGACATCCCTTCGATGGTAGCTCTAAGTTCATCGACGCTGGCGGAGATTGGCGGCGCGCCGTTTGAGATCGGCTTGATCTCCACGTGGATCTTCTTTTCGATACCAATCTCTGACGAACAAAAACCATGAATTAATTAATACCCGCAAATAACCATGAAAAACAAAACACGCTGTTATGCCCGATATTCATTTTCAATATAATGTTGTAACCGCTGTGAAATCCATTATCGCAAACAATCTTTACAAATTTCTTAAGCCTCTTTAACGCCAGACAGCTTTTCTCACCCGAGTCTGAATCCGAAGAGGAATCGAACGAGTTCTCCCTGTTAAGCGGTGCCTTCGGGGGTGGACGAATGGTGTAGCCGTCTTCATCCACTTTCACCTCTTCATGGTCTCCATTCGAACCCACACTTCCCACCGTCTCCTCTAGCCCTCCTTCTCCCCCATCCTCTCTTCCCCCATCTTCCCCTTCCCCCACCTTCTCTTCAACTTCGGCAACCTCCTCCTTCTGACATCCAACGGAAATGAGATCAGCCGTCTTCGCCTCTTCACTATTCTCACTGAAGGAGAGTATTATGTAGGAGTTGAGAGCGTGTCAAGTGAGGGAAGCTTCTACTTTAATGGGAATAATTACAAAGTTTAAAAATACCATTTTTGTTTCGAATCACAGACTGAATAGGGACTTATTAACCTAATAAGTCAAAGAAGGTGTAACGTCGTCTTTTTTCCTTACTTGTCTGACTTATCATCCTTAATGCTAGAAGAATCATTTTCCTTCTTCTTCTTAGATTTTTTTTCCTTCTTCTTATCTCTCCGGCTACGAAGAAACCCTGGATTAAAAAAAAATATCGCATTAAGGTCCTGTTAACTACAGAACAATAATGAAATATTCAAAGATTTTTATTTCATACTCTAGCAGTGTTAAAGTACGGGAGAAAATTCGTTAATTTACAGTGTATGGTATAATGTGCCTATGCAAAGTTACGTATTCTTAACACAAAATACAAAAAAGGAATAACACCTGTGCACAAACGGTAATAAGCGGGTGCAGATTACTCAAATTACAAATTAACGTGATAAGCATTTCAAATATCGGCCACTGGTAAATGCTAACACGTGGCAATGAGAAAAGCGATAAATAACAAAAAGCATAAGAATTACTAACGATATGAAGATATTTCAAGTGTTTTCAATGACTGAGTAAAAGCATTAAAAGCTAGTGAAACGCAGCTTAAACATAGCAATCATAACACAGCCGTTTTCAACATTTGAGTACAATTTACTCCACATGACAACATAACGGGGTGGCCAAGTGAACGCATCGGGATAAACATTAAATACACATTTTATTTAAAAAATTTATTAGTAATAAAAGAAAGTGCGAAGGTACATACCTTTCAATCGATGGTTTACGTTTAAGTTTTAAAAAGTATAAATGAACCATCACTCGCATGGGGATAAAAAATTTCAGGTTTTAACTTTGATTTTAAAATCGAAACCATTGTGTACCTTACGATCTCATGGTTTGACAAACTGGAGGATCAGTAGTATATATTTAACTCCTGTGATATGAAAGTGTGTATCATCTCACTGGCAGTAAATGATGTACAGTTAGAAACAGTGAATCAGTCCTCAACCATACATGAATGAAGATACCTGCATTCCTTCAGAATAACTATTACAATGTATTTTTTTAAGATATATATTTCTTTTAAACTGACCAACAATCAGTCATAAAATAAAGAAATCATTAAAAAGTATTTTTGTTGAAATTTTTAAACTTCCGCATAATAATACCCAACGCAAAATTTACATTTCTTCTGAAATAAATAATACACACATGAATTGGTTTAATTATGAAGTGTACATATTGAGAAAATAACTTACGATCTATGAAAATAATAAATATCTGGTAAAAGAAGGAAGTAAAAGACGTAACCCAGCAGTGAAAAAACTAAATATATAACTCGCTTGCATTCATCCTTTACAAAAAATAATGCTTAGTTTTCCCTAACTACAGTTTATGAGAATAATGAATGAGTTAAATAATCACGAACTGAATTAGCAATTAAAATGTTTGACAGGTCAAAGTAATTTTAATAGCAGAACCAACTCTCGCATAAAACTGGGTTGTAGCAAAGATTATATGTATATCTATAATAATAATAAGATAGGAAACAACATATTTTCCGTTATTTTCTGCGTCATACAATCGCATGTATATTAAGTGTTCGCCATGTAGCGTACGGTGTGAGAGCATACTCGCACGACTTAAGAAATATATTAACAAAAACTGATTATTACCCTATTCGTCTTCAAAACTAAATACAAACCCACATATTTAATTGATTACCTAATCCCATATTTGATTACATATTAAACTATACGATAATAAATATTAAACTATAATTTAAGTTCATGACATTTTTTCGCAGGTAATTTAGTTCTCCTTCCAAACACTAGATGGCAGGAGAAAAAAAGCGAAGGCAAAAGAGGGTGGAGTTTCGGATGTTGTTATAAATAATATTTGGTTGTAGTCTTTATATCTAAAAATAAGCAATGTCAGTCAGTATAAGTGTTAAAGTTAAAGTGTACACGATTTCGTATAAAATTTTCGCAAAATAAAATAGTATTGTTTCTGCTACAACTTCTCAAGGGACAAAGCTTGATTCTACATGGGAGAAAAACTGATAAATACAAATAAATTTAAAACTGTTGGAACAAAAACTGAACAATTCGGAGGCTAAGCATAAAGGAAGCACTAAAAAGCAAACTTACATAAAACACAGAGACTATAGGTTTTTAATTATGTAAATAAAAATACCTGATTCATTGCTACACTCGCTGATAATGGTGAAATTAATTGAAGATCAAATGAAAATAAGTGTTTATGGAACTAGCATGGATAAAATTGATTTTAAAATTTTAAGGGGAAAATAATATTACATTAATCATACTTATATAACTTATACGAGCAACAACTTTAAAAGAAGCCAAACAGTCTAGCATTGTCATAATGCTTTAGCTATTCGCGTCTGACAGAGTCTACCCACCAAAAGATAAGATAGGACCCGATCCTGGTAAAGCCACTGAAAGAAGAGAGTTTATATTACGCAAAACGAAATTTAGGTCTTCATGAAAATTTTAACGGTCAGATATTTGCATTTGTGTCATTAGTCACAACGATACTATAAAAAAATTATGGACACCACTTTTTTTTTTTTTTTTTTAATTATTATTATTCAGAACGTTAACTGTACCATATATACAGTGACCTTAAAATTGCTACACTCGTGTAGGTTTGATGATAAAGAGGACGACGAAAGCCCAAACCATTTACGATATCAACGGTTTGGATCAGGAACTCTAAATATTTGGTGATAATGAATAATATACATCAAAATATTAATATCAATTAAATACAATAAACTACCCTAAATTAACTTTCACCGAGTGAAACCAAATAGATCCTACAAACCTTACAACAAATTCATCTCTTTAACCTTCATCAGGTAGCTTGAAAAGCTTTACAAAAGATCATTAATTTAAAATGGACGTTTTATAATCTAACGAAGATAAGAATGTTTAGGGTTAAGATGGTGTTGCCCATGCAACTAGGATCTGAGGCGGGTATAAATGTGTGTCGTAAGATCAAAATGATTATAAAACCTTTCATATCGAGACGGCTTTGAGTACACACGCTTGCATAAGTTACTGAACAAAGCAACGTTTCCTCGTACGTGAACATATGGAGAAATGCAATACTAAAAGTAGCGTTCTCCGATTTTGAATTCTTAGGCTTAAATTCATCCTGCTCTACTTTACACATTGTGGAATAGGTGCTTATAAGCTAAAGCTGTCATTCCTCCAAAATCATTACAGACTCGATAAGGTATCAATTATATTTAGTTCTTTTATGAAATTTCTGCCATAAAACGTGTCGAAAATGGTGCTATTCAATGAAACAGGCAAAATGTTAATTTTACTTTTCTCCGTATCGTTAATAGTACAGGGTGGTCCAAAAATCCTTATCTATTTTGCCGAAATAACTATATGTTTTATTTTCTACAGGTCATAGGGGATGATAATGGATATACAAGAACGTGTGATGGTAGTAACACTACTACGTATGAAATGGAAGAAGTGCAAAAACGTTGGAGAAAAATTCGAAAGATTTCACAAACCAGGACCTAGAGACAAAGCAATTCGCGAGCTGGTCAATAAATTTAAAAGAACACCATCTGTTCATGATGAGGCAAGATCTGGACGTCGAGGTACCTCTCAAGAAAATGTCGAATTGGTAACAGACGCCTTTGAAACAAATCCTAGCATGTCAACTCGCACAGCATCATGTAGACTGAGCATACCAAAAACGACTGTTCTAAGGATTTTAAAATCAACATTAAAAAAGAAAAGTTACCATATTCAAGTGCTACACGAAGAGGGTTAGCCAAGACAAGCCGCCATGTGCATCGAATTGATTAAAAAAAATTCATACCGAAAACTTATTAAACCACATTCTCTTCAGCAATGAAGCGACATTCCACACATGCGGAAAAGTTAATCGACATAATTGCTGTATCCGGGCTAGTGAAAAACCCACCGAATTCTACAAATGGGAAAGAGATCACCTAAAGTTAAAGTCTGGTTGGGTATGACAAGATCAAGGATTTACGGACCTTTTTTCTTTGCAGAAGCTACGGTAACAGGGCCAATTTATCTGACATGCTTCAGCAGTTTCTTGAACCCCAGCTTCGTTCAGATGGCATTCTCGACATTGTTGTCTTTCAACAAGATGGAGCTCTATGTCACGATGCAAACATCGTTCGGACGTACCTTGATGAGCTTTTAGGATTGGACGTGGTGGAAACAGGCCTCCTTTGCGTGGGGGTTTATTAAGTGTGAAGTTTACAAAACAAGTTACAGACCTGCAAGACCTGGGAGCCCGCATTGTAGCGGCAGTCGCTAAAATAACCCCAGAAATGCTTCAGAATGTGTTCCGCGATGCAGTGGACAGATATGAGATTTGCAGACTCACTGATGGTACCCACGTCGAATCTTAGACTTAAGCTTGATAAATAAATATACATCTAATTATGTTACTACATTTTTATCCTAAAATACTATTATTTCAACAAAATAGATAGGGACTTCTGGACCACCCTGTATAATAAGTGTGTTATACTTTAATATATTTTAATGTTATTCATTGTATGTCTAGTTTCTATGTTAAGTAATGTTCTTATTTGAAAATGGATTCCTGACCCAACAAGTAAACATGCAATAAATGGAAATGATCGTCTCGCCTCTTGCTTACATCATCATCATCAAATTAAAGAAACTAACTCTTTAGGAGCGAATCTCCTTTGCATGTGCATTTTATATATATATATATATATATATTATATATATATATATATATATATATATTATATATATATATATATATACCCCGCAAGGGGGTTCTAAGCTCGTGCTCTTGAGTGCTCTTTGTGCTCGTTTGTACGTGCTTGTTCCTGGAGGTTTCACGTGCGCCCTCCCGGCCCTAGCACCCAAGGATGATGGGGCTCGACCCTGCAGTCCTTGGTCTTTTTCCACTTCGACTGTCCCCTCCACCCTTTCTTTTTCCTCTGTCTTTCCTCTCACTTTTTCTTTGTTTTTCCGCTGAGATATGCCCTTTAAATAGAGGCGAATCGGTTCTTCCTGAACTAAAAAAAAAAAAAAAAAAATATATATATATATATTACAGGGAATCTGTGTAATGAGGGATTTCATGAAATCCCTATTTAAAATGTTCAGGGATTTCATGTAAGGTTGAGTCGTGATATTTTTGTTAAACCTACAAGAAAAAATGCCTGGTTAAGTCAACTGTACGCCCATGACGATTCGTTAGGTTAAGTCGTGATATTTTCTTTAAAACTAACGAAAATATCACGACTTAACCTTACATGAAATCCCTAGTTACACATATTCCCTGTAACATACATACAGTATAAGCACACCGGACAAAAAATTAGTCACCCCTCTCAGAATGTACCTAATAACGTGTGACGGCGCCTCTGGCCTTGATAACCGCACGAATCCGGCGAGGCAGAGACTCTACGAGGTTGTGCATGTACTAAACATCGATTTGCTGCCACTCGTTCATCAGCCGGTCCCGAAGTTCCGCCAGAGTCCGTGGGTGTCTATTCCTGCGCTTCACTTTCTGTTTCCAGCCTGAACACACCTTCGACGCATTCAGGATTAAAGGCTTCATTGGACCTGCGATGTACTCGTCGCCTCCCATCATTGGAGAACAAACAAAAACGGGACTCATCGGACCAAATTACACGTTTCCAATCTGCCGCAGTCCGGTTTTTGTGCCTCTGAGCCCATTTATAACGTGCCAATTTGTGACTTGCTGTTAACAGCGGCCTCTTCCGTGGTACCCTGCTCCAGATGTCCATCGCATGCAGTTCTCGTCGCAATGTCCGTTCGGAAATTGGTCGCTGGAGAACCTCATTGGTTTCTTGGAGCAATTGTTCTCTGGTTTGAAAACGATTTGCAGTTACTAGACGAGAAACATGGCGGCGGCCCCTATTGTCGAGAATTGTTTTCCGGCCACAGTTACGCCGTCGATTGTCAGTTGATTGCGAACTACACCACTCTTTGTAAACTCGCTGGACAGTACGCGTTGACACACCAACAAATTGGGCTACTTCAGACATTTTGTGTCCGTGGGCTCTGCCAAACACGATGGCTCCTTTTTGCCACTGAGTAACGTCTGCCTCACGACCCATTTTGCAGACTATATCCAACACACACTTTGTTCTTCACCACCTCACGAAACAGATCTGATCCTGTGTGCTACGTCACCGCTACTTGTCACTTACCAATGCTACATCAGCGCCCTCTGTGTGACCTTGAACTTCCTACTATCGGTGCTATTAGGGGTGACTAATTTTTTGTCCGGTGTGCTTATATTCGGTTCAAAAAGCCCTATCACAAAACTCCATATTTTTTACTAAATAAATAAATATCATTAAGAAATATGGATTTTCCAGATGTTGACCAGAATTTTTTTCAAACCGATTGTACACAGCTGGTAAACGAAATTCTTTGAAGTCCATATTACACTTTATGGTATAAGACAGTGAAAGAAGAGATACAATTTGCAGTAAAGTGAAATGCTTTCAAATATATTTCTCGCTTGAAAAAAGAAAAACAAAGTTAAAATTATTATCACCACAAAAAGCAAATCTTAAATCTACATCACAAAATTATCTCTTAATTAAAATACTACCAATGAAAAGTTAAAGTTACATACGCGTTATTACTTTATTACAGTACTTATCCACAATTTCTGTCCATCTTATAAAACCAATAAAGAATTTTGTCCCTGACAACCAGAGTTCCACTATTAAAACCAATTCAATTTTGTACTTTAAATTTATAGTTTGACAAATAAATAAAATTTAAATAAACTAGTAAAATAAGACACTTATCCGCAATCAACATTAAAAAAATTAAAGAAAATCTTTTAAAGTTTATTTGTATTTAATAAATCATGCACATCCATAATAGCTTTTAATTTAAAAAGAGTTCCCCCA
This sequence comes from Bathynomus jamesi, assembly GCA_023014485.1. Classification (NCBI taxonomy): domain Eukaryota; kingdom Metazoa; phylum Arthropoda; class Malacostraca; order Isopoda; family Cirolanidae; genus Bathynomus; species Bathynomus jamesi. Next base: position 855,729 of record JAJOZX010001184.1, on the reverse strand, counting down.
AAAGTTCTCATGTTAATAATACATCAATGATTTAAAAGGCAGTCTCATCACTGTTGGATCTTCATCACCACTTTCACTTTGTTTTCGATCATTTTTCTTTAAATAATTAAATAAAAAATTCTTATACATACATACGTACATGTGGGTTTTTTTTCCCCTTTTTTGCTCAACTGCCGATTCGTGGTATATCTCGGCGAGACAGAGGATGTGGGTGGTGTTGCTGGGATGGGAGTATTGGACTATGGATATGTATGTATGTGTGTGTATGTGTGTGTATGTATGTATGTGTGTGTATGTATGTATCATATATGGTATGGTTTATTTACATTTCAAATTTTGAGAAATTATTGTTAGATTATTAAGTGAAAATAAATAATATATATTTTTTAACGATTTACTGAACTAAAACAGATTTCCCATCGCATAAACCTAATACAAGACCTTTAACAGCCTTCAAAAACTATCTACAATTCAAGATTTGGGTTTATGTACAAACACCATTAAAATTTTGACATTCTTCAATAATAAATCTTTCCCTTCAAAATAGAAGCTAGTTTCATTTGCTTCACAAAACATTAATAATCTCTAACATTCAGTGATGTACAACCACAAACAGCAGTTGTGATTATGGGTACTGTCCTATCTTAAAAGACCGAAGCATTTAATACGACTAAAAAAACTTATTTTGCAAAAATGCAAGCAAAATATTAATTTTAAGTAACAAAGTGATTATGGTTTATAACACGAGTGAACACACTATACGTAAATACTATGATCACAGTCAAAGAATTTTGACGAGAATCATTCAAAATAACAAAAATATAAGTATTATATTTATAGACTTAGGAAAGAAGGTAAAAACAATTAAAACTGATACTTGTGTGGGAACCTTTTCATTTACTTATTAAAAAAAAAGAAAAAAAAAGCCTTAAAATTCTCCCTAAAAAGTAACATTTAGAGACAAGAGCACAACCAAAAATCCCATCTGCTATAAATACTAAACTGAAAAAAAATAAATAAAATTAAAGCGAGGCGTCTCCCATTAAACACTACAAATGCAAATATCCCACATTTAAAAAATAAAAACTTTTTATCAGTTTTAAAAAAATCCAACTTGCTTTAAAACAATTTAAAAAATATTTTAATAATTAAAAACCAGAAAATTATTTTTTTTTAAATTTAGTAAGCATTTTAGCAGCTAAATTGTTACTTACATATATATAATTTTTTTTTTTTTTAACCATCTGATAATTTCACTCTACTTCTTGCCATCTCAACTATGGTCTCCAACAATGTCATGGAGTCACTAACACCACATCAAAAGGGACTTCACACATTACGAACCAAAGAGGAATTATACATTAGGGTGTACCATTTTTGGGTCATTTTCAAAAAGTCAAGGTCCAGGAGTCTAATGTTGTGCCAAATGATGTCCTAAACACGAATTTAACAAGCATTTTCTAATCCAACAAATTTTGAATCCCCCCACCCCCCTTGAAATTTTGCCCATCCCCTTTTCCTAAAAACCCCATATATCTAAAAAACTATCAACTTTATCAAAAAATGTTATAGAATAAAATGATTTAGAATCAAACGTTCTATTAGAAAAGTTCATTAAGATAGAAATTTACGTAATTTTGAAAATTTTCATTTTCTTTTGTCCAAGAGCACCTTATTGTATTAATATAAAATAAGGTGCTTAAGTTACATTATTTATGAGTACCTATATTGTGAGTATAATCCAAATTTAAAAATCCTTTTTTACATTGAATTTTAATAAACAAGCATTGTTTTTACTCTTATTGTTTCTTTTCAGACTGCTTTATTTGAAAAATAAATAAAAAATGAGTCAAACAGCTACAAAACAGCATGACTTTATTCTTGGTCGCTTGCAGGCTATTATGAGTTCATCTAAAATTGTTTTACCATCCAATAAAGATGTTCTAAGCCATTTTATTTATTTACGGAGAATGCAGTATAAGCATCCAAAAGTTACAAAAGATTCTACTGTTAATGAAGTTCTACAGAAGCTACTAATAATATGGCAAAAAGCATGCATTCCTACTATAGATATTAGTAAAAACCCTAAAGGCAGGAAGATGCTGTTAAATCTAGAAGAAATGCATAATAATTTAATCAAGCACAAAAAAAGAGCAAGCTTTGAAAATGAACTCTCTAATTTCATGAAAATTATGGATTCCCTTTTTGACATCTCTTCTCAAAATGCCGTTGAATTAATCCAAAAAGACTGCATGAGAACTGAGCCTCAGAAAGCATATGATATTTCATTCTTAGAAGATCAAAGAACAAAACGAGAAACATGTTTAGGTTTGCTAGATGCAGATTATGCATCAAAAGTACAGCGCAAGCACATTAGATTCGAGAAAGAGAAGAAACACAAAGAGAAACATAAATCAGTGAAGCAAGTGAGTGCTACAGCCAGAACATCAGAGACCCTTCTTTCTAGCACAACCAGTTCTGAGACAGACAGCTATGAAGAGTTTCCGACAGAACCTACAGCAGGACCTTCAAATGCTTCCAGCCCCAAAAATATTCTTGCCTCGCCATTGGTTTCCTCCACTGCAGACAGACTTAATCTCTCTATTGGACAACGGACTGTTTTTGCTGCTGCAGTAGCCATTAGGTGTGGCAAGGATATTGAAAAACTGCCTCTCTCCAGGACCACATCTGCAAGAGCCGCTCGAAAGACAAGAAAACGAAAATATGAAACTTGCATCAAGGATTTTACTCCTCCTGATCACTGCCTAGTACATTGGGATAGCAAGCTGCTTACTAAATCATGTTCAGAACAAGAAGACCGCCTTGCAATACTTGTTACTGGATACCCAAATGTAGAAAAACTTTTATCAGTTTCTATAATAGATGATGCCACTGGATTGTCTCAAGCCACTTCTGTATTTCAAAGTATTGAAAAATGGAACTTGAAGCAAAATGTCTTTGGAGTATCATTTGATACCACTGCATCCAATTCAGGATGGATGAAAGGTTCCTGTAAGTTACTTGAAGAACTTTTGCAAAAGAAATTGATTTGGTTAGCATGCCACCATCATGTGGCTGAAAGAGTTTTGTGTGCTGTGTATGAAACCATTTTTGGCCCAAGTAAATCTCCTGAGTTTGAGTTATTCAAAGAATTTTGCGAGTCTAAATGGAAGAAAATTAATACGAAATCTACATACAATGTTCTTGATGTTAAATCAAGGTATCAAAGAGGCCTAAAGGAAGAATGTGTAGAATTTATGACCCAATGTTTAAGAAAATCTGACTGCTTTCCACGTGATGACTATAAGGAAGTTGCTGAAACAACTTTAATGCTTTTAGGAGAGGTTTCCAGAGAAAACAGTCATTGGCGGAAACCTGGTGCAATGCACCGTGCCAGGTGGATGGCAATGATTTTGTATACAAATAAAATGTATGCTTTTGCCCACCAAGCATCATATGATGAATCATTGATTAAGAAATTAAAGAGAATGTGTCTATTTAATGCATTAATTTATGGAAAATACTGGCTTTTATGTTCTAATTCACTAGATAGTCCAGCTAATGATCTGAAGTTTTATCATGATTTGGTGAATTACAAGAAGGAAGATAGGGAAGTTGCAAATGCTGCTTTGAAATCTTTTGCCAATCATTACTGGTATTTGACAGAGGAAGTGGTCCCTTTGAGTTTCTTTGGATCGCTAAGTAATGATGAAAAAGATAAGATCGCAAAATCTTTAAACAAATATCCAGTTCCAGAAAATTATGTATGTGGGCAACCTGTTTTCCCCATTTTAAAGGAAGACACAAAGCTTCATCAGCTAGTAGGTCCAATTTCATGGCATTTATTTCAATGCTGTGGGTCAAAACCAGACTCATGGATAAAGAAACCAGCATCAACATGGGAAGAGGTCGATGACTACAACAAACTAAAAAACATTCTTTCATCTATTAGAGTAGTCAATGATACCGCTGAAAGAGGAATCAAGCTGGTTCAAGACTTTCATGACAAATGTCAAAATGAAGAAGAATTTCAAGGTCTTTTGCAAATTGTGGAAGAGAATAGAAGACTAATTCCTGATTCTAGTAAAGAGACTCTTAAAAGAATGAAACTCAGTAAAGAATAGTTCATTAACAGATAGATTAGGTATTTTTATTTGCAGAGATTGTTTTAATTTAGAAGAGGCTGATTTTTTTTTGTTATTAAATATATCATAAATTGTCTTTTCTTATTTTTATGTTTAAAAAGCTCTTATATCAATGATTTCTAATTAGGAAACTTGTTTCTTTTTATTTTTTTGAGGAAAGTGTTGAATAAAGGAAAAAAAAATACGATGGGACCTCACAACTATACAGTGCCCGCGAAAAGTATCCGATCACCCTTGAAATTTGTATTTTTTACATAAAAAACAATGTTTAAATGTATACTAACCTTATATTAGTATTTTGTCATCTGTCCTTTGGTTTGGATGACTTGTTCTAGACGTTTTGGCATGGATTTAATCAAGTTTTGACAAACTTCCACTGATATTTCCTTGCACCATACCTTTTTGATGGCCTCTTGTAATTTTTCGACTGAGCCAGTGTCGTGGCATTCAACCTTATTTTTTATTATTAGCCACAGATTTTCTATCGGATTGAGATCTGGACTATTACCAGGCCAATCCAAAATATCAAATTTATTGTCAGTAATCCATTTTGTCACTATTTTGGCCCTGTGACATGGTGCACCATCATGCATGTATGTTTTTGTCCTTTGGATTGCCATTGCCATTGGAAGTTTATCCTGTAGCATTGCTAAATACCGTGCACCATTCATAGTTGTGTTCTTCGGAAGAAAATATAAGTTTCCACGCCCATAGTAACTGAAACAACCCCAAACCATCACACTTGGAGGGTGTTTCATTGTCTTTAGGGTGTATTTAGGGTCCATCCTATTTGAGCCAATAGGCCGGCGAACCTTTTTTGGACAACTTCTGAATGTCAAAAATGTCAACTCATCGCTAAATAAAACCTTCTTCCAGTCATCAACAGTCCAATGAATGTATTTTTTACAAAATGCGACACATTTTTTACGCATTTTTTCATTAATGAACGGTTTCTTAGCAGCATGGCGAGATGGTAATCCGAGTTCTTTTTGGAGGCACTCCTGGATAGTTCGTTCAGAAACACCAGATAAAATTATTCATATTAAATTTTATTTCTTTCGCAGTTATTGTTGGGTTTTCAATACTAAACGTTTCATAAGTTTGTCTGTTCGCGAATTTGTTTTTCTCGGTCTGCCAGATCGTTTTTTAGGGACTGGCGTGGTTAGGCCACCATTGTTCTTAGCCCATGAAACCCATAAATTAACGGTACTTTGGGATATGTTTAATTCCTTAGCTATCTGTCTCTGTGATTTCCCACATGCATGCAAAGCAACAATAGCACCTCGACAATCACTCTTAAGTTGTTTTTAGCACACATTATATATAAATTTTATTTACACCACTTTCTGTAAAAAAAAAAAAAAAATATCAAGAAATTTACACAAACAGTGAAATCTGACAAATTTGAGACACAGCCACCCGCAACGAAGGCTACCAGAACACGAATTTGAGAATGTGTTGGATAGCTCTCATATCAGCGAGCAACCTCAAAGTTACCAGATGTCGCTAGAACAAATAGAAAGTGAATTACGTGTCTCTGAATATCAAGGGAAAATATTGTATTTTCTTGAGTGATCGGATACTTTTCGCGGGCACTGTAGATAAAGTGTTAATTCTTAGCTTTATTTTATATATATATAGTTTTGAGGTTGTCCTCACTTTGTATAGGCTAGTTATAATAAAAACTAATTATGATTTGCATTATAACTAGCAAATACAAAGCCCATCGCCGCGAAGCTGCATTGGGGTGATGCTTCAAAGGTGGCGGTAACACCTTATTTAAGAAGAAGGCACTGCAAGCAAAAAAAAATTTTAATTTAAATTTTTAAAAATAAATGAAAATTTTCAAAATTAAGTAAATTTCTATTTTGATGAACTTTTCTAATAGAACTTTTGATTCTAAATCATTTTTATTCTATAACATTTTTCGATAAAGTTGAGTGTTTGAGATATATGGGTTTTTTAGGAAAAGGGGATGCGCAAAATTTCAAGGGGGGGGTGGGGGGTGATTCAAAATTTGTCAGATTAGAAAATGCCTGTAAAATTCGTGTTTAGGACATCATTTGGCACAACATTAGACTCCTGGACCTTGACTTTTTGAAAATGACCCAAAAATGGTACACCCTATTATACATCCCTTAACCATAATACAGAAACATTCTCGTGCATACTTAAATTTCAAATTCAATACAGCACAGCTTACTGAAGCTCAAAATTATTCTGAGTAACATCTTTCAGTCACTGTTATCATTATTATTAGTTATATTATTAAGGTTATTAAGACTAAGTCACTTATTTTAAGTCTTTAGGTGAAGTTGCTACATAATGGAGTTAATGTTAAAGTCCAAAAGGAATACTAAAATGATGCTTGTCTTAACATAACCTTTCTTAACCTATAATTTTACTTTTGATCGTCTAATAATTTCAGAGCGTAAACATTAAGCATATGTAAAGTGAATTGCATTGCTATACTCACTATATTCCCACCTGGGTAGCCTAGGGGTTAAGTTGCTGGGTTGCTGATTGGGAGGTCATGAGATCGAGCCCGGGCTAGGACTTTGTAATTTCTGACTTCCTTGGTGGGTCATGGTAGGGATTCTACGTTAAACTGTACATTTAAGATGGGGCAAAATAGCTTGACGTTCGTCAGAATGAAAATTTCGGGTAGGGAAAAAAAAAAGTGATTCTATGTTCAGTATGGGACTCCTGGAACTCCTGAATAAAGAATATTTGCCTAGTAATTAAGTTTAGCGATCACCTCTCGACCTAACATTTGATCGACGTTACCGTGGATTAGAACAAGTCAAGTCAGATCAGGTCAGGTCAAGCTAGCCTATTAAGGTTTCAATAATGTCCCGTCGACGAAATGGATAAAAGTGGTTACTAAAGTGAATATTGTGTAATGTTCTATCACTGAACTATGTCTTAACGTTGCGTAAAACTTAAAGAATGGAAGACTGGTTTACATGGTTTTACGAGTGAACAGCCATTTTTTTTTTTTATAAAGATGCAGTGCTTACGTGTTCAGATAGGGATTGTTAATGAATGTTCATGGATACAGGAAGCGAGAAGGCTAAAGACACTATTAATTTCTTTATGGTGTGTGGAAAAGGTAAATTTATTAAAGTTTACCTCTAAAAACTTTAAATGTAAATATTATTATTAACTTTGATTACAATGCCGTTCTTTCTACACCCAAAACTTTCAGAATGAAGCACAAAGGAAATAAAAGAAAACATACGAGAAGTCTGCCTCTCGAAGAATGGGCGAAATCTTTCAATTGTCCTCAGAGTAGATTCTTTTCCTGAGAAATCAGAATGAACCACTTTCATGGTAAAAAAGTTTTCTTCCGAACTTTGTTATAATAAACTATCTCTTGGTTAGTCTTTGGTCTTTATTTAATATTTTATTTGTTGTATATCGTACTTAGAGAGTTCTAATAAGAGAAATTAACTGAAGTTCATAATTCATCATTGAAAGTTGAGAAGAACTTTATTAACCGTCATATAAAAAAACTCATGAAAATTTTTCAAAAATAAGTGAACACAATTTAACAACACTCGGAACAAACAATTCAAGATCTACGAATATCTTTCATCCGCCTTTGGCTAGGACAACAAATTGACAAATGGATAATATTTAAGTTCAAATTCTATTTGCCATGACATTATAAAATATTCAAGATTTGCTTCTTGTTCACTCAAGTTGTATTATCGGACAGCATAAACTAAAAGTTCTAAACAAACATTATTTAACTAACAATGAAGCGCTAAAGTACTATGTACTGAGAGTAGTGTGTTCTTCTGTTACATTCGGGATAAACAGACTTCAGACTTAAAGTTAAATTTGTAGTCTTTAAATTAAAAACTTTTTAAATGATAAACTCTCTCTCTCTCTCATACAGTTGCTTCCCTTTTATTATTATTAAAACATTTCACTTAGGTCATTATCATTACCTTTAAAATTTGTTCATAAAAAGAAAGGCAGAAAACAGACGCAACTTCTTATTGATGATGATGATGATTCCAAAAGAATGTGAAGTAAAGTCAAAAAGAGAAAGTACGAAAATGAATAAAAGGAATGTTCATTCGAGTGAGATAAAACGACCTAAAAAATTAGTCCTAATAAAACAATGGTGTCACGAATTAAAATTATTGAAAAACCATCAAACTGTGTGTGAAATATTAAGATGAACTGCGTTCCAGACACATCTTCTAGCTGAGTTTTGGATGTTGAAGAATCATTTTTTGGACTGAATTGGGATTACAAAACTAACAGAAATACTGCCTATCTGTCTACAGGGTGTCCATAAAGTTACGCATCATAGGAAAATACATTTGTTTATTTATTTGTTTATTTATGTTTGTTTATTTATTTGTTTATTTATTCGAAATGATTCCCACCAATCTCAAAACATGTTTGTAAACGAAAAAGCATGTTTCTTTGAATGTTCCTCAGCATATTTGGCCTGATGGAGATATAATAAAGACATTGCTTATGTTACTATGATGCGTGACTTTATAGACACCCTATAGTTAATTTAATGAACTTTGTGTTCAGGTTGATGGTATTTCAATAATTTTCAGTTTTGGTAAGAGTCGTTCATTAAGAATGTTGGATGCAGAAATGTAGCTAAGATCAAATTTATAGAGAAAAAAATGTGTTTATGGTATAAGGTTTGTAAGTACATTACAGCTCGTGAACATTAATGAAAAATTTCATTTTACATAAATGGTGGTTCTTAATGAACAGTTTTACATCATAAAAAATATAAAAAGATCAGAATAATTTAGACCCCCCAAATTTTTAAACAATGATCTAATTAAGCAAGTTAGATTTTAATTAAAAACCTTCTTCAGAACTTAAATTTCTTGGCTTAGGAAAGGGGAAAAAAAATTATGATCATACATTTTGAGGATCGAAAAAGAGACCGAGAAATGGCAGGATCGTCTTCGCATGGGCTCGCGGGTGAGCTTCCCACTTTTGTGGGGGAAGTGGGTAAACTCCCACTCGTATGGGGCCATTGTGGAGGAGTTTTTACCTCAGTCTCAACCCTCTCCCCACTCCCATTTACCCCACATTTGAGCTGAGGAGGTGCGGACCACTCACGATCATTACCTGAGGAAATGTCCCCGAAAAAAATAATTTATAAGAAATTAAAATGTTTTAAAAGAGAACAGAAATAATTTGCTTTTTCTTTAATGATTTTATAAAAGAAGAAAACAAATGAAATGCACAAAAACAAAATTCTTCATGAATATTTCAACACAAAAAAAAAAAAAAAAAAAAGTTGTAGATAAGTCTTATCATCACTGAAAATAACTAAAATTTTGTATTACTTTCTACATATTAACTTTGACTATTAATATATTTAAAACTATTACTATGCAAACTTATTACTTAGAATTTCAATGTTAAGCTAAAACTACAGTAGGGTCACTTTCCAATATCAATAAGCCTACAATAGCTTTTAAGTACTACAGGAAGAAAGAAGAAAGCAAAAGGCGCCCATATGAAACGAATTGAAAATTAACACTTAAAATACTCCACGTTCTCTCCCACATTGTAAACTCTCCCATTCTGCTTCAATGAATAGACGAAATCAAAGTATGAATATCTCTTATCAATTCATTAAAAGAAATTTAATGTAGGAATGACAAAACGAAAGATGAAAGCGGAAGCATTACCGGAGTCTTTATCAAAGGCATTACCGGAGGCATTACTGGAGGCCGCGAAGATATTTAGGAGGGAAGTGGTCTTCCGACCATTCTTTGCCTCTGGACGTCTGTAGGTGACTGGACGTGACGTACACGATGGACGGGACGGACGGACACACTGTGACGGATTGCATGAAGGAGAAGCAGCAAAAGCTCTGCTGGAAGCATTGGGGGGCGTCGTGCCCCCCTCACCGCCAGTGGCCAATTGATCATTATTTTTGCCCCCACGGGAAGCCCTGGACATGGTGAAAATGGAAGAGCGTCCACGGGAGCTTTTTGACTTGGCCACCCCCATCATGCCCCCCCCACACACTCTACCTCCAGTCAAGACGCTGCCGGAGAGCACTTTCTCACCGCTGCCGCCGCCGACGCCGCCACCACCACCGCCGCCACTTGTAGCCGCTTCCTCAGCCGACGACTTGCAGTGATCTGTTGCGGGCTCTGGGGATTGCTGCCCCGATACAACTGACCCTAGAGAACACGAGTCTTCCATCACCATCATCACTGAAAGGGAGGAACACCACAATACAGATAACCTTCACCCAGAGTGCCAATGAAGAAATCTGGCTTTTACACTCTACAATTGTTTAAGTTCAGTTAATTTTGATAAGGAGTAGTAAGTCAGTTCATTGGTAGTCTGGTATCTCTCTCATCTGAACAGGTCAATGAAGTTTGTGGAAATCAGGAGCAAAAGTTAGTGCCATAGAAGAAAAAGTATAACATTTACAATAGCGAGTATAACTCATTTGAATGATACCTCTGCATACTCAACATTTATATTCAGTTTCTCTCCAAAAACTAGACTCGCTATATTAATCAACTGCTAATTAGCTACATAATGACAAGGCAAGTCATCAAGGTCACTGCTAGGATGTATGCTGAGGATATACAACTACTGTATTGTAAAGCTAAACTTCCCAAATATTCGTAACTATATTTTAGTTTAAGTTCATCTTTCTGTATCATGTCTTTGCCTGTTCAATAAAGTTTTTGATTTAACCTTACACATGCTAAGTTATTAGTAATTTATTTTAATATAGCGATTTTATTCGCATTTGAGTAAATAAAGAAACTTTTTCTGGCTCATGGAAACCAGTGTACAAAAAACTTTAGTTCTTTACAGAATCTGTGGTTGGCCAAGTCAAATTTTAAATGCTGCCAGTTATTTACTTAACCATTGAAGTATAAAGATGGTACCATATGAAAGACTCAAATCATTTGTTCAATTTGCACAGTATCTAATTTTACATAATTATATCACAAAATAAGAGAGAAAATTAATTGTATAGTTAAGTTTACCAGGTTTCTCAAGGCCAGTGAGTTTTGTGAGAACAAATTTATCAAGAAGTTTATCTATGGTCAGCTGGGAATATTTATTTACAAGTTCCTGAAGAATCTCTCCCATGGCTTTTCTGTCAGACTGAAGAACATCGATATATGTTTGGACAAAAAGCATTATCTGGGATAAATGGGACTCTTCAACAGTTTGGAAACGCTGTAAATTAAATCATCTGATTAGAAAATTTTGTGGTCTTATCCAAGCATTCTTAAATATCAATAAATATTAATAATTAAAATTTTTGGAAGAGGAATGTTGTGCTACATAACATAAATTACAGTTTGCAGTCTACATAGTTAGGAGTAAATTATCTTTCCAATCAAAGATATTACACATTGAAATAATAAAGGAAACAATATGATCATGCTTCACTAAAACCTAAGGTCTTACTTCAGGCTATAAACACCTTTCCCCATGTAAAAACAAATATTTCACCCAGTTTTATATCAACAAACTCCCAAGTGCATGAAATACTAACTTCTATACAAAGTATTAACATTAACAGCAAGTTTTCTTTTCTTCATTTGCTATCATTTGAGCAGACTACCATCCCTACAATATTAAATGTTACTTAGGCAACTGCATTATTATTAGGTTTGAAATAACTTCTTACTCTGCACGAGTGAATCATTCTCTTTTCAAATTCATCCCTAATTGTGTTGTATTTATCTACTAATGTTTTGTACTCATCATGAGCTTTACGAAGTTTAGCTTCTGCTTTCTCCACTTCCTTTGGTGAGGCTCCTTCTCTCTTCAATTTCTCAAGGTCCTTATAAAAAAATAAAATCACTTTCATTTTAATGAAAATAAAAATTAATTTGAAATTACTAGTCATGTTATCATAATGTCAAAATGTATACAAAAGAAAAGTTAAGTCAAACAATCTAATAATGTTTTTTGTTAAGTGAGACATGCTAGCAAGCTTCACTGTGGCTAAGGTAGGGTTGGCTAAACCACAGAAATTTTATTTTATATATAGGGTGTACATAAAGTCAGGATCTATTTTTGTGAAGCACTTGGAAATTATATGGAATTCAATCATAAAATGATAAAGTGATAACATTTAAATAATTAAGAGTAGGAATCGATGTGACGCACATCAGTACCCCTGCACAGCTCAAATCGTTCCGCAGCATTTCTAAACACATTCTGGAGCATTTGCGGGGTTATGTTATCTGCAGCAGTTCATATACGTGTACGTAAGTTTTCAAGACTCGTAATCTTCGTCTGATAGATGTGCGATTTGATAAAGCCCCATGCAAAGAAATCTAAAGGGGTTAAATCTGGTGATCTCACTGGCCAAGGTCTGTTGCTTCCGCGTCCGATCCAGCAATTTGGAAAACGTCCATTTAGATAATCCTGAACAATTTTGGCATAGTGACAAGGAGCACCATCATGTTGATAGACGACGGTACTAACAATCTTATCCCTGTCGTCTATCAATATGATGGTGCTCCTTGTCACTATGCCAAAATTGTTCAGGATTATCTAAATGGACGTTTTCCAAATCACTGGATCGGACGCGGAAGCAACAGACCTTGGCCAGTGAGATCACCAGATTTAACCCCTTTAGATTTTTTTTGCATGGGGCTTTATCAAATCGCACGTCTATCAGACGAAGATTACGAGTCTTGAAAACTTACGTACACGTATACGAACTGCTGCAGATAACATAACCCCGCAAATGCTCCAGAATGTGTTTAGAAATGCTGCGGAACGATTTGAGCTGTGCAGGGATACTGATGTGCGTAACGTCGAATCCTACTCTTAATTATTTAATAAATGTTACCACTTTATCATTTTATGATTGAATTCCATATAATTTCCAAGTGCTTCACAAAAATAGATCCTGACTTTATGTACACCCTGTATAGTATACTCTCTACTATCCACACATGTCCATTGCTAAAGGTATGCAGATAGTTGAAAAATGTGGATACTTGACATTCACTTAGAAAAAATATACAGTATAAAGTAAAACAAAATAAAAACAGGAAAATAATTATAGAAAATAGTAAACAATTATAGAAAAATTACCAGTACATGACAGATGTCATACGGCCAATTTTGTGTGGATAATTGATGTGTGATGTCATAGTTGTGTGGATAGTTAGCAAACGGATAGTTGAGTCAAATGTACATAAATATATAGGCTAACTGTTGCTTCACTTTTTTTACTTCAAATCCAAAGTAAGCTTTTAGTTAAAATATCAACACACAGACTAGTGATGCAACTTAAGATCCTTGAACTGGTCCAGAATACAAATATGCATGCTTATTTCACACCTGTGGTTGTCACAAAATGTGCCATAAATGTGTCATTCCATCATTATTCACACTACATACCTATTAGAGGAAGCGACTAATTTGGCTAAACTTCACACTATATACTTTGAAAGATTGGAAAATAGTGGTCTGGACCAGTCTATAGTAGATCATTTTATTCAAAGCCCAGTCCAGACTGGTCTAGTTGCATCATTAATATAGACCTAACAGCACAACACCATAATCGTAACACCGCCACACGCCTGATCCAGCAGTACATTACCAATCTGGAACTCTGGCTGACTAATAATAGGATGTCAGCATCCCCTCAAAAATCCTCCATCACCCTCCTAACCTCAGACCGCCATGAATCCCAAGCACACCCGAGAGTTACCCTCATGGGACATCCCCTACCTCTAAACAAAACCCCAACAATCCTTGGCCTCACCCTAGACACACACATGTCCTTTTCCCCTCACATATCAAACATTTGCTCCAAAGCAACAAAAAAACTCAACGCTCTCAGAACACTCACCTCCACAACATTCGGTCAGCAGAAAGAATCCCTTAGTATCCTATACAAACAGTTTGTACGTACTACCCTAACTTACGCTGCCCCCGCCTGGTTCCCGTCCATCTCCCACACAAACCAGACAAAGATACAGACCACACAAAACAGAGGTCTCAGAAGCATTACTGGCTGCCTCCGAACCACACCCATCCCACATCTACATGCAGATACGAAAATACTCCCCATCGAACACCACATGAACATGACAGGGACTCAATTCTTCTCCAGAGCACTGGCCCCAGACCACCCCTGTCACCATCTCACATTACACAATCCCCCACCCCGCAACAAAAAACGTACCCCTGCTGCTCACTATTCGCAGCTACTGAACAATATCCCCCCTCCTCCCCTAAACATCAACCCCATTAAACATCTCCACACAGAATTTACCCGGAAATACCTACTCGACCAACCACACAACACTGTCCTTCACGATACTCCCCCTGTAGTCCATCAGAGTGAACAAACCCTCCCAAGGAAAACAAGTTACTCTGGCCAGGCTCCGTTCAGGCCACCACCCCTCCCTCCAACAATACAGACACAGACTCCACCTAGCTGACACCTCCACCTGTCAAAAATGCTACCTCCACCCTGAGGACACAGAACACCTACTCCTACACTGCCACACTCTCTCAACAAAGACACAACTCCAACATTACCTCTCTACGAGACCTATGGACCCGTCCCACGGTGGTCGCGAGATACCTGAGTGCCGCCGGGTTCACATAAGAGAACCCGGGGGCTACGAAGTAAGAAGTAAGTAAGTATAGACCTATGCAGTGGTTGGTGACTACTTGTATATTTAAATGCGAGCTTATTATGAGTATGGTAGGGTGAGTAGTGATGGGCTAAGGTTACTAGTTCTTATGTAATTACTTATCTAATTATTTACACAATTTATTAAGAGGTATGTAATTTGTTTAATAAAAACATAGCTTAATTAGGCCTATAGTCCCAAATACAGCTCACAATATTTTTCAGGTGTTGAAGACATACTTTGGAATGAGACATGAAGATACAAGCACTCTTCCGAAATATTCAACTTATTTCATTATGCTACAACATAGGCAACATACTGTACAAATATCAAATGATTTTCCAAAATTTACTTAAATTTGCCTTAAAAAAATTTGCTTTTTAATCCTAAAAAGCAATTTTTCCAAATTAAAAAAAAAGAGGCATTTTTATGAATTTAGGTGAAGCAAGCCACAAGCCAGATAATGGTCATTCACAGGTTACCAGTTGCCAACCACTGACCTACAGTAAAAATTATATGGTACTCATTTTAATAACACAAGAGAATAGATTATAAGAATTTTATATCGTTGGCCTAATTGATGAATATGAAAATTAAAAAACTAATTGTTACTATATTCTAAAAGGGATTAACTACTAACTTGACATCTCTGATTGTATGTTTCTTTTGCTTTCTGAGCAAGGCCACTCGTTGTTTGAATAGTTTTCACAATATCTTCCGTCTGAGATTCTTCATCCTTGACCTAATAAATGAAAAACAGTCAAATGAATATTAACAATTTAGCACAGGTTAAACAGGCTTTTGTAAAATGAAAAAAAAATTTGAACAGAAGCAAGTTTTCAGTTTTTACGCAATAGCTAATTCATGAATTGTCTAGCATGACATTCATGGTGTACCAGTAGAAGATTAGCTTAATAATTAGAAAGCTTAGAAAAATACAGCCTAACCATTATACTTACAGTCTTTTGCTTTTTATGAACTTCTTCATTGTATTTTAAAACATCTTTCACCAAATCTTGTATCCTATTCACCATGTGAAGATGAACATTTGACATTTTTTCAGAGGATACTCTTAATAATGCAAATATAGGAGCTAAAGTTCCTTTCTCGGTATTAATATTTGCTTTATTTGCTAGTTTGTATAGAGCTTTACAATAAGTTTCATCAATGGACCCTCTGAAATTAATTTATACATAATGAAAATTCACAATCAGCATTAACCTTATATCAAATATTTAATTTAGGCTGCTTTAAAAAATAAATAAAAATTTACCTTTCTTTGAAAAATTCTGCAAGTTCTTTGCTGGCACTATGACCTTGTTTCATATTCTGGTAAAGAACATTCCACCCATTATGTTCTTCTCCCTAAAATGAATTACTGGGCTGTTAGACAGTAATACAAAGTACTAGACCATTTTGAAATCTAATGTAACTTACTAAATGGCAATAGATTGTCATAAACTTTTATTTTTCAGATTTTGGTCTTAAATAGTGTATCCTATTAAAATTAGCAAAAAGAATGATAAATTTTTCACTCATATCTTTGTAGCATGTCAAAATAGGTGCAGTGTGTGAAAAGTAGCCTTAGTGAATTAAGCTTGAAATCTGGAGCATAGCAAAACTGATATTGGGCATGACACACCGTAAGCCAATTTTCTGTCATTCTGTCATGAAATTGAGCATTGCAATACTCAGTTGGAAGTGCTGTTTGGGCACATCACGAGGTGAGCTTTAAATTAATTAGAAGTTAAAGAAAGAAATACAGGTTATTGAGCAGATGAACTTGCAAGGTTAAAATTAAATGTAATGACAAGATTAGGTTAAAATACATGGTGCATATTGAATTTTACGGAGACCAGTTCTTTGAAACTGGTTACAAAGATCCTGATTAGGGCCTAGCTAAAATTGGAAAATGTGGAAAATAACTGAACAATCTAAAAGGACTACCTAACCTAGTGTAATCTTATCCCTGTGAAACTTAATACTGACCAGATAAATGCTAAAGCCTGGTAGGCTATTATGACCTGCATCAAACTAAATAGATCTCTGAAATAGGTAATGATTATTTTATCAAAATAAACACTGGGCTCACAGAAAGGAGGGTATACAAATTTCGAGAAAATGGATTTAGGTAAACAGTTTGTAAGTTAAGGCTCAAATTGAAAAGTTTGGCAGGGATGACCAGATATACATCACCTTTCAAATTAATTTGCTGAATCCCTTTCAGATAAGTACAGTAGTATTACTAGGTGAGCATGAGCATCACTTGTCCCATTTTTCATGAGATTTAGAGCCACTATAATCCATCTCAAAGTTGGTACACTACTTCCACCAAAACTCTCATATTGCCTAAGGCCAAGATATAGGATGTCAATGGAAATATAGGGCAAAACCAGAGAATTGTGTCATGCTGTTGTAAACCAAAAATATATATATTATATTTAGGTTTAGATGTTATATAAGAATGTGGTGGAGTAATTGTCTGAGGGCACATATATTTGCAAATATATTTAAAGGCAGAATCAGTGGAAGCACTGAACAGTTTGTGGATTTGCCAGCAACTCCAACCTGGATGGGTGTAGAGGTCACAGGGAGCACACCCACAGACAAGTGAGAAATTGCCAGACAGGAGGAATGTCTAGTAGACCAATGGGAAAGATTGCAAATGGGCAAGAACAGGAGGTTTCTCAGGGGTGTCTACACGTAAAACAATTTAGTTTGAGAAAGAGATAAGTAAAAAACCATGATTTATTTGGAGTCTAAGCCCAAAGGCATTGATTGCAGAAATAGGCACCAGCCAATTAGTGAACCAGTAGTACTCTATAAAATTAATCCCAAGTACCTATATAAAGTGTTAGACCAAGTGAGAATGGACAATACTCTCAACTAAATTAACATTAAAATGGCCATTATGATGGCACAATAAAGTATTTCTAGATATATAGTAATGGGTTCAATCTGTATCAATTATAATCCAAGTTTATTCTATTGGTTTACATAAATTACTGATGAAATTATGCACCAAACCTAAATTGTGTATAATCACAAGGTAAAATCAATGTTTAAGTGAAGTATTGGGCTCTAATTACTAAACTATACATGCTAACCACTAATACAATCTCCCATTGTAACAACTGATCTCATTCTAGGCTAACTGAGAATTAAATTTGAGTGTGTTGTATATAATCAAGTTACAAGGACAAGAGGAAGCCTCAAAGATCTTTCCCATTCCCAAATACAAATATAAGTAAAGTTGAAATTGGTAAGCTTGTGGAATATTTGAAATTTTGTTTGTGTTAAGGCTATTTTGTCATATAAAGTTCTTTAAATTGGGCATCTCATTACCCTGGGTAGCATTAGGAAGTTACAACAGCTTTATGGGATCATAATTCTAACTGTTTAGAACAGACTGACAAATCTGAGTGTCTTAAATATTTTCTCGAGGACATTTGGTTCAGCTAACTGGTTAAATTTTTCAAAGACACAGCATAAAATTAAAGTTCTTCAATGCTATATTTAAACTTAAAATTCTACCTCAAGTTTTTATGAAGATGAAAACCATGTTTTGCTACCTTGTTAGTTACCCTACTGTTAAAGTGTTTTTCTCTGAAAGTATATGCAATACAACTTAAGTATTGTATTTATAATGAATTATAGGTATTAGTTAAAGGTTACCTATAGCTACAAACTTATGCAAGGTCCAACCTTTCTTCTCTTCAGTTTTCATTAACAAATTTTTAGTAAAATTTTCAGGATGAAATTTCTCAGTCTGATAACAATGTTATTGAAAACATTTTATTTCAAGCTTAAGGCACGTTTACACGAGGCTAATTTACAAGCTGCCATTGCTTGCTGCAAGTTAACTTACCCGGCAAGTAAATGTTTACACTAGGCTAGTATAACGGGAAAGTAGTTACTGCCAGTAGCAGTGCTCCCACTCCTGAGTTTTTAAACCCAGATATGGGTTTTTTGATGCCCACATGGGTTTATAGGTTTTTTAAAGAGAATTTTGCCATAATCTGGGTTTTTTCTGTATTCCTAAATTTGTTAAAAAAAAATAGTATTTTAGCCTATATAAAATTTATCTAAAAAGCAATAAAACATTAAATGACATTTTTCTTAGAATTCTTTGAAATAAAATAATTACATATTTCCGTCTTAGATTATAGTTTAGCACTAATTAAACAGTTTATTTGGCAACACTTATATGATGGGTCCAAATCCAAAATAATTATTTTATACGTGTATCAAACGTTCCTGAACGTTCGAAATCGTATAATATTTTTCTCAGAGAGTCCGCTCGCCGCTCACTCTTTTCCCGTAGTAGTAAAAGACAAAGACTTTAGTACTATTAAAGATGTTGTAAAAACAGCTAATCACAAAATACCTAAACTAGCACAAACACATTGGTTATCTCATGCCAATGTAATAAAAATTATTCTTGAACAATGGGATGCGTTACTCCTCTATTTTTAATCTGAATCTAAAGTTAATAAAGTTAATGGAGCAAAGAATATCTATGATACTATGACCAACAGAGGAACCAAGCATATACTTCTTTTTTTGGGGTATGTATTGGAAAAAGTGAATGCTTTAAACAGTGAATTCCAGTCTGAACATTTCAGATTGCATTTACTTCATTCAATGATTTCTGTAGAATATAAAAATATTCTGTTTTTTCCTTAAAGAAGATGTCATTAATTCATCCAAACTATCAGAAATTGACCCAAGCAATGAACTACATCATAAAAAACTGAGTGATCTATATTTAGGTGGGTGGTGTATGTCACTTTTGGTTTCGGCGCCACTTGATGAAAATAGTGATAAATAATAGGTTCAAAGGTGATTGCTTAAAATTTCTTGTTGAGATATGTATGCAAATGAAGAAAAGATTTCCGCTGGATGAGGATGGAATTATTGCCAGTTTAAGGATTTTAGATCCAGCTTTAGTACATGATCTTGCCAAATCACCATCATCAATTTTCAGATTAGCAATGAATTTTCCCCTACTTGTTCCTGAAGACAAAATAGATAATTTAGATGATGAATGGAGATCATTTCGACTATCTAAAGATATATCTCCCTCTTACAAAACCATCACTGAATTTTGGTATTTGCTGCATAATACATGTAGTCCTTCACTAATCAAAACACTCATTAGTTTATTCATGGCCAGTTCGCGTTTATTTTTGTTCAAGTAGTCAGGGTGCCTAATATTCTACAGAAATTCTTGTTGTTCATAAATTTCCACAAATTTGGAAATTTCCTCCACATTTCACTCATTTTTAAACAAACAATGTAACCTCCGTACTCAATGACAACTTTCCGGCAACTGAGCAAGTTGGTATTTACACGGGGACAGTGCAAGCCACTAGTGAGTCACATGACTGGCAAGTGGCTAGTAAAGTAGCCGGGTCCTCAACTCTACTTACCACTATCCCAGCAAGTGGCAAGTTTTGTTTACACAGGGTAAGTATAGGGATAGATCACAAGCCGCTAGCACTGGCAGCTTGTAAATTAGCCTCGTGTAAATGTGCCTTTACCTTTAATTCATCCTTAAAAGAAAGTTCGATTATAATAGCTCCAAAAGCTGTAAAAACCTAAACAAAATATATTGTTTTTTATGAAGAAATTTTGCATTTGTTACTGAACAAACATAATATAGGTACCTTAAGGGTTTAAATAATTTATAAATTGAAAATTAGTAAACAAGATAAATTTTAAATTCAAAATTAATGATCACTAAGTTTTAATTGACCTTTTCTTTTTCATATTTTTTTAAGGATAAATTTGACTGTCAATTTACTGAAATTAAATTTAACCCTTTGCAGTTGTTTGCGGGTGGCACCCGACACCAGAAATAGCTTATTTGGTCGTTGTTGGGAGTCCCCAACCTACCTTTTAGAATTAATTTAGACGTTTGCAGGTAAGTACCAACTGTTCAATTTCAGGACCTACCCACAAACGTCTAAATTAATTCTAAAAGGTAGGTCAGGCGACTCCCAACAATGACCAAATAAGCCGTAATTTTTTTATTACAAACTGAATTATATAGGTTTATATATATAGAGGTCTTTTATATAGGTTATAGGTTTTTTGATTCCATTATGACCACAACAGGAAAACATACGCTACAGTGATGACCACAAAGGGTTAATTAAGAAACTGGTGGTGGGGTGAAAGTCACAAACTAGAGGATCCTACTTCATTAAAAATAATACAAAAAATGATATGCACTAGCTATTAGCTGAAAAGTAACTTGGAAAGATGAAACATAACTATGAATGATTAGAAACTAGGGGCTACTTCATATTTTATAATATGGTACGGTACCATATTACTAAAAAATCAAAATATCAGGAAAGTACCCAATGAAGCCATTGTAAATTAATTTTTAAATTTTCAAGCCACTGTCCTAAGTATTTGTCATCCCTGTATCAAAAGTTGAAAAAAATTAGGGTACCCCAGGACTGCTTCACCAATTTTTCAACCTTTGCAGTAACATTGTTAAAGTTTAGGTAATAGACTTAATCTTTTATATATTTATCAGTCATCAGACATGGGCAGTAAATACTTTAGCTATAGCCTATTTAAATAATAACATTACTTAAAAATAAAAGTAATTAAATACTAAATAAAATTCAGGTTTTCAGAAAGTATTTAAATACTAAATACATTACTCCTAAGATGTATTTAAATACATTTCAAATACAATTTAGATACTTTTCAAAAAATGCATAAAATCACTAACATCAGCTTAGAGTCAAATAAAATCAAGAAGTTTCAGAAGTAGATGCTGAAATTGTTTTGTGGCACAGAAAACAAAGTCTTCACTTTACTACCATCTTTGGCAGTTATTCGGAAATATTTTCCATCAAAATGTGGGTGCAGGTGTGATTTGCTATTTTTATTTTCACTTCCACCATCAACAACTTCTATTTTACCACCACCTCCACTTGCTGCAGCCATGTTACAAATGTTGTCCTCGTCTAATATGATCAATAGGCTAAGGCTAATTGCACAGTTAGCGCTGAACTTTACACAACCACATATGACAATGCCTCAGGATAGACTGCCAGCTGCCACACTGCAGCTGTGAGTTCCATTTTTCAAGGTGCTTCCAGAAGGTTCCAGCCTGCTGAGCCTGGAACTTTCTAGAAGAACAAGCACCTTGAAAAATGTTTTACTGTGTTCTGTGGTACTGTTAAATACTGGGTGGTTAGTACTGTACATCCTCGCAAAATTGAATAGTTCACAAAAAATATTTTTAAAATGTATTTAAAAACAGGTATTTACAAATACTAAATACTTTTTGAAAGTATTTAAATACGTAATTAAATATACTCTCCAAAAACTATTTATAAATACATGTATTTAAATACATATTTAAGTATTTTCCAATACATTACTGCCCATGTCTGTCAGCATCTTTTCAAACAACTCCTCAGCAACAAAACTTTTATTTATTTATTTCATTGAATTCAGTTAAAATTCTTGCCTGACACATCAAGTGCAAGAATTTTATAGGAAAATCCTCACATGTGTTGGAACATTTCCAAACTGCAGAATCTACTCCAATTTTCCAATGTGTTGCAAGAAGATTTTTCCACAACATACCATATATCGCGGCATACAAGGCGACTGGGTGGATAAGATGGATGACCCCCAAAATTTCAAGTTAAAATGTAGGTTTTGGGCTATACTCACCATATATGACCCCCCCTAATCGTGCACTTGATTCGGGGAACCAAATGAGCCAGTGAGGAATTACTGCTCCAATAGTCCTTTTGTTCACTAGGCCTACCACTAGTCACTGACCAGCGGAGCAGTGCTAGTAAGCAACACAGTCTACCTAAGCTAATGGAAACTACAAAAATATATACTTATTTAGTGTCAGTGCGAAGTGTATTATGGTATAGCTTTGATTATTTGATATAAGGCCAATTCCTGTCTTTTTATGGCAAGATATTGTCAATTAACTACCACAATCTACACTTAATGATAACACAATCAGCTACTGTAAGCTTAAACACTGGACATCATTGACCTCTGTAAAGCCTGTGATTGGCTAGGCTGACATTTGCATTTTATTATCATCATGCAATCATACCACATATTATTTAAGGTTAGACAACTCTCATTACACTGCACTTTTATTATTTTATTATAATAATGTGAAGTAAGTTGAGTTTCAGTAGAAAATATTTGTGCCAGGAGTTAACCGAGGTGGGGATTAGCCTACCGTACACACTCCATCAACCATCACCCATGTTAACAATTTACCATACACCACAGGATTTAAGGTTCACGTTTTATACCTAGTGTATAAGACAACCCCTGGCTTTGGGGGATTTTTTTTAAGCTTCAAATGTCATCTTACACGCCAGTATATATGGTACTTGTACCCAATGTGATGGGTGAGTTTTAACTAAAACTATTCCTGCCTGACCTGCTAGGTGAAAGTTTTAACCAAAATTAAAATTTTGACAGAAATTAATGCAAGAATTTTATTTCCAAATTATGTTAAGAGCAAGAATTTTTCATATTGTGCAAGACTTTTGCAATTTTGAAAGTAAAATTCTTTCCAAAAACAAGCTAAACTGCAGAATCTGCCCAAATTTTGTGACAGCATCATACACAGCATTTTCCATAACATTCTCACAAGAGTTTTAACTTAAATCATGGTTAATATGCAGTAAATGCCATGACCTGTATTTCTTGCAAGAAATATATTTTTCTAGTGTAATTTCATGAAATTTTCATTTCATGACCTCCTGCTTTCCATGGTGTGTCATATCACTCAGTTGTCATTTTGAATTTCATTTTTATAGCAAAGTGATCTTGGCAACTTTTTTTAGAAATATTTCACTATACAAGAATATAAGAACTTTGATGAAACTTTTTATACCTCACATTAGGGTATAGATAGGGGTATATTATGGCATACTTGAGTGAAGTTTTTTTTTTATTTTACATACCTATAAAACAACGTGACACAAAATTCACAAAAAGTGGTATAAATAAGTTATTGTTGATCATTGTGAAATCTCTGCAAATTGTGGCAAGCTAATAGAATTTAGTTGGCACGAGTAGCTACTGGTATGCACAGTAGTAAGGTCATTACACATACCCAATTTCTGGGGCTACATGCTCTACATTTGGAGCAGTTACCCTTTAAATAAACTGTGACAGTCAACATTTTCTGCCATTGGTGGCAATATGTGACCATCAGAGATAATTTTGGCTTTTGATCCATTTAGAATTAATATAAAAGCATATATTATGTATGTGTAGTAACCTTACACACACACAAACAAACACATACATACACACAAAATATATATATAACTGCAAATGAGACAGTATAATTAATGGTCCACACAAGAGGAGAAAACAAGCAATAAAAAATGAGGCACCTCCCAGGAATCAAACCCAGGATCATCCAATTGTCAGTCAGATATGATAACCATTGCACCAAGAGCCACAAAGAATCAGAACTTGTAATTCTCCTACATATGAGTAGAATCAAGTGCCCTTTAATGGGCACCTTCTCATGCCATATAATATATTTTAACTGCAAATGACACACATTATAATTAATGTAAAAAACGACACTTGTTTAGAAAAGTGTCCACACAAGAGGAGGAGAGGAAACAAGCAATGAATCTTCATGGCCCTTGGTATAATGGTTATCATATCTGACTGACAATCGCATGATCCTGGGTTCAATTCCCGCGAGGTGCCTCAGTTTTCATTGCTCATTTTCTCTCCTCCTCTTGTGTGGACACACTTCTAAACAAGCGGCATTCTTTAATATATATGATGCAAACCCACAAGGCTCATTGCATCATTCATTCATTTCACATGTTTAATTGTGAAATTCATCCCATATATATATAAAGTCACCCCTCATTAGGGTGACAAAAATCGAAAGTTGGAGTTTGTTATTGGCCATTTGTTCAATGCTGCTACTACATGAGAAAACAATGTACTGTAAATATTAGGTCATTCAGATAATATTTAAGGGTGTCTCAAGTGAGGTAAATAATTCTCCTTATAACACAAATTAATTGTTCATTACCTAGTAAAAATAAATTAATATTTTTTTTAATTAATGTAAATAAACGTTAGTTTTAGTTCATAAAGTTTAAGTACAGGCGTACTCCAATCGTAATAAGTAATTAAAAAAAATATTAATGAATAAAGAGAATTATTTACCTCACTTGAGACACCCTTAAATATTATCTGAATGACCTAATATTTACAGTACATTGTTTTCTCATGTAGTACCAGCATTGAACAAATGAC
The DNA here is from genome assembly GCA_023014485.1 of Bathynomus jamesi. Taxonomy (NCBI): domain Eukaryota; kingdom Metazoa; phylum Arthropoda; class Malacostraca; order Isopoda; family Cirolanidae; genus Bathynomus; species Bathynomus jamesi. Next base: position 830,627 of record JAJOZX010001184.1, on the reverse strand, counting down.
CAATAAAAAACTCCAACTTTCGATTTTTATTGTCACCCTACCCCTCATGGGTTCTCTTGGTTTCCCACACCAGAATGACAGCCAACATCAATGTGTTTGTCTACCTCCCCTTTCCCTTTCCCTCACCCCCATCAGACACTAAGGACATCACCCACCCTCACCCCTCTCCCAGCACCACAGTCAGTTCAACTCATTTCACACACCACATTTTTCATCAATATACATTTGTTTTTGCCAAGTATATCAACAGTCCTCCTCAGTTACTGACCCCACTGTATGAGAAACCACTTGGCAAGAACCCTTCTTATGGCACCCTAACTCCACCAGTGAGCCCATCCCTCAAACACAACACTGTGTCCCCCCCCCCCCCCCAACTCCTACAGAAAGCCTTGAAAAGCATTCTTTAAGCAAACAAGCATATATGCATTCATACACACAACTTGGCACAGACAACTTATCAAACTGGCTCAGGGTAGCGGTCCCTGCCTTCTCCACTCTGCTTGCATCATTTCATGGATTGCCCATGACTTTTCTGCATGATTTTTTTTTCTTTTTGTCAGGAGCAAATTTCTTTGAGAAGAATTGCCACATGACAATTCTTGGGCACCTCCTCCAAGCTCAATACAGTTTCCCCTGCCTCACTCATTGCCTCTTTTTCTTCCCCACCCACTGGGTGGGGGAGAAAAACTTTATATGAGGCACTCCATGCAACAGTGACAAGCATGCCAAGTTTAAGTTTCAAGAAAATGCACATTAAAGTTTTAAAGTTCATGCACATGGTTAAAGTTCATGCACATGCCACCGCATCTGAAACAATGGAAAATTACCAAGTGATAAACACAAGCCTGCCATATGAGGACTGTGTATTATGATAGACCTTTCTGGTATAACTATATCATAAAAACCAAATTTTTGGGACTATGGTGGGCTCATCACTATTGCATGGAGCACCTCATATTGAATCATCTTTCTCATGCTCCTCTGGATTAAATTTAGCTACATTATTTTTATAGTAATGTTTTGGAAATTTATTTTTTTATAAGCTTTTACTATTTATCTATACTTCTTGTTATATATTATTTTGGAAGGGGTTATTTGACTAGGATTCCTGACCAAATAACCACGGGCTATTTAACTGGGGTTATTGGTCATATTCAAGTAGATTTTTTAAGTTCAGTGATTAAATAAAAAATTTCTGCCAATCTTTTGTTTTAGATACATAAAATTGAGGCTACAAATAAGGCAGCGATCTTTTGTTTCAGGTACATAAAATCAAGGCTATAAATAATCTTTCGTTTTAGGTACATAAAATTGAAAGATCACCCAAAAGTTCTCTTAACTGTGTTTAGAGGCTACAAATAAGGCAAATAAAATGTAGGAATGATCAGTTGTTTTGGATCTTTTCCTTTATAACACCCTCAATTTCTTCTTTTCAGTTAGTAACAATTTTGACACACAGTATTTTTCATTAAACTAACGAAAATATCATCTTAATCTAACTAATTATCAAAGGCGTACAGTTGACCTAACTGGGTATTCAATAATTTTCCTACAGGTTTAATGAAAGGAAGGGGTTATTTGACCAGGATTCCTAGCCAAATAACCATGGGCTAAATCTAAATAGACAAGTTTTATTTTATAAAATAAAGAAGCCAAAAAGAAAATATGAAATTAAGGTAGCTAGAGCATCAAAGGTAAATCCCAAAAGATGAAAAATAGAACTTTTTGCTATGGCTGGGAACAATCCCTTGTCAAATAGCTGATGACTACTTGGCCAGGTCTCAGTCAAATAACCTACAGTTATTTGGCTAGGAATCTCGGTCAAATAACTACTTCATATTATTTTACATGCATTATATATATACAATTTATACATATATATTTATTGTATTATACAAAGATTTAAAAGTTTTTCAGGTAAAAATTATTTTATATATGATTTTTTAAACCTTTATCCTCCTAACCCCATTTATATTATGGGGAGATAGTTCTAACCAATTTCAAAAATATGCTTCCTAAAGGAAAAAATACTATTCACCCTGACAGTTGTAAAATTTTGATGTCCTGCAATTGACAGAACCATCATTAAGGCATAAACTAGCCTACCTCCATTATTTTTGCAAAGGATCACTTTCATGAGAGAAATTGTAAAAAAATTAATATTCACAAATATACAGGGTGTCCCGTAAGTCTGGACCCATAGGGATTTCTAATATATTTTTTTATTATGTTGCAGGTAAACCATGTCACTGACTAGAGAGGAGAGAGTTCAAGTTATTTTGCTGGTCGGGACCCGCAGTCACCGGGAAATGGCTGAAGAATTCAACAATATGCATCCAGACCACGCACCAATCACACACAGATGTGTTGGCAAGTTGATAGACAAATTTAAGGAAACTGGATCCGTAGCTGACAAGCCTCGCAGAGGACCTTCAAGGACTGTTACGGAAGACAAAACCAGTACCAATGTGTTGGCTAGCTTCGCTGTCAGTCCCAAGAAGTCACTTCGACGCATGTCCAGCGAAACTGGGACTATTTTGTAATTTTATTAATTTTGCCCTATGGGTCCAGACTTACGGGACACCCTATGTTTGAGATACGTCTTAAATATTACTAATTTTTTGTAAAAATTAACATCACTGACTCAGGTTTACATTTGTAACTAATTTTTTAGGGGTAAGTCCTAAAACTTTTTTAATTTCAAATTTGAATTCCTGAGGTTTCTCTCTTTAAAATGGTATAAGATACATCTGTATTAGATAAACTTTGAATTACGATGTTGAAGATGACATTATATAATGTGGAATGGCCCTCATGGGTTGTACCAATTAAATTTTTCAACTAGATCTTTTGCAGTTTTTGTACTAACCTATTATCTCCCTACTAAATTTTAATATGGTCAATTGAATGCAGGGTTAGCAAAAACCCAACTAGTTTTTTGCTAGGTTTTAGGATTTTTGCCAACCCTGATTGAATGTCCAGTTATGTCAACTGTATAGTGTATACCCTTGATGATTGGTTACATTAAGTTATGATATTTTCATTAACTTTTCGTCCTATTTTTTTTCCATTGGTAGCAATATCACTAGAAATGTCATAAGCTTTATTTTAATCTATAAAACAAAAAAATTCATCCTCAATTTAAGCAGGAGGTCACAAAACAAAAAATTACTATAATTTGATTGCTTTATTCAGTAAAAATACAATTTAGCACCAAACTAGGGACATTTTTTTTTTGTTTCCAGCGCAGTTTTGTCTCCTCTCTCCAAATATGGAATCAAAATTTGGCATAAATAAATATTAAAAAAGTTACAGCTATTTAAAGTTTATCTAACCACCAGTTGGGTGTTAAATTGCAATTTTACCAAGTTTGGTATGTAGGACAACAGTTTAAACTAAAATTAAAGTTTTTATTGAAATTAATGGAAGAACCTTCTTTCTCAAGTGTATTAGCACAAGACTAAAATATTATGCATAATAATTATTATTATTATTGTGCAAGACTTTCACAATTTGGAAAGTGAGAATTTTGCCTAAAATTAGAGCATTATACAAATTTTGCAGATTTTTGCAGTCGGGGGTAAATTTCTACCAAACTTCAGCTTGAAATGTGGAAGCCTTCAAAAACTTAAAAATTTGACACCCTGACCAAATGAATGAGCCTAATTACAAATACTAATGTTCACTAGCTGGCCTAATTCTATGAAATATTTAATTTTTTCTTAAGCCTAACTCAGAACAGTTATCCTGAACAAATTGCATTTTTTTCTCTAAACTTAGCCTTAATTTACATTTCATACAACCAAAAGTATATTCTAAATCAAATCTTATTCGTTCCTTCGGCATAAGCCCCTATACGACTTAAGCCTATAACTGTACTCACCCAAAAGTAATCACAAAAATCAACAGCCATACTTGGTTATATTAACTGACGCCTTAATACGTAAATTATTTTTAAATAAATTATAAACTTATCCCAAACCTAAAACATCCTGAACATTTTGGGGCCTAAGCCCTAGTACACCTTGTTATTATTATTATTGTTCTAGATGTCGTTTGGTTTCAAAAGAGTCTGACCACAATTTGACTATGCAGAATAGGGTTGCGGAACGCCTACTAAAGCGTCTAATCATAAAGTTTTATTTCATTGATAAATGAAATTGTGGCCATGAATCTGGGTGGCAGAAAGTGAAAAGTGGGGTACCACAGGGATCAATTTTAGTTCCATTACTCTTTATTTTATATCTAAATGATATAGAGAAGGGAGTAGGTAGTAAAGTTTCTAAATTTGCAGATGATACAAAAGTAGTTGCTCCAGTTACAAATATAGAAAATTCTTATAAACTGCAAAAAGATCTTGATAGATTAGTTGCTTGGGCTAGTAAATGGCAGATAGAATTCAATGTTCGCAAAGTCATCCATTTTGGTAGAAATAATGAAAACTTTGGTTATGAGATGCAAGGGAACTGGTTAGAGGACGTTAGACAGGAAACACATATTGGTATTATAGTTAGTAGTAATCTAAAATTTTCTAAGCAGTGTTTAGAGGCTAGAAATAAAGCAAATAAAATGTTAGGTATTATTAAAAGGAATGTTAGTTACAAGAATAAGGAAGTCATCTATAAATATATAATTCTTATGTTAGGCCTCACTTAGAATACTGCATTCAAGCTTCCCAGCAAACATGCCCATATGGGCCCCACGTAGGCAACACATGGGCTACATATGGGTTTGGCCACGGGATCCATATGGGTATCATGCATATACCACATGGGACGCATATAGAGCCCATATCTCACCCATTTGAATACCATTTATAAACCATGTACAGCCCATCAATGGCCCATATGGACTCTATATGAGACCCATGTGGTATATACATAGTACCCATATGGGTACCCACATGGATCCCTTGGTTAAGTCCATATGTAGCCTATGTTCTCCCCACGTGGGGCCCATATGGGCATGTTTGCTGGGTTGGTCCCCTCACCTTAGACATGATATTGATATGCTTGAAGGCAGAGATGGAGACTCGAGTTCCTATTTTTTTTACTTGAGACTTGACTCGTACTTAGGTGTCATGGAAAACTGATGCATGTGGGTAGTTGAGATGTAGCGAAAATGGTCCATTGAGTAGGTAGGTAGTTAATCTAACAATTATTAAACTCCTTTTATGTCAATAACTGGGTGGATAAAACCAAATGGTTACTCACCAGAGTTATTCTCCACACTAGTATTTAATTTATATACTGTGTGATAGAGCGTGCTCGTAGTAAACATACACTACCGATCAACCAACAAAAAACTAAAATGACGCTGGGGGAAAAAGCCAGAAAAACAGAGGGAACTTTCAACACAAACGGCATGGCGAACGAAGGGGTATGAAAACAATAAAAGATCTTCACCAGCAAGTGCACTCTCAAAATCAAGAGCAAAGAGAAGAGGGACTGTCTAATAACACTCAGTAAGTGATCAGTTGTGGTTTTGAACCCCAGTTTGGGGATAACATGTAAACTAGGTCTAGTTAAATTAGGCCTACATTGTGGTCTAGGACTTAGCATCAACCATAGCTTACAAAAGCTAAGGTAAATTGCCCTAACCTAATTTGGTGAGGAATACTATTGTGGACTTCAATTTACTCTGCACGGTATGGACCACTTCCAGAATCTCTAGGCTGACACCTACAAGGCTAGGCTTAACCTACTCTACAGTTAAAGTAGAGATATTAAGGGTGGGTTAATTGGGGACCATTTCATACAGGACATTTTTCACAGGTGTAATTTGACTTGACTTGAGACTTTGCCTCCTCTGACTTGGGACTTGGATGAAATGACTTGAGTATTTTTTCCAGTTATGTGTTTAGCCACGGTGGCATAATCATGCGTCACCATCGTGCACGACTCTGCGATAAAACATTTACAAACATAACATTCCTGAAGTGCAACATGGAAATATAGACGAGTTTGATTTAATATGAAAACATTAATGTGCTGAGCTGTCTGTAGAATCATGCCCACTCTGTTTATGGCATATCACAATTTATCTGAACACAAATTTTCTGTAACTGAAACTAGTGAAAAAACTGGGAGCCAACTCTTTTTAAGATATTAACCTTTCAACCGTTCCGTGCGATGATTCCTCACTTCACGAAGGTCAAGCTTATTGCTCCTCCTCTCTCATTAACCTGCATATATATATATATATATATATATATATACACCTTTGGTTTGGTTAGCTTCCGCCCGAATTGTTCATTCTGACGAAGGTCAAGCTTTTCACTCCACCTTAGACCTACAGTTTAACGTGGAATCCGAACCACGCCCCATCAGCAGCCCAGCGTCTTAACCACTAGGCTACCAAGGGTACCCATTTATCTACCAACCACTTTCTTTATTGTGTGGAAGGATGAACAGCTGGGTTTTGCTGCGCACCGGCTGCCGTCGGGTCTCGAACCCGGGGCCGATGGATTCGTAGTCAGCGACGCTAACCACTACACCACCGAGGCGCATATATATATATAAAATCTTGAGTTCCGACACTCATTTGTTACTTTCTTGTATATACTGTATTACAGTGACATTCTCTCATAAATAATTAAAAAAAAAAGGAATTGGTAAATGATATTGAAATATTGTGTACTGTTTATATTTTTTATTATTCAATTTTAACTGCATATCTGGTACTAATAGTGCAGTTTAACAAGATTTAACCTTTACATATGTGAAGTGACACTAAGGTGGAGTGACAAGCTTGATCTTTGTCAGAATGAACAATTCGGGCAGAAGCAAAACCAAGGGTAATATGTCATCACTCCACGCATCTTACATTTATCTTTCATTTACTCATATTGACGAGATTTGACTCGAGACTCGCCAAAAAAGACTTGAAACTCGCACTCAAAACTCACGACTTGACTCGGACTCTATAAAAATGAAGGTGTGCAATGTAGGCAGTGGCAGATTATCAGTGAGGCAATTGAGGCTGAAGCCTCACGCTCCCATGCTTGAGGGGGGCCCCAATCAACTGAGTTTCGACGATATAATTCAAGATTTCGTAAACTTCTGACAAATTCCCCGTTTTATTTTATGTTTTATAGGCCCTAAAGTAAAGTTTGTTGAATACTGTTTTGTTTTAGCAAACGGTAAAATACACTGTGTTAAGGTTCTTTTAAGTTTGTTTCTCAATTAGCCTAAGCAGTGCTTAGTAATAGTAAGCACCGTACATATAATTCGTGTAAATGTACTATGCACTGTACATGTATCAACATGAGGTTGATAGGATAACTCGTGGGCATAATATGAAAATTAGAAAACAAACTTGTAGACGATCTACGAAAATACTTTTTCAGTCATAGAGTAGTAGATATTTGGAATGACTTGCCATATGATGTGGTAAACAGTAGCTCATTAGTACATTTTAAGAAAATGTGGACACTCATGAATGAAAGAGATAGTTTGTCGATTTTATATATATATATATATATATGAAAATTATTTCACGAAGGTAACACGTGAAAAATATTTATGATGAATAAAACCACGAAGGAAAGGAAACACAAAATGGTGCTCAAGCGCTTTCGTCTAATGACATCCTCAGGAACACTCAGTGTTCCTGAGGATGTCATTAGACGAAAGCGCTTGAGCACCATTTTGTGTTTCCTTTCCTTCGTGGTTTTATTCTTCATCATATATATATATATATATATATATATATATATATATATATATAATATATATATATACTAGCTGAGGTTCCCGGCGTTGCCCGGGATAAATTTCACATTAGATCCCCCAGTTTAAATAAAATAAAGTTTAAGACAAAAGGCTGAATTTGATTAAAATTATTTATCTTAATTCTTCATCCCATAAGAGGTTCCCTTGCCAAATTTAGTAGCTCTAGGTCAAACGGTTTGAAGTCGTCCTAAAAAATAATTATATGTGAAGCTCAAGATTTTCATGACTGTGTCCTAAAAAATAATTATATGTGACGCTCAAGATTTTCATGACTGTGTTCTTTTCTATAGTTTTATTGACTAAATAATCAAAATGTTCACGGCTGCGTTATTTTCTGTAGTTTAATCGCAATTAACCCCATTACCCCCATCCCTCTACCCCATTACCCTCCCACCCCAACACACAAAAGTAAAAAAGCCATTACCCCCATTACAAATTTGGTAGCTCAAGATCAAACGGTTTGCGCTTGCATAAAGGATAAACAAACAGACAGGCGAAAATATATATAATAATAATAATAATAATAATAATATATATATATATATATATATATATATATATATATATATATATATATATATATATATGGCTAGAAAGGCAAAAGAGAAGACTATTCCGCAAAAGAAAGAGAGTGGAGGCGAAGTTAGGAAACTGCGGAGATAATGGCAGGAAAATAATAAAAGAAAAACTGGAGAGTATCGATAGGGAAATACAAGCCCTGATTAAGGACCATACAGAGAGGGAAGAGGAAAAGGCGGTAGAAGCAATAAAGGAAAATCCAAAATACTTCTATAGCTGTTAGAAAATCTAGAAGAGGAAGAACCATTGTTGTCCCAAGGCGATATGATGACTAAGCTGATTGATGCAGCATTGCTTGTATATATTAAGTTAAGGTGTATATATATCCATCTCATAATTGTAAGGTTAGTGAAAAATTAACTTAATTTAGAGCTAGCATTTTTTAGCTCTTGTGGCATCATTGTTTGGTCACACTGTTGGCATCATTTTGGGGCGCTGCGCGTTCTTTCTACTCGTTTGTGGGATGTCGTACGTACAGGGTGTGGTCTTGTAGAGAGCTCTCTTGCAATTCAGTTTGGTTGTTTAGATACAAGATTGTTGCACCGTGCAATAGTCCAGGTTGCGTTGTTGTTGCAAGGTTGAGAAAGAAGACCATAAATAGTACCCTTTTTGTTTACATTAAAATTCATGTAACAAAGGTCTAAAGTAGGCCCGCATCGAGTCAGCAACCCTGAGGTTACCCTGGGGTAGGACCTAATAGGATCTCAAATCCGTAAGTTTTAATTTAGCTTAACTTGGGCTTCAGGTAGAACTGGCCCCTTTAGAATTTGGCCATTCACGGCTCAGCTGGGATTTTGAACCCGACAAATAAATAAAATAACATGGTCCTTCAGAACCGGATTCTACCCCAAGACTGAGTCAGTGACTATTTTTCGGCAAAGTTCTGATTGTGCAAACTGTAGCCCAAGTTAGGCCTAGACGGGTTGAGTATTATTGAATTAAGGTCCCAGGGTAGAAAGTTTGGTAGCCCAATTGAGAAACTTGGCCAGTCGTCTGTCGTTGTTTTGGCCTACATTTTACCGGTTTGGTTAATTTTGGGTTATTATTGAATTAAGGTACCAGGGTAAAAAGTTTGGTCGCCCAATTGCGAAACTTGGCCAGTCGTCTGTCGTCGTTTTGGCCTACATTTTACCGGTTTGGTTAATTTTGGGTTATTATTGAATTAAGGTCCCAGGGTAAAAAGTTTGGTCGCCCAATTGCGAAACTTGGCCAGTCGTCTGTCGTTGTTTTGGCCTACATTTTACCGGTTTGGTTAATTTTGGGTTATTATTGAATTAAGGTCCCAGGGTAAAAAGTTTGGTAGCCCAATTGCGAAACTTGGCCAGTCGTCTGTCGTTGTTTGGCCTACATTTTACCGGTTTGGTTAATTTTGGGTTATTATTGAATTAAGGTCCCAGGGTAAAAAGTTTGGTCGCCCAATTGCGAAACTTGGCCAGTCGTCTGTCGTTGTTTTGGCCTACATTTTACCGGTTTGGTTAATTTTGGGTTATTATTGAATTAAGGTCCCAGGGTAAAAGTTTGGTCGCCAACATTGCGAAACTTGGCCAGTCGTCTGTCGTTGTTTTGGCCTACATTTTACCGGTTTGGTTAATTTTGGTTTTATTGAATTAAGGTCCCAGGGTAAACGTTTGGTCGCCCATTGCGAAACTTGCCAGTCGTCTGTCGTTGTTTTGGCCTACATTTTACCGGTTTGTTTAATTTTGGGTTATTATTGAATTAAGGTCCCAGGGTAAAAAGTTTGGTCGCCCAATTGCGAAACTTGGCCAGTCGTCTGTCGTTGTTTTGGCCTACATTTTACCGGTTTGGTTAATTTTGGGTTATTATTGAATTAAGGTCCCAGGGTAGAAAGTTTGGTTGCCTAATTGCGAAACTTGGCCACTTGTCTGTCGTTGTTTTTGGCCTACATTTACCAGTTTGGTTAATTGGTTATTATTCGTAGGCGAAGATTGCAGACCATGCGCCAGTTCTTGGGTGGAAAATTGGTATTCCATACTGGTGTTGGTTAGTACCCCACCTAGCAATTCAGTTTATTTGAAAGTAAAATTTACGTTTGATCAGTTCGGTTAAGTATTTCTGCCAATTCAGCTTATTTGGCATTGAGCCCAATTGTTGTTTGCATTGAAGATGAGTGCATCTGAATTGAACAAATTTATAAAAAGGAGAAGCGCCTACAAAGGTCTAATTACAAACGTCATTGCCACTATAGATTCTGCCATAGAGCAAGAGGATTTACGCTTAGTGACTGCGCAGCTTTCCATATTAGAAACTAAAAAGGTTGCTCTAAGTGAGGTAATGTTAAATTGAGGCTCTTATAGAAGAGGATGAAATAGAAAATAACATAATTTACTTTGAAGAGATTATTGATGATATAATTAACGTAGGCCTCCGAGCAAAGAGTTTAGTAGCTCAGTACAGTTAGAGACCAGGTCTGATAATGAAACACAACACTCAATCAAAAATGATGTTTGTGAAGTTAAGGTTAACAGATCTGTAGTTCAATTACCGAGGCTTGTACTCAAAACATTTTCTGGGAATATTCAGGAATGGCAAGGATGGGCAGACAGTTTTCAATCAGCAGTTCATTCTAGTCAAGTGTTAAGTGCCGTGGAGAAGTTTAATTATTTGCGGTCCCTCTTGGAAGGGGAGGCAGCAAAGACTATAGCAGGATTAGCATTAACAGAGGCTAATTATAATGTGGCTTGGGATATATTAAAGAACGTTTGGTAAGCCAGAGATCTTAATTAAAAGCCACCTCCGTGCACTTTTAGCTATACCTCCTGTTAATAATCCTAATAGTGTCAAGGAGTTACGGCAGTTATATGATGAATTTGAAATTAGAACTAGGTCCCTGGACAACTTGGGTGTAGGAATGGAAAAGTATGGTATAATGTTGGTTCCTACACTGGAGTCTAAATTGCCTAGCTCAATTTTGCTTGAATTAAGTAGGGGACACTCTGCAGAACATGTGCACATCCCCCTTCAGCAGATGTTAAGTCTTTTAGGTACAGAATTAGCAAGACGAGAGGGAGTTGAGTTTGCACAGTGGGATGGTAAACAAGGGGACAAAGGCAGGCAAAGCACCAAAGTTTCCACAAAAAGGAATAGCCCAGGTACAGTGTCAGCTCTACATGCATCCTCTGAGAATAAATTAAAGGGAATCAAGGAATGCATATTTTGCGAAGGCAACCACAAGTCATATAAATGTGAGGTGGCTGAGGCCTTACCCTTTGAGGAGAGAAAGGACAGGGTAACTAAGTCCACAGCATGTTTTAAATGTTTTTTGAAGGTCATAGAGCAAGGTTTTGTAAGTTTAAAATTTTGTGCAAAAAATGTCATGGTAGGCATCAGCCATTATTGTGTGAAAACACTCTTAGTAGGCCTACCCCAGAAGTAGAGACATCAGTGGCACATGCCACTGCTATGCAAGGGAGTAAAGTAAAGGGGGATTATTGCAAACAACTGCAGCCTTATTAATTGGGAATGAGGGAGAAGCTACTGTAAGAGTGTTGTTTGATAGTGGTAGCCAGTGTAGTTTTATTAAGACCAGAATTTCCAGAAAATTGAAGTTTAAAGAACTTAAGAGGGAAAATTTAAGAATTTCTGGGTTTGGGGTTCCGTTCAAAACCGAACCAAATTTAAGAAGGTAGAAGTTCTGGTTAAAGGGTTGTTACCGCAAAGTCCACTATCAAGGTCCAAGCTGTAGAGATTGAGGAACTTTGTGCTCCAGTCACTACTTGTTTAGATATGGCATGTGTCCAAGAATTGCAAGTTAAAGGAATTAATTTGGGCAATAATAAGTTTGAGGGAACAGAAGATATTAGTCTTTTGATTGGAGCTGACTATTATTGGGACTTCATCACTGGTAATATTGTCCGTACATCTCAAGGCCCGGTAGCTATTGAAAGTAAGCTAGGCTGGATGCTACATGGTAGCTATTGCAATGAAATGGAAATTAAGGCTCTTTTTGTTAAGATTGAGGAGAACAGCCATGGTCTGGAAAGGCATTTGAAAGCGTTTTGGGAACTTTGAATCTATTGGCATAAAGGACAACCAGGCAAGTACAGTGAACAATGATGTTTTAGAGCAATTTGAAAAAGGGATTGGGTTTAGAGATGGTTGCTATGAAGTTGGCCTACCATGGAAGGATTCTTGCAAACGCCGGTTCAAACCTTCAGCTAGCTAATCGGAGGTTGGAGACTTCATTGTACAGGCTAAGAAAAAATGAGTTGTTGTTAATTGAATACGATGAGGCCATCCTAAGTTATGTAAGGGAGGGCTATGCTGAAAGGGTGCAAGGTGAGCTGGTGAGCCAGGAGGCACATTATCTGCCACACCATGCAGTGGTACGGCGAGACAAAACTACCACCAAACTGAGGGTAGTTTTTGATCGCTCAGCCAAGGACAAAGGTGGTGTGTCCTTGAATGACTGTTTGGATGCTGGGCCAAATTTAAATGCAGATTTATTTTCCTTGTTACTGAGATTCAGGTTTGGTAGAGTAGCATTGACTGCAGATGTGAAGCAACCCTTTTTGAGGATAAAGTTAAAACCAGAGGACAGAGATGCAGTAAGGTATCTGTGGGTGGATACGAAAGACTTGTTGGAAAATGAACCTAAGGTTCAAGCATATAGAATGAAGTCAGTGTTGTTTGGCCTCAGCTCTAGTCCATTTCTGTTGGCAGCTACTATGCAGTACCATTTTAAGAAATATTCTGAAGTCTATCCTAACACTATTGAACACATAAGGAAGAATTTTTATGTTGATGATTTGCTGTGTTCCGTGGATAATACAGAAATGGCTAAACAGATATTCATGGAGGCTAGAGCTATAATGAGGGAGGCTGGCATGGAGCTTAGAAAATGGCAGACCAATCATTCGCAATTACAAGAGTTTATGAGTCATTCCTGTGTAGTACCTGATGCAGCAGAAAGTATTGAGGATTCTGGTATTAAGGAGTTGTGGGCAATAGATGCAAAGGTGCTAGGCATTGTTTGGCAGCAAGATGATGATTTGTTTACCTTCAATGGGAAATCTTTAGTAGAGCTGGCTGAGAATGAGACAAGGTGGACAAAACGTACAGCTCTTAGTTTGGCTTCAAAGGTCTTTGATCCTCTTGGATTCCTGGCTCCATTTGTGATAAAGTCAAAATTTGGTTTCAGAGCCTCTGGGAAATTGGACTTGGTTGGGACCAAGAGTTTACCTGATCATATGGTGGTAAGGTGGAAATATTGGTTCAAAGAATTGGCACATCTTGGAGACATTGAAATCCCAAGATGGTACTTTGGAGAGTTGAACAATAGTCCAGACAATTTGGAGCTGCACATCTTTTGTGATGCAAGTGAGGAAGCCTATGCAACTTGTATTTATATAAGAGGCGCATTGCAAGAGGAAGTAAGTTGCAGGTTGGTTGCTGCAAAGAGTAGAGTAGCACCTTTGAAAGGGCTTTCTGTTCCAAGGTTGGAATTGATGGGTGCCGTTATTGCTAGTCGGCTTACAATTACAGTGCGAAAGTCTTTGGCCCTCTATGAAATTCCAAGCTATTATTGGACAGACTCCACTATAGTTTGGCACTGGTTAAGAAGTCAGGCAAGGAAATGGAAACCATTTGTTGCCAATAGGGTGGAGGAAATTCAAGCGCACACAGATCCCAAGCAATGGAAGCATTGTCTAGGCATCCAAAACCCCGCTGATTTACCAACACGAGGAATTTCAGTGAAAGATCTTTCACAGTCAAGTTTGTGGTGGAATGGGCCAGAGTGGCTAAAACTTGGAAGTGAAAACTGGCCTTCTAATCAGCCTATTGTAGGAGAATGCCAGGCTGAAGAAGCGGGGTGAGTGAGGTGAGAAAATGCGCTGTGAACAGTTGTCAAGTTATGCAGCAGGACCCCATATTGAGGCTTGAGGACATTAGCAGTCTGAAAATTGTTAAGAGTGACAGCATGGGTATATAGATTTACCAACAACATTAAGGGAGAAACAAGAAGGGAAGGAATTCTGAACAGTAATGAGATTCAGCAAGCCAGGAAATACTGGGTGGTATATATGCAGAAGGAAAAATTTGGTGAAGAGAGAGATTGCTCACCAGCCATCCATTACAGGTTCTACCAACACATTCTGCGCTCAAGGGTTTGGATGTGTTTTTGGATCAGGATTTATTGAGAGTAGGAGGTAGACTACAGTTTTCTGGGCTTCAGAGGAGAAAAGACATCCAATTTTGCTACCTTCTGGGGGCACTTTGTGGGCCTTTTCATCCTGGATACTCATCATAAGCTGTTACATGCGGGAGTTAGAGAAGTGATAATAGAGATTAGACAACAATTTTGGATTCCCAAAATTAGACAAGTAGTAAAAAAGGTCTTGCATAAATGTGTGGTTTGCAAGCGTTGGAGTGCAAAGCCTTATTATGAAAAGGTGGCTCCACTTCCAAGAGAACGGTGTGTCTATACTGCCCCATTTGATGTAGTGGAGTAGACTTTGCAGGGCCAGTCTATGTGTATGAGCGAGGGGAGAAAAGGTTATATATGTCTTTTCACCTGTGCTACCACCAGAGCAATCCATTTGGAGTTGGTAAGCAACTTAAGTAGTAATGTATTTCTCTTGGCCTTTAAAAGGTTTGTGAACAGAAGGGGTTTCCCAAATAAAATCATATCGGATAATGCAAAAACCTTCAAAAGGCTGCAAAGGAACTCAAGAAATTTGGTCCTTGCTAAAGAGGAAGGATTCCAATCTTACTTTTCACACCAAGGGTACAGTGGGAGTTTATTGTTGAGAGAGCACCATGGTGGGGAGGATTTTGGGAAGGCTAGTGAGAAGTGTAAAGTGTCCATTAAAGAAACTTTTAGCTAATGCTCATTTGAGCAAGAAGAATTCTGCACTGTTTTATGTGAAGTAGAAGCAATGGTGAACAGTAGGCCTATCACTTTGTTTACAACAGTATGCAGGATGCAGAGCCATTGACACCAAATCATTTTCTTTGTGGTAAACGATTAACATCAAGCCCCAGTGTGCCAGAAGACTTGCAGCCTATCCAGAGCACTCAAGGAGAGTTAACCAGATGGTTCAGGTACCTTGAAGAGCTACAAGATCAGTTATGGAAGAGGTGGCAGATGGAATACTTGCCAGAACTCAATTATTACCCATCAGGCAAGGTAAAGGGCTCCAATGCAAATTGTATCAAGGTGGGAGAAGCGGTAATGATTGGGGATGAAAGACCAAGGCAATGCTGGAAGCTTGGCATAATTGAAGAGTTGTTTGTTGGCAAAGACAATTTAGTTAGGTCTGCACTGATAAAGACTTCAGGAGGAAAGTTAAAGAGACCTATACAAAAACTCTATGCTTTAGAAATCAGCAAAAACACAGATAGTCAAGATGAAACATTTGAGTTACAGCCTCATGGAGAAGGCTTGGCTAACCTTGCAGAAGGTAATGACAACAATGCCTCTTCGGTGGGGAGTGTTAGAAAATCTAGAAGAGGAAGAACCATTGTTGTCCCAAGGCGATATGATGACTAAGCTGATTGATGCAGCATTGCTTGTATATATTAAGTTAAGGTGTATATATATCCATCTCATAATTGTAAGGTTAGTGAAAAATTAACTTAATTTAGAGCTAGCATTTTTTAGCTCTTGTGGCATCATTGTTTGGTCACACTGTTGGCATCATTTTGGGGCGCTGCGCGTTCTTTCTACTCGTTTGTGGGATGTCGTACGTACAGGGTGTGGTCTTGTAGAGAGCTCTCTTGCAATTCAGTTTGGTTGTTTGATACAAGATTGTTGCACCGTGCAATAGTCCAGGTTGCGTTGTTGTTGCAAGGTTGAGAAAGAAGACCATAAATAGTACCCTTTTTGTTTACATTAAAATTCATGTAACAAAGGTCTAAAGTAGGCCCGCATCGAGTCAGCAACCCTGAGGTTACCCTGAGGTAGGACCTAATAGGATCTCAAATCCGTAAGTTTTAATTTATCTTAACTTGGGCTTCAGGTAGAACTGGCCCCTTTAGAATTTGGCCGTTCACGGCTCAGCTGGGATTTTGAACCCGACAAATAAATAAAATAACAATAGCTATGCAAAAAGGAAAACAAAAACGCGCGCCGCTATTGGGCCCTTAAGGACGGGAAATAATGAACTAACCGACGATCCAAAAGAAATATCTGATACATTGAGAGCTCAATATGAATCAGTTTTCAGTACCCCAAAAAGTGACAAAGCGATACCTGACATAAATGCATTCTTTGAAGAGGAATTGTAAGGAGAGTATATAACAGACTTTGAGTTTACACCAGAAGATGTAGCGAGAGCTATAGAACAAATGAAACTACATTCAGCTGCAGGTCCGGACAATTGGAACGCATTATTGATTAAAAACTGTAAAAATGAAATAGCTACACCTTTATACTGGATATGGAGAAGATCCCTAGACACTGGGGAAATACCGAGCATCTTGAAAAGAGCAAACATTGTCCCTATACTGTATATAAAGGAGGGACAGATCTCAAGCAAAGAACTATAGACCAGTGTCATTGACGTCCCACCTCACCAAAGTATTTGAAAGAATAGTTAGACAGAAAATTTATGATTTCCTGGAGACACGGGAAAGATTCAACGAAAATCAGCATGGATTCCGATCAGGTAGATCATGCCTATCACAACTAATAGAGCACTACAACAATATCCTAGATGCATTGGAAGGCAATGACAACTACGATGTTATATACACAGATTTTGCTAAAGCTTTCGATAAATGTGACCATGGTATAATAGGACATAAAATTAAAGACATGGGAATAACAGGCAAAGTGGGAAAATGGATCTACAACTTCCTTAGTGATCGTCTGCAGGTCGTCAAAATTCAAGGTATATCATCAGAATCGGAAGTACGCAGCTCAGTACCACAAGGGACAGTACTGGCCCCACTCCTGTTCATTATCATGCTAACAGACATAGACAGCGGAGTAAACAGCAATAGTATAGTAACATCCTTTGCAGACGATACAAAGATCAGCAGAAAAATCAGCGATGTACATGACGTGGAGGCCTTGCAGAGGGACACGAACAAAATATACAAATGGTCAGAAGACAACAACATGTCATTCAACGCCGAGAAATTTCAGCTCTTGAGATATGGTAGAAAAGAAGAACTTAAACAGACTGCATATTATGCTCCAGATAGACAGGAAATTCAGAGAAGCATGAAAGCGATTGATCTCGGGATAATAATGACAGATGATGCGAAATTCGAAACACAAAATCAGATAGCGATAAATAAAGCAAAAAGAGTCGCCGGACAGGTTCTAAGAACGTTCAGGAGAAGGGACAGGACAGTAATGATTCCCCTGCTAAAAACACTGATTATACCAAAACTTGAATACTGCTCAGTTTTGACGTCCCCATATAAAAGAAGAAACTAATAAACTAGAAGAAACGCAAAGGCATTTCACAGCCAAGATTGATGGCTGCAAAGAACTCAACTACTGGGAAAGACTACGTAAACTAAATCTGTACTCACTGGAAAGAAGAAGAGAGAGGTACATCATAATCTACATATGGAAAATGATCGAAAAACTGGTACCAAACCTAAAACTAAAGCCAATTACCATTCAAACAACACTGGAAAATAGAAAGCAGAATGTGTAATGTTCCAAAATTAAAAGCACGACAAGGACCTCCTCAACCCTGAAGGAAAATAGCCTGGTTGTCAGGGGGCCAAGACTTTTCAACCAGCTTTCTAAGGACCTCAGAAACGTAACGGGGGTCAAAGTTGAAGTCTTCAAGAAAAGACTGGATGCCTGGCTCAGGACAGTACCAGATGAGCCGGGCGTGCCTGGCTATGTACGGTGGAGAGCGCAAGAAAGTAACTCGCTCCTCCACCAGGCCAGACCTAGAGGCGGGGCCACCAGTTTGACCTCCGTGTGAAGAGAGACCAACACACGAAACAACATAAGGTTCATAAGGTAAGGTATATATATTTATTATTATTATTATTATTATTATTATATATATATATATATATATATATATATATATATATATATATATATATACATATACACACACACACACACACCCACACACACACGAGGGTAATTCAATAAATATCAGCACTTTTTATTTTCACATCTGATAGATTATAAACACATCACTTCTCAACATAGTCAACGTGTTTCTCAATACACTTAGTCCAGCGATCTACAAGCTTCCTAATGCCATCACAAAAGAATGTTTTTGGATGTGTGCGTAGCCAGTCATGCACCGCCTCCTTCAGGTCATCATCGCCTTGGAATCGCTAACCTCTCAACGCGTCTTTTAGTGGTCCAAACATGTAAAAATCCGAAAGTGCCAGGTCTGGACTGTAGGCTGGATGGTCGAGAACTTCAAATTTAAGTTCTTGAAGGCATTTTCTAGTCTGTGCAGCGGTATGAGGGCGCGCATTGTCGTGTAAGCGCGCATTGTCGTGTAACAGAATAACACCTTCCGACAATCTCCCTCTCCGTTTTGTGCGAATTGCTTGCTTTAACTCATTCCGAAGCATGTCAGAATACGATGCACTTGTTACTGTAGTTCCACGCTCTAGATAATGTTCAATGATAGGGCCTCGTGTATCCCAAAACAGTGTTAGCATAACTTTACCTGCTGACGGCTGCGCTTTGAACTTCCTTGCAACGGGAGATGTTGGATGCTTCCATTGCATGCTCTGTCGTTTGCTTTCTGGTTCATAGTGATAGATCCACGTTTCATCTCCAGTGATAATGCGCTCCAAAAAGTTTTCACCTTCATTATGATACCGCGCCAAAAGACGAGAGCAGACGTCCATACGATTACGCTTGTGCTCTTCTGTCAACTGTTTGGACACCCATCTTGCACAAACCTTGTGAAAGCCAAGAATGTCATGAACTATCGAATAGGCTGACCCTTGACTGATGTCTAATGAAGATGCAATTTATTTTATTGTTAATCTTCTGTCATTGAAAATCATGGCTCTGGCTTCTTCCTGCTTGTCACCACTGGTTTATGTTGACGGTCGTCCTGAGCGCTGAGCATCTGTCACACATGTCCGACCTTCCTTGAACATTTGAATCCACTCGTACACACTTCGCCGTGGTAATGCATTATTCCCATACTGAGCACATAAACGCGTGTGAATTTCAGCTCTTTTCACACCTTCTGCCCACAAAAAACGAACCATGGATCTCTGTTCTTCCTGAGTACAAATTGAAAGCGGCAAAGCCATGCTCACTACTCGTACGATATGTGACAGCTACGAGTAACCTAAATAAGCCTATACTGTTGCTAGTCTAAATAAGCCTATACTGTTGATAACCTAAATAAGCCTACAGATCTCAGTTTGGCTCGTTATTACGAGTATATAAATTATATATACTGTGGGGCCGCGCAGTTAATTTTCCGCATTTATATTATTTTTATATTAGTTACCGACAAACCAATTTTGCGCGTACCAAATTGTATATATTTTATCACTGTGTAATTTTAAGAATCATATATAATCTTTATAAATAAGTATTGTACATAAATTTATATATATATATTTAATTAATTCAGCTGTATATAAAATAACAAAATCTTCTGTAAAATAACCTCAGCCAACCAAGAACTCAATAAACTCTGAAAACGACCGGCTTTTCCTTCAAGACGCCAACCCCCAAACGACAGGGAGAGAAGAGGACACGAGAGGCCCCTAAAAGAGATACCCAACAAAGCGATAGCTTGCCTCTCGTATCCTTCATTCTTCCCGGCAACTACAAGTAGCACCAAGAAGGAACCAGCTACAATTGGTGACCCCGGAGTGACCCGAAGCAGCCAGCGGAAGCAGCATCCTTCAGTCGCCGGGCGGAACAAACCGAAGCCACGCCTCTTCGCCGCCCACCCGTAGTAGCCGGTCGGAACCAAAGCAGCAGCAGACCCGAATTACATTCCCGCAAGATGGAATCTGTTGAATCAGGAGTGCACCATGTCACCATCAAGCCACCCACGTTCTCTGAAGCGTCGGCCGCAGGATGGTTCTCCATCATGGAGGCACAATTCCACATTTCCAGAATAACATCCGAAGAGACCAAATTTTTCCATGTTCTAGCCTCGTTACCCCCCGAAGTCGTCTCACGAATTTCAGCAGCAACTCTCTCCAACAAGTCGTACACCGATTTAAAAGAAGAAATCGTGAGTCATTACGAAAAGACGAAGCCAGAACTCTTCGAACGACTCATCTCCAACACTCCTCTCACTGGAAAGCCCTCCCAATTCCTTCAAGATATCCACCAAACGGCACTGAAGGTGGGCGTCAGCGATGATTTGGTGAAGCATAAATTCATCCAGGCGCTCCCATCCTCAATAGCGCCCGTCGTAGCAGCACAAAAGGAGCTGACGCTAACTCAACTCGGCAAACTAGCCGATGAGTTAATACCGTTCGCTCAACAAAGCTGCTACGCGGCGCCAACGTCAACTCGAGCCAATACAAGCCCAAGAACGAATATCCCCATCGGCCTAAAACCCTTCAGCGAGAATCAGCGGCCGGTGGTGTGCCGCGCGCACCTTTATTATGGCCCCCAAGCAAGGACCTGCAGGCCATGGTGCAAGTGGCCAAATAAAGATGACGCCAAGCTGCTCCCCTCGTCACGCCCAAATTCAAGATCTTCCTCACCATCAAGAGAAACGTCGGAAAACTAGATAAGCAGGCTGTGATTAACGCGACGTCCGGCCTGCCGCTGATCTCAGTCGCAGCTCGCATCGCCAGTCTGAAGGTCAATTTTATCATTGACACAGGAGCGAGCATCTCAATTTTACCACCAACTTGTGTCAATGATTGTCAACTCCACCCAACCGCAGTAAAGATTTCCACCGCAAACGGTCAGCCGCTCGAAATATTCGGAGAAGTAACACTGGACATATCAATTCCTAAATTACGAAGAATATTCAGGTGGCCATTCGTCGTCGCCCAAGTCTCCAGTCCACTTCTCGGCGCCGATTTTCTATCCCATTATGACATCCTTGTGGACTGCAAGCATGGCATTTTGAAGGATAGAGCAACAACTCTTCAAGCCACTACTAAACCTGTGCAATCCAAAGACCTTCACCTCATCAATATTAACCCTACCGACAAATTACCTCAAGAAATCAGGAACCTGCTTGACAAGTACTCCTCACTACTGAAACCAGCTCAACCGCAGAAAGTTTCCACCAACACTGTCAAGCATACCATCGACACTGGCAGCGCACCACCAGTGTTTGCAAGCCCTCGACGTCTTCCACCCGATAAATTATCCTCAGCTAAGGCTACTTTCAACAACTTACTTCAAGATGGAATTATAGAACCCTCAAAATCACCATGGGCCTCACCGTTACACCTCGTTCCGAAGAAGATACCAGGCGAATGGCGGGCGTGTGGTGATTATAGAAGCCTAAACGCTGTCACGAAACCGGACAGATATCCACTTCCTCATATAAGAAGTCTGTCAACATCTCTGCACGGAAAATCATGCTTTAGCAAAATCGATCTAGTCAGAGCATATCACCAAATTCCAGTCCACCCAGAAGATATCGAGAAAACGGCTATAACAACTCCATTTGGTTTATTTCAGTATTTATACATGCCATTTGGTTTAAGAAACGCCCCTGCAACATTTCAACGCTTCATGGATACAATTTTCAGAGGAGTTGACTGCGTATTTGTGTATCTCGACGATATTTTAGTCCATTCAAATAACGCAGTTGACCATTTGAAAGACTTAGAACGCGTATTCAAGATCCTTCAAGAACACAATTTAAGAATTTCCTTAGAAAAATGCATATTTCAGCAATCCAAAATTGAATTTCTGGGTCATGAAGTTTCCCCAGCAGGCATTCGTCCTCCTGTAAACAAAGTCTCCGAAATTCAAGATATTCCCCAACCGCAAGATTACCAAAGCCTCAGAAGATTCCTAGGAATGACGGGATTCTATCGCCATATGATACCCCGTTACGCCGATTTAGTCTCACCTTTAAGTGAAATCGTCAGAACTCAAGTCAAAAGCAAAAGTCTACAGTGGAACGACGAAGCAATTCAAGCCTTTCAAGATGTCAAGGATGCACTACGGAACGCCGTTACGCTTTGTCATCCTCTTCCATCAAGCTCAATCCTTCATTTAGTTACGGACTGCTCACAAATAGCAGCTGGAGCAGTTCTTCATCAAATAATCGACAGCACACCAGTTCCCATCGCCTTCTTTTCCAAGAAATTAACTACAACTCAGCAAGCGTACGCCGCATACGATAGAGAATTACTCGCAGCATACCTAGCCGTCCTGCATTTCCGTCAATTTTTAGAAGGTCGTCAAGTAATACTCTTCACGGATCACAAACCGATGGTTTCTGCCTACAAGAGTCCCTTACGAGCCAAGACAGACCGACAACAACGTCATTGGTCTGCCATCACGGAATACGTATGCGATGTAATACATATCTGTGGATCCGAAAACGTCGTAGCGGACTGCCTTTCACGCAACGTAAACGCAGTACATATCGACGCTTTCGATTTATCAGCAATCGCGGAATCTCAACAAAAAGATCAAGAAACGCAAGAATTTCTCCCACGTCTCAAGCCGTTCCCGTTTCCAGAAAATACAACTTTATATTGCGATACATCCACGCCATATCCCCGTCCTTTTGTTCCCAAGCAGCATCGATCTTCCATCTTCAATCAATTTCATAATATTTCTCATCCAGGCATCAAGCAATCACTTCGTATCATTAAATCAAGATACTTTTGGCCCTCAATGAATAAGGATATTCGAACTTGGTCCCGAAATTGTGAATCATGTCAATCCTCAAAAATTTCTCGCCATACAAAATCAGAAATAACCCCCTTCGATTTACCAAGTTCAAGATTTGAAACGGTACATATCGACATCGTCGGTCCCTTACCGCCAACCACTTTGCCCGGTCAAACATATCCTTCCCCATATAGATATCTCCTAACCTGCATCGATCGTGCCACAAGATGGATAGAAGCATATCCTCTGATTGATACTACAGCCACATCAATAGCACACGCATTTCTCGATGTATGGATTTCAAGATTTGGTGTACCACTGCAAGTCATAACGGACCGCGGATCCCAATTCGAATCCGAACTCTTTAGGGAACTCTCAGCTCTCATCGGATTTCACCGACTAAGAACTTTGTCGTATCGCCCTCAGACCAACGGAATAATTGAAAGATCTCATCGCACCATCAAGACAGCAATCATCGCTCGAAAACAAGATTGGCTCCCCGCTTTACCCATAGTTCTCCTTGGTTTACGCAGTCTCCCCAACGAATCGGGTTATTCACCGTTCACCACCGTCACCGGAACCACCCTATTATGCCCGAGGCCAATGATCGCCAATTCGTCGTCAAAATCCAATTCAAAATTCATCTCCGAATTAGCCAAGAAAATGACGCAAATCGATTTCGCCCAACTCTCTCAAGGAAACATTCACTCAGCCCCCAAATCATTCATTCCATCGGAACTCCACAAATCAAGCCACGTATGGGTACGCATCGACCGCGTTCGAAAACCATTCGAGGCACCATATCAAGGACCTTTCCGTGTTCTCGAACGCCACGATAAGTACTTCGTAATAGAAAAAACTAACGGATCATCAGAAGCCATTTCAATTAATCGTTTAAAACCGGCGTATATAGTTTCAGGTCCCACACAGGTACCGGGCGCACAATCGGACGACATCGGATCGGAGAAAAAGCACGCAAGGAAAAAGGACGATGGAGGACGCACCTCGGAGGTAGCAAATACAGACCTCAGGACGGGCGCGCAGGACAACGCAACAACCGGAAACGAGGCCGACCGAGGATCAACGCGAGCTGGACGAAGGATCCGATTCAAATCAAGACCCGAATATTTCTACTTTTGATATACGTGCTCCGCTTCTCGGGGTGGGCAGTAGTGTGGGGCCGCGCAGTTAATTTTCCGCATTTATATTATTTTTATATTAGTTACCGACAAACCAATTTTGCGCGTACCAAATTGTATATATTTTATCATTGTGTAATTTTAAGAATCATATATAATCTTTATAAATAAGTATTGTACATAAATTTATATATATATATTTAATTAATTCAGCTGTATATAAAATAACAAAATCTTCTGTAAAATAACCTCAGCCAACCAAGAACTCAATAAACTCTGAAAACGACCGGCTTTTCCTTCAAGACGCCAACCCCCCAAACGACAGGGAGAGAAGAGGACACGAGAGGCCCCTAAAAGAGATACCCAACAAAGCGATAGCTTGCCTCTCGTATCCTTCATTCTTCCCGGCAACTACAAGTAGCACCAAGAAGGAACCAGCTACAATACTATATTATCACTAAAATAAAAAGTGCGGATATTTATTGAAGTACCCTCGTGTGTGTGTGTGTATATATATATATATATATATATATATATATATATGCACTAAAATCACAAAATAACACGTGACCTTATTAATAAGCAAACGACCACAAGGAAAAGGAAACACAAAGTCCGAGCGCTTTCGTGATATATTCACATTATCAATGTGAATATATCACGAAAGCGCTCGGACTTTGTGTTTCCTTTTCCTTGTGGTTGTTTGCTTATATATATATATATATATATATATATATATATGATACACACAGACCGTGCATGATACAAGGAACTCTTCTGGGATAATTAAATCCACTACAGTCCGAACAAGTAATGGCAAATGACAAACACCACACTTCCTCCTTTTCACGATGCAAGCCCGACGTGGGCAACGGGTCTCTCGCAAAGAGGTCCCACAAATATAGCCTCCCTCACCAACCATCTGCAAAGCAGACAGGATCCAGCTTTGGGACATGGATCTAGGGTTTAAAGCAGCCTAGCCCCACTACATTTAGAACCTCAATATAAGTAAAAGATTCGTTGCATTCACGTCGGATTGAATAAATCAAAGAAAAAGGGGTAACTATTATATTTTTAGTCAAAACCAAAACTTAAACCTCAACTGGCAGAATTGAGCGTCCACTTTTCAAGGCACATAACATGTCCGTTTCATGATGGGAATGAACTCAGAATGGTTCCCTGAGTTTTTTATGATAAACACAGACCGTGCATGGTCTGTGTGTATCATAAAAACTCAGGGAACCATTCTAAGTTCATTCCCATCATGAAACGGACATGTTATGTGCCTTGAAAAGTGGACGCTCAATTCTGCCAGTTGAGGTTTAAGTTTTGGTTTTGACTAAAAATATAATAGTTACCCCTTTTTCTTTGATTTATTCAATCCGACGTGAATGCAACGAGTCTTTTACTTATATTGAGGTTCTAAATGTAGTGGGGCTAGGCTGCTTTAAACCCTAGATCCATGTCCCAAAGCTGGATCCTGTCTGCTTTGCAGATGGTTGGTGAGGGAGGCTATATTTGTGGGACCTCTTTGCGAGAGACCCGTTGCCCACGTCGGGCTTGCATCGTGAAAAGGAGGAACTGTGGTGTTTGTCATTTGCCATTACTTGTTCGGACTGTAGTGGATTTAATTATCCCAGAAGAGTTCCTTGTTCCATGCACGGTCTGTGTGTATCATAAAAAACTCAGGGAACCATTCTGAGTTCATTCCCATATATATATATATATATATATATATTAACGTAAAGAACGACGCTTGTATAGAAGAACATTCCGCGCAAGATGAGGAGGGAGAACGAACAAATGAAAAAAATGAGGTAACCACCCGGGAATCGAACCCGGAATATTCCGATTGCCGGTCAGATATGATAACCACTACACCATGGGCCTCACTCGATCAGAAGTCGCAATTCTCCTACATACGCGCAGAAACCAATGCCCCGAGGGGGCACCTCCCGCATGCCGCACATATATACATTTCATTTCAACTGCAAACAACACACAGTATAATTAACGTAAAGAACGACGCTTGTATAGAAGAACATTCCGCGCAAGATGAGGAGGGAGAACGAACAAATTTAAAAATGAGGTAACCACCCGGGAATCGAACCCGGGATCTTCCGATTGCTGGTCAGATATGATAACCACTACACGTTAATTATACTTTACGTTAATTATATTGTGTGTTGTTTGCAGTTGAAATGTATATGTGCGGCATGCGGGAGGTGCCGCCTCGAGGCATTGGTTTCTGCGCGTATGTGGGAGAATTACGACTTCTGATCGAGTGAGGCCCATGGTGTAGTGGTTATCATATCTGACTGGCAATCGGAAGATCCCGGGTTCGATTCCCGGGTGGTTACCTCATTTTTTAATTTGTTCGTTCTCCCTCCTCATCTTGCGCGGGATGTTCTTCTATACAAGCGTCGTTCTTTACGTTAATTATACTGTGTGTTGTTTGCAGTTGAAATGTATATATATATATATATATATATATATATATATATATATATATATATATATATATTATACTGTGTGTTGTTTGCAGTTGAAATGTATATGTGCGGCATGCGGGAGGTGCCCCTCGAGGCATTGGTTTCTGCGCGTATGTGGGAGAATTACGACTTCTGATCGAGTGAGGCCCATGGTGTAGTGGTTATCATATCTGACTGGCAATCGGAAGATCCCGGGTTCGATTCCCGGGTGGTTACCTCATTTTTTAATTTGTTCGTTCTCCCTCCTCATCTTGCGCGGGATGTTCTTCTATACAAGCGTCGTTCTTTACGTTAATTATACTGTGTGTTGTTTGCAGTTGAAATGTATATATATATATAATATACACTATATGATCAAAAGTATTCGGACACCGCATGGTTTGGGAAAAATGGTTTTATTATGGCATTTAGTAACCAGTAGGTCCACCTTTGCTTTTATTACAGCGTCAACACGTCGAGGCATACTTTCCACCAGTTTTCGGTAAGTCTGTGCAGGAATGGCTCGCCATTCCTCTTGCAGAGCTGATGCAAGTGATGCAAGTGAAGCTGGGCGTGGTGTGCGGTTTCGTATCCGTCGCTCCAGTTCGTCCCACATGTGCTCGATTGGGTTGAGATCGGGGCTCTGAGCGGGCCAGTCTAACAAATCCACCTTATTTTCACGAAACCAGTCCTGCACACGCCTTGCAGTATGGCAGGGAGCTCGATCCTGTTGAAACAAACAATGGCCATCTCCGTAGTATTGCCACAGTGTAGGGAGGGCCGAATTGTCCAGAACGTCGAGATAAACGTCAGCGTTCATGGTAGTGGGTATAACAACCAACGGGCCGAGCCCTAGCAGGAAAAACAACCCCATACCATGATGGACCCTCCACCGAACTTCACCGTTGGACGTACACAGTCAGGAAGAAGCCGTTCTCCGGGCTGTCGCCACACCCAAACACGCCCATCAGACTGGAAGAGTGAATACCGCAACTCGTCGCTCCAAAGAACAGTTTTCCAGTCCTCCACAGTCCAGGAACGACGGGAGACACACCAGGCCAAACGACGCGTGGCATTAACTTTTGTAATCAGTGGCTTGTGTACAGCTGCTCTACCATAATAACCGAGTCTGTGCATCTCTCTGCGGATAGTTACAGTACTAACGGAGGTACCGGATGCTCTTCCTACCTCCTCAGCGATGGAAGCGGCAGAGGACGTGCGGGACTTCTTGACATGTCGTACCAGACTTCTTCTATCACGTTCCATCAGTTTACGTGGTCGTCCAGAACGTTTTTTCGCGTTAGTTGCACCGTCGTGCTTCCATCTCATGATAACATCCGCTACAGTCGACTTTGGTATATCCTGTTTGGCTGCAATGTTTCGTATAGAAACGTTACTTAAATAACATCCGATGATGAGTCCACGTTGGAACTCGGAGAGTTCACGTCCGCGCGGCATGGCTTCACAACAGTTACTGATAACTTAACAGAACACCTCAGCATTATAGTTTCGTCACGCTTTTTCCCAGCATACCTTTCGGCGTAGGTGATATTTGCAGAAATGCGGATTTTCCGGGGTGTCCGAATACTTTTGATCATATAGTGTATATATATATATATACTAGCAGAGATACCCGGCGTTGCCCGGGATGTAAGGGTGTGTCAAAATAAGGTAAAAAGATGAACAAAACTAAATGAACACATAAACACAAAGTTTTGGTAATTGTTTTATTCCTTGAAAACATCAGACATTTTGTAGCACTCAGTGTAAACAATGTTACGTGTTTTTCCATTGGGTGTCAAAACATAAAGATTGCGAGGTGTTCCAACTTTTTTGGGCCATTGTCACCCATAGCAAAAGTCACACTCAAATGTCAAAATGCAAAAACTTATTCCTTAAACTTATATTTTAAAAAGTTCTCGAAAATAATGATTTTAAGCTTTTTTTGTGTCAAAATGCAAAAACTTATTCCTTAACCTTATATTTTAAAAAGTTTTCGAAAATAATGATTTTAAGCTTTTTTGTGTTAAAATGAAAAACTTATTCCTTAACCTTATATTTTAAAAAGTTCTCGAAAATTTTGAAACTTTTATGCACACAATTAGATTCCACTTAAATCCCGTGACTTTATGCCGTCATTCAAAACTAAACAAGATTTTAATGTATCATTTACTAAATAAAACTGTCTAGTCTACCTACCTACTGTACCTACCTACCTACCTACCTACTGTCTAGTCTACCTACCTACTGTACCTACCTACCTACTGTCTAGTCTACCTACCTACTGTACCTACCTACCTACTGTCTAGTCTACCTACCTACTGTACCTACCTACCTACCTACCTACTGTCTAGTCTACCTACCTACTGTACCTACCTACCTACTGTCTAGTCTACCTACCTACTGTACCTACCTACCTACCTACTGTACCTACCCATTTACTAAATAAAACTGTCTAGTCTACCTACCTACTGTACCTACCTACTGTACCTACTACCTACCTACCTACCTACTGTACCTACCTACTGTACCTACCTACCTACCTACCTACCTACTGTACCTACCTACTTACTGTGCACACCATTAGATTCCCCGTGAAAAGTTATATCTGATTCACTACCTTAAACACTATTTGGTGCAGCCATATTCATTTCAATAGAGAACAAACAAACAGACAAACAGACAAACAAACAAACTTCCTCTTTTATATATATATATATATAAATAAATAAATAAATAATAATATATAATATAATAAAATAATAAAATATAAATAATAATAATATAAAATATAAAATAAAATAAAATAAATAAAATAATAATAATAATAATAATAATATATAATATATAATAATAATATAATATATAATAATAATAATAATAATAATATAAGAATATATATATATATATATATATATATATATATATATATATATATATATATATATATATAATAAAAGAGAGAGAGAGAGAGAGAGAGAGAGAGAGAGAGGATAGACACAGTGCATATACAAAGAGGCAGAGTTGTGTCAATATCATTCGGGTTTTTTTCATAAAGTGCAAGAAATTAACACCTGAGATGAACTTTTCGAGATTTTTTCATTGCAGAATCAGCAATAACATCTTCAAATGATGTTTTTCGCACAATCTCATTCTCAATAGAGAGTAGTGCAAGGGAAGACAAGCGTTGTTGTCCCATGGTTGATCAGAGACAGTTTTTTCTCAAATTAGAAAAACAACAAAATTGTATACGAGTAAATGATTTAAAATTAATTATTATTATTATTATTATATTATTATTATTATAATTTAAAAATTATTCAGGATAATTTTGATCACCCATCTACCCACAGAAATCGATACATCCATAAAAATGTACCCACCAACGGGCCTACGAAACAGAACTACCTAGGGCCTACGAGGACCTCAATCCGGTCCTGAACCAGAGGGTGTGTAAATAGCCCAAACATTTTCTGTTATATATGTGGAAAATATACTGTGAAAAAACAAGGCGAGATATTACAGACTTCGTCAAGAAAGCATACTATGCGTATTTCGGAATGAAACTTGGGGATCAAGACAAATCATGGGCTCCACATAAAGTTTGCAGTGTTTGTATTGAACAACTTAGACTGTGGAGTAAATGTAAAAAGGATTCTTTACCTTTTTGGATTCCAATGGTCTGGCTTGAGCCTAGAAATGACAGCAATGACTGCTATTTTTGTTCATGTAACGTGCAAGGCTACAATACTAAAAATAAAAAGGAAATTTTTTATCCAAACCTTCAGTCTGCTGTAAGACCTATTGCTCATGGACCTGGTATACCTGTACCGACTAAACCAAATACTATTGATATAACTTCATCTGATACGATGTCTGATGACGATGGAAACGATGATATTGGTTGTTTTCAAACTGAAACATTTGGTAAACCCTAGTTGTTTACACAAAGTGAACTTAATGATTTGGTAAGAGATTTGTGTTTCCCGAAGGATTCTTCAGAGATTTTGGGATCCAGACTTCGTACAAAGAACTTGCTTTCTCCCGGGACGTCATTTTACTGGTACAGAAATCGAGAAAAAGAATTCATCCAATATTTTTCTCAAGAAAATTCACTGGTATATCGCAACAATGTTTCGGAACTAATGCTTAAGCTGGGCGCTGCAGTCTATGACCAAAATGAGTGGAGACTTTTCATTGATTCCTCCAAAAGAAATCTAAAAGGCGTCCTCCTTCACAAAGGTAACTTGTATGCATCCGTTCCTGTGGCTCATTCGGTTCACTTGAAGGAAACGTACGAAAATCTTGAGCTTCTTCTAGCTAAGGTTAAATACAAAGAACACGGTTGGCTACTTCGTGGAGACTTAAAAGTGATTTGTATGTTGTTAGGTCAACAACCAGGTTATACGAAGTTACCATGTTTTTTGTGTGAATGGGATAGCCGAGCAAGAACTCAGCACTGGATAAAAAAGGAATGGCCACGCAGAGTCAACCTGACACCTGGTTCTAAAAACATTCAACGTGAAAGTTTGGTTGACACGAAGAAAGTCCTTTTACCTCCGCTTCACATAAAATTGGGCTTGATGAATCAATTTGTTAAGGCACTGGACGAAGATGGAGATTGTTTTAAGTATCTGTGCGGTAAATTCCCAACTCTTTCGGAAGCCGATCATTTTGGAAGCAAAACTGAAAGAAGGAATTTTCGTTGGTCCTCAGATTAGAAAACTGACTTTGAATGAATACTTTAAAAGAACAATGAACAATCTTGAAAATGAAAATGAAAAGGTTTATTGGCAGACTATAGTCCATATGACAAATATTATTAATACAACGACAGTTCATATACTAAGGATAGAAATATATACAATTGATTAGAAATAATACTGCACTGTCGAAGTTAAGTGGAGCTACAGACAGACGTTTTCGTACCAAGAAGTCCATAGCTTAGAGGATAAATGGCAGGTCTCATGGATAGCTTGGATGATCGGGTTGGATGATTTTTTAATTCTTTGCAATAGACTGTGTTGAGCACGTCTTGTTACCTCCGGGAAGCTCGGGACATTGCGGGTAGCAAACATTTGCGAAGCTGAGCATCTCAGGGGTAATTTATGCAAAAGTCTAAAAGACCTGTTGTACAGCAAATTTAGGGTTCTGCCAGAACCTTTTTTATGATTCACCCAGAGTTGCTGACCGTATATATTACTGCAGAAAGTACAAAAGAGTGTGTCTTTAGCTTCACTTGTACAGAAACGAAGCTGTAATCAGCTGGCTGATTACAGCTTTTAGGATGAAATTGCATAACCTTAGTTTTTGTAACATTAAAAAGAATATCATTTTTCTGCGAATACACTTCGCAGACGTTTAGTAGCCGATCCAGACCTTTAACAGAGGGACTTATTAACACCATATCATCGGCATAAACTAAGTAATTTATCCTTGTGTTATCTATACAACATCCCACTGTTGCCTCATTAAGTGAAGCAATTAATCCGTCAATATACACATTAAACAGTAGGGTGGATCGATTTTACATTTTTTTCGATTTCCATATTCTAATAGAGGCAACAACTTGCGCATGCATGAGAAAATAACCTCTGCAAAATCTTAGCTTAATAGGTAATCATCTTCTGCCCCCGGCAGAGCGATGAAAATCATATTTTAGTAGTCAAAAACGTATTTTTAAACCCTAGCCTAGGGTCATAAAATTTTGCGTGTGTGTTATTTCATGCCTAAGCAACGATATAAATGCTATGGGAAATATATAAATGCATTATTTAAAACAAAGAGCCGATCTGAAAATATGTATAATATACATATTTTCAGATCGGCTCTTTGTCTTAAATAATGCATTTATATATTTCCCATAGCATTTATATCGTTGCTTAGGCATGAAATAACACACACGCAAAATTTTATGACCCTAGGCTAGGGTTTAAAAATACGTTTTTGACTACTAAAATATGATTTTCATCGCTCTGCCGGGGGCAGAAGATGATTACCTATTAAGCTAAGATTTTGCAGAGGCTATTTTCTCATGGATGCGCAAGTTTTTGTCTCTATTAGAATATTGAAATCGAAAAAAATGTAAAATCGATCCACCCTATTAAACAGCATAGGGGAGAGCAAGGAGCCTTGTCTCACCCCGCAAGAGGAGCCAAAACACTCGGATAGTACATTGCCCCACTTAACAGTAAAAGATTGGTGGGAATACCAAAATTTCAATAAATTTAGTATGTACATGGGAACCTTCGTCTTCTAGTTTTGCAAATAAAATATTGTGGTTCACCCTATCATATGCCTTACTTATATCAAGGAAACAGCTATAAATGGTTGAATTACTGTCAATGTATTTAGCAGTGGTGGGCACCGTTAACCAAAAAGTTAACTTCGTTAACCGCTAATCCGTTAACCAAAAAGTTAACTTCGTTAACCGTTAATCCGTTAATTCGTTAAACATGTAACGGAAGTTACCGATAAACCGTTAACGTTAACTTTTATTATAAAAAAAATGAAAAACACAATATATGTATAATTTAATTTTCCCTCTTCTTCTCGTTCTCCATTTTGTCCATGAGATGCATGTTGCCCTTCATGAAAATTAGCATATCAAAGTTTTCATCAGATAGGGATGATCTTGGCCCTCAGGATGTCCTTGCCCATAGAGAACAAACGCTCCACTGCAGCACTGGAGGGGATGGCTGTGTTGAACTTGATGAACAAGTCCACCAACACTTGCTCACCCAAGAAGGCAGCATCTTTCAGCAAGTCCTTGGAGTTGGTCTCCAGCCAGGTCTTGACCAAGTTCTGGGCCTTGCCCTTGAGTGACCTGTGGCTTCTGCTGCTCTCTTTTGTCTGGATGACAGCACTGAAGAAGTCATCCTCCTCCTCCTCCTCGTTGTTGCTGCCTCCACTGTTGCTGCCCACTTCGTTGGACTGCTGCTTCATGGCCTCCTCGACTGTACCCTCCATGCTTTTCCTCACCCTGGCGACCTTGGTGTTGTCATACTGATTTTACAGTCGACCATGTTTTGCTCAAACCAATGCCATAAATAACTACCATATTTGGTAAGACACAAATTGTGGCGACGGAAACAAATATATCGCCTGATTTTGCACTGCGGAAATGGAAATTCGTTCATCACTATTAACAGTGGCGGATTAATTGCGCACCTGCTCAGCACTGAAAATAATAGAAACTTTTAAACGTTTATTTATGAATTTTTTGGGTTAACGGACTTGAGTTAACGGAAGTTAAATGTAACGGAAGTTAATTAGTCCGATAATGATTTTCAAAGTTAACTTAAAAGTTAAATCGTTAACGAAAAAGTTAACTTCGTTAATTAACGATTAACGGATTAACGGTTTGTGCCCAGCTTGTTAGAAAATCTAGAAGAGGAAGAACCATTGTTGTCCCAAGGCGATATGATGACTAAGCTGATTGATGCAGCATTGCTTGTATATATTAAGTTAAGGTGTATATATATCCATCTCATAATTGTAAGGTTAGTGAAAAATTCACTTAATTTAGAGCTAGCATTTTTGGGCTCTTGTGGCATCAGTGTTTGGGACGCTGGTGGCATCATTTTGGGGCGCTGCGCGTCTTTTCTACTCGTTTGTGGGATGTCGTACGTACAGGGTGTGGTCTTGTAGAGAGCTCTCTTGCAATTCAGTTTGGTTGTTTAGATACAAGATTGTTGCATCGTGCAATAGTCCAGGTTGCGTTGTTGTTGCAAGGTTGAGAAAGAAGACCATAAATAGTACCCTTTTTGTTTACATTAAATTCATGTAACAAAGGTCTAAGGTAGGCCCGCATCGAGTCAGCAACCCTGAGGTTACCCTGAGGTAGGACCTAATAGGATCTCAAATCCGTAAGTTTTAATTTAGCTTAACTTGGGCTTAGGTAGAACTGGCCCTTTAGAATTTGGCCGTTCACGGCTCAGCTGGGATTTTGAACCCGACAAATAAATAAAATAACATGGTCCTTCAGAACCGGATTCTACCCCAAGACTGAGTCAGTGACTATTTTTCGGCAAAGTTCTGATTGTGCAAATTGTAGCCCAAGTTAGGCCTAGACGGGTTGAGTATTATTGTTAAGGTCCCAGGGTAAAAGTTTGGTCGCCCAATTGCGAAACTTGGCCAGTCGTCTGTCGTTGTTTTGGCCTACATTTTACCGGTTTGGTTAATTTTGGGTTATTATTGAATTAAGGTCCCAGGGTAGAAAGTTTGGTCGCCCAATTGCGAAACTTGGCCAGTCGTCTGTCGTTGTTTTGGCCTACATTTTACCGGTTTGGTTAATTTTGGGTTATTATTGAATTAAGGTCCCAGGGTAGAAAGTTTGGTGCCCAATTGCGAAACTTGGCCAGTCGTCTGTCGTTGTTTTGGCCTACATTTTACCGGTTTGGTTAATTTTGGGTTATTATTGAATTAAGGTCCCAGGGTAGAAAGTTTGGTTGCCCAATTGCGAAACTTGGCCACTTGTCTGTCGTTGTTTTTGGCCTACATTTACCAGTTTGGTTAATTTGGTTTATTATTCGTAGGCGAAGGTTGCAGACCAGTGCGCCAGTTACTTGGGTGGAAAATTGGTATTCCATACTGGTGTTGGTTAGTACCCCACCTAGCAATTCAGTTTATTTGAAAGTAAAATTTGCGTTTGATCAGTTTGGTTAAGTATTTCTGCCAATTCAGCTCATTTGGCATTGAGCCCAATTGTTGTTTGCATTGAAGATGAGTGCATCTGAATTGAACAAATTTATAAAAAGGAGAAGCGCCTACAAAGGTCTAATTACAAAGGTCATTGCCACTATAGATTCTGCCATAGAGCAAGAGGATTTACGCTTAGTGACTGCGCAGCTTTCCATATTAGAAACTAAAAAGGTTGCTCTAAGTGAGGTAAATGTTAAAATTGAGGCTCTTATAGAAGAGGATGAAATAGAAAATAACATAATTTACTTTGAAGAGATTATTGATGATATAATTAACGTAGGCCTCCGAGCAAAAGAGTTTAGCAGCTCAGTACAGTTAGAGACCAGGTCTAATAATGAAACACAACACTCAACAAATGATGTTTGTGAAGTTAAGGTTAACAGATCTGTAGTTCAATTACCGAGGCTTGTACTCAAAACATTTTCTGGGAGTATTCAGGAATGGCAAGGATGGGCAGACAGTTTTCAATCAGCAGTTCATTCTAGTCAAGTGTTAAGTGCCGTGGAGAAGTTTAATTATTTGCGGTCCCTCTTGGAAGGGGAGGCAGCAAAGACTATAGCAGGATTAGCATTAACAGAGGCTAATTATAATGTGGCTTGGGATATATTAAAGAAACGGTTTGGTAAGCCAGAGATCTTAATTAAAAGCCACCTCCGTGCACTTTTAGCTATACCTCCTGTTAATAATCCTAATAGTGTCAAGGAGTTACGGCAGTTATATGATGAATTTGAAATTAGAACTAGGTCCCTGGACAACTTGGGTGTAGGAATGGAAAAGTATGGTATAATGTTGGTTCCTACACTGGAGTCTAAATTGCCTAGCTCAATTTTGCTTGAATTAAGTAGGGGACACTCTGCAGAACATGTGTACATCCCCCTTCAGCAGATGTTAAGTCTTTTAGGCACAGAATTAGCAAGACGAGAGGGAGTTGAGTTTGCACAGTGGGATGGTAAACAAGGGGACAAAGGCAGGCACAGCACCAAAGTTTCCACAAAAAGGAATAGCCCAGGTACAGTGTCAGCTCTACATGCTCCTCTGAGAATAAATTAAAGGGAATCAAGGAATGCATATTTTGCGAAGGCAACCACAAGTCATATAAATGTGAGGTGGCTGAGGCCTTACCCTTTGAGGAGAGAAAGGACAGGGAAACTAAGTCCACAGCATGTTTTAAATGTTTTTTGAAAGGTCATAGAGCAAGGTTTTGTAAGTTTAAAATTTTGTGCAAAAAATGTCATGGTAGGCATCAGCCATTATTGTGTGAAAACACTCTTAGTAGGCCTACCCCAGAAGTAGAGACATCAGTGGCACATGCCACTGCTATGCAAGGGAGTAAAGGTAAAGGGGGATTATTGCAAACAACTGCAGCCTTATTAATTGGGAATGAGGGAGAAGCTACTGTAAGAGTGTTGTTTGATAGTGGTAGCCAGTGTAGTTTTATTAAGACCAGAATTTCCAGAAAATTGAAGTTTAAAGAACTTAAGAGGGAAAATTTAAGAATTTCTGGGTTTAGGGGTTCCGTTCAAAACCGAACCAAATTTAAGAAGGTAGAAGTTCTGGTTAAAGGGTTGTTACCGCAAAGTCCCACTATCAAGGTCCAAGCTGTAGAGATTGAGGAACTTTGTGCTCCAGTCACTACTTGTTTAGATATGGCATGTGTCCAAGAATTGCAAGTTAAAGGAATTAATTTGGGCAATAATAAGTTTGAGGGAACAGAAGATATTAGTCTTTTGATTGGAGCTGACTATTATTGGGACTTCATCACTGGTAATATTGTCCGTACATCTCAAGGCCCGGTAGCTATTGAAAGTAAGCTAGGCTGGATGCTACATGGTAGCTATTGCAATGAAATGGAAATTAAGGCTCTTTTTGTTAAGATTGAGGAGAACAGCCATGGTCTGGAAAGGCATTTGAAAGCGTTTTGGGAACTTGAATCTATTGGCATAAAGGACAACCAGGCAAGTACAGTGAACAATGATGTTTTAGAGCAATTTGAAAAAGGGATTGGGTTTAGAGATGGTTGCTATGAAGTTGGCCTACCATGGAAGGATTCTTGCAAACCCGGTTCAAACCTTCAGCTAGCTAATCGGAGGTTGGAGACTTCATTGTACAGGCTAAGAAAAAATGAGTTGTTGTTAATTGAATACGATGAGGCCATCCTAAGTTATGTAAGGGAGGGCTATGCTGAAAGGGTGCAAGGTGAGCTGGTGAGCCAGGAGGCACATTATCTGCCACACCATGCAGTGGTACGGCGAGACAAAACTACCACCAAACTGAGGGTAGTTTTTGATCGCTCAGCCAAGGACAAAGGTGGTGTGTCCTTGAATGACTGTTTGGATGCTGGGCCAAATTTAAATGCAGATTTATTTTCCTTGTTACTGAGATTCAGGTTTGGTAGAGTAGCATTGACTGCAGATGTGAAGCAAGCCTTTTTGCGGATAAAGTTAAAACCAGAGGACAGAGATGCAGTAAGGTATCTGTGGGTGGATACGAAAGACTTGTTGGAAAATGAACCTAAGGTTCAAGCATATAGA
Organism: Bathynomus jamesi; assembly: GCA_023014485.1. Lineage (NCBI taxonomy): Eukaryota > Metazoa > Arthropoda > Malacostraca > Isopoda > Cirolanidae > Bathynomus > Bathynomus jamesi. The sequence continues at coordinate 792,713 of JAJOZX010001184.1, read as the reverse complement.
ATGAAGTCAGTGTTGTTTGGCCTCAGCTCTAGTCCATTTCTGTTGGCAGCTACTATGCAGTACCATTTTAAGAAATATTCTGAAGTCTATCCTAACACTATTGAACACATAAGGAAAAATTTTTATGTTGATGATTTGCTGTGTTCCGTGGATAATACAGAAATGGCTAAACAGATATTCATGGAGGCGAGAGCTATAATGAGGGAGGCTGGCATGGAGCTTAGAAAATGGCAGACCAATCATTCGCAATTACAAGAGTTTATGAGTCATTCCTGTGTAGTACCTGATGCAGCAGAAAGTATTGAGGATTCTGGTATTAAGGAGTTGTGGGCAATAGATGCAAAGGTGCTAGGCATTGTTTGGCAGCAAGATGATGATTTGTTTACCTTCAATGGGAAATCTTTAGTAGAGCTGGCTGAGAATGAGACAAGGTGGAATGGGCCGGAGTGGCTAAAACTTGGAAGTGAAAACTGGCCTTCTAATCAGCCTATTGTAGTAGAATGCCAGGCTGAAGAAGCATGGGTGAGTGAGGTGAGAAAATGCGCTGTGAACAGTTGTCAAGTTATGCAGCAGGACCCCATATTGAGGCTTGAGGACATTAGCAGTCTGAAAAGATTGTTAAGAGTGACAGCATGGGTATATAGATTTACCAACAACATTAAGGGAGAAACAAGAAGGGAAGGAATTCTGAACAGTAATGAGATTCAGCAAGCCAGGAAATACTGGGTGGTATATATGCAGAAGAAAAAATTTGGTGAAGAGAGAGAATTGCTCACCAGCCATCCATTACAGGTTCTACCAACACATTCTGCTGCGCTCAAGGGTTTGGATGTGTTTTTGGATCAGGATTTATTGAGAGTAGGAGGTAGACTACAGTTTTCTGGCCTTCCAGAGGAGAAAAGACATCCAATTTTGCTACCTTCTGGGGGGCACTTTGTGGGCCTTTTCATCCTGGATACTCATCATAAGCTGTTACATGCGGGAGTTAGCGAAGTGATAATAGAGATTAGACAACAATTTTGGATTCCCAAAATTAGACAAGTAGTAAAAAAGGTCTTGCATAAATGTGTGGTTTGCAAGCGTTGGAGTGCAAAGCCTTATTATGAAAAGGTGGCTCCACTTCCAAGAGAACGGTGTGTCTATACTGCCCCATTTGATGTAGTGGGAGTAGACTTTGCAGGGCCAGTCTATGTGTATGAGCGAGGGGAGTCTAACAAAGGTTATATATGTCTTTTCACCTGTGCTACCACCAGAGCAATCCATTTGGAGTTGGTAAGCAACTTAAGTAGTGATGTATTTCTTTTGGCCTTTAAAAGGTTTGTGAACAGAAGGGGTTTCCCAAATAAAATCATATCGGATAATGCAAAAACCTTCAAAAAGGCTGCAAAGGAACTCCAAGAAATTTGGTCCTTGCTAAAAGAGGAAGGATTCCAATCTTACTTTTCACACCAAGGGGTACAGTGGGAGTTTATTGTTGAGAGAGCACCATGGTGGGGAGGATTTTGGGAAAGGCTAGTGAGAAGTGTAAAGTGTCCATTAAAGAAACTTTTAGCTAATGCTCATTTGAGCAAAGAAGAATTCTGCACTGTTTTATGTGAAGTAGAAGCAATGGTGAACAGTAGGCCTATCACTTTTGTTTACAACAGTATGCAGGATGCAGAGCCATTGACACCAAATCATTTTCTTTGTGGTAAACGATTAACATCAAGCCCCAGTGTGCCAGAAGACTTGCAGCCTATCCAGAGCACTCAAGGAGAGTTAACCAGATGGTTCAGGTACCTTGAAGAGCTACAAGATCAGTTATGGAAGAGGTGGCAGATGGAATACTTGCCAGAACTCAATTATTACCCATCAGGCAAGGTAAAGGGCTCCAATGCAAATTGTATCAAGGTGGGAGAAGCGGTAATGATTGGGGATGAAAGACCAAGGCAATGCTGGAAGCTTGGCATAATTGAAGAGTTGTTTGTTGGCAAAGACAATTTAGTTAGGTCTGCACTGGTAAAGACTTCAGGAGGAAAGTTAAAGAGACCTATACAAAAACTCTATGCTTTAGAAATCAGCAAAAACACAGATAGTCAAGATGAAACATTTGAGTTACAGCCTCATGGAGAAGGCTTGGCTAACCTTGCGGAAGGTAACGACAACAATGCCTCTTCGGTGGGGTGTTAGAAAATCTAGAAGAGGAAGAACCATTGTTGTCCCAAGGCGATATGATGACTAAGCTGATTGATGCAGCATTGTTTGTATATATTAAGTTAAGGTGTATATATATCCATCTCATAATTGTAAGGTTAGTGAAAAATTCACTTAATAAGAGCTAGCATTTTTGGGCTCTTGTGGCATCAGTGTTTGGGACGCTGGTGGCATCATTTTGGGGGGCTGCGCGTCTTTTCTACTCGTTTGTGGGATGTCGTACGTACAGGGTGTGGTCTTGTAGAGAGCTCTCTTGCAATTCAGTTTGGTTGTTTAGATACAAGATTGTTGCACCGTGCAATAGTCCAGGTTGCGTTGTAGTTGCAAGGTTGAGAAAGAAGACCATAAATAGTACCCTTTTTATTTACATTAAATTCATGTAACAAAGGTCTAAGGTAGGCCCGCATCGAGTCAGCAACCCTGAGGTTACCCTGAGGTAGGACCTAATAGGATCTCAAATCCGTAAGTTTTAATTTAGCTTAACTTGGGCTTTAGGTAGAACTGGCCCTTTAGAATTTGGCCGTTCACGGCTCAGCTGGGATTTTGAACCCGACAAATAAATAAAATAACACAGCTTTGGTATTTAGATATTGTTTCTTTAAGTACATAGCTATACAGGTCAGTTGAGTGGGACCTTTTAAAGCCAAACTGATTAGGAGATGTCCATAGGAAATCATTTAATCGGAGTAACAAGAGTTTTTCTAGTAGTTTCGAGAAGCAGGAAGCGACAGCAATAGGCCTGTAATTATTGCTGGACAGAATGTCTCCGTACTTATTTTTGACCAGGAGCAAGATATATACCCTCATGAACTCTGCAGGGGTATAGCTATGAGTCAGCATGGCTAATAGGAGCGATGATATATGCAGACATACTACGTCATTTGCATATTTTAAGTGCTCATTCGATAAGTGATCTACCCCTGACGCAGAACCAGTCTTTAACTCTTTAATTAAAAGAAACGTGGATTGCTTTTAAGGATGTTATCAGCAATTTTTGGGGGAACAACAAGGACTCAGATTATCTAAACACTGTGAACATGCTAAATAAGTTCAAAGAGTTGGGTTGTAATACGAGTTTAAAATTACATTTCTTACATTCACACTTGGATTACTTTCCTGAGAATCTCGGAGCACTCAGCGAAGAACAAGAAGAACGGTTTCACCAAGACATTAAAGAAATGGAGAATATCAGGGAGGGGCAGGGACAATTCGACGTGGCCGACTCGATGTCAGGACAACTCGATGTCAAGCCAAGTCGATTTCATTTTTTCTATATATTTAATGTAGGTTAACTGAATGCCCGGTTAGGTCAACTGTACGCCCTTGACGATTGGTTAGGTTAAGTTGTGATATTTTCGTTAAAACTAACGAAAATATCCCTTAGGGATATCACATCGAGTTGTCCTGACATCGACTCGGCCACATCGAGTTGGGTCGCATCGAATTGTACCCAACCCATCAGGGAAGGTGGGATACTCCAGAATTATTACATAAAAGAAAAGGAACAGCGCGTACATTCGAGACTAAAAGGCAAATTCACTATAGTCCGAATAAATAATGGTAAATGACAAACACTATAGTTTTTCTTTTTCATAATGTTAGCCCCATGTGTGCAACGGGTTACTCAACAGAGGCCCCAAAAATATAGCTTCCCTCACCAGCTATCTGCAAAGCAGATAGGATCCAGCTTTGGGACAGAATCTAGGATTTAAAGCAGCTTAACTCCATTATATTTAGAATCTCAATATAAGCAAACGACTCTTTGCATTCACGTCAGATTGAATACATCAAACAAAAAGGGGGTAACTATTGTATTTTTAACCAAAAACCAAAACTTAAACCTCAACTGGCCCACGTCGGGCTAACATCATGAAGAAGAAAAAACTGGTGTTTGTCATTTACCATTACTTATTCGGACTATAGTGGATTTAATTTTCCAAGAAGAGTTCCTTGTTCCATGCACGGTCTGTGTGTATCATAAAAAACCACAGGGGACCAATCTGAGTTCAATCCCATATATATATATATACACACACACAATATATATACAGGGCGTCCCAAAAAAATGTATACACACTTTAACAGCTGATAGCTCAATTGATGTTTCTTTCTTTCCAAGTTAAACCCATTAGAATTAATAATGGCAGTCAGACTAAGCTTTGAACAAAGGAAATTCATTCTAAAATGCTACTGGAAGTGTGAAAACGCAGTTGAAGTGCAAAGACAGTTTAGGAGGGAGTTTCAAACAGATCCACCAACGCGACTTACCATCACTCGAATTAGAGATAAGTTTGAAGCCGATGGAACTGTTCAGAATGTCCACAAGAAGCGTTCCGGAAGACCACGGACATCGACAAGCCCCACAAAGCAAGAAAGAGTACTGGAAACGTATCACCAAAGTCCAAGAAAATCTGTGCGGCAAGCGAGTCGTGAGGTAGGAATTTCAGAATCGTCTGTCCAACGCATTTTGAGCGCTGTCAATGGAAAAGTTACATTCCAAGATTAGTCCATGCTATTAATGAAGATGATCCGGACCGAAGAGTGGAGTATTGCGAGTGGTACTTGGCACGATGTGGATTGGACGAAGGGGTTTCGTAGAATACCCTCCGCGTTCACCAGACCTCACACCACTAGACTTTTTTTATGGGGATACTTAAAAGACAAAGTCTACGCTATAAAACCTGCAACAGTCGCTGAATTGAGAGCAGCCATTGAACGAGAATGCACACAAATACCAAACGAAATGTTTCGTGATGTTTGCTGCGATTCCATTGCTTCGCGTTATCAGCAGTGCCTGGACCAGAACGGACGTCAGTTTGAAAACAGGCGTTGACAAAACAATTAAATAATGTCTGTAGATTCTATTACATTTTGAAAATGAAATGTATTTTAATAAACACTGCCTTTATAATTATTTAAAGTGTGTATACATTTTTTTGGGACGCCCAGTATATATATACCTTACCTTTACAACCTTACAAAGGTTGCGGCGATGATTTCTCATTTCACGAAGGTCAAGCTTGTCGCCCTTCCTCTCGAGTTGGCCTGGTGTAGCGAGTTGGATTCTTGCACTCTTCACCTCACATAGCCAGGTACGCCCTGCTCATCGGGGATTGTTCTGAGCCAGTCGTCTGGACTTCTTTTGAATATATATATATATATATATATATATATACACAAAGCTGGGCACAAACCGTTAATCCGTTAATCGTTAATTAACGAAGTTAACTTTTTCGTTAACGATTTAACTTTTAAGTTAACTTTGAAAATTATTATCGGACTAATTAACTTCCGTTACATTTAACTTCCGTTAACTCAAGTCCGTTAACCCAAAAAATTCATAAATAAACGTTTAAAAGTTTCTATTATTTTCAGTGCTGAGCAGGTGCGCAATTAATCCGCCACTGTTAATAGTGATGAACGAATTTCCATTTCCGCAGTGCAAAATCAGGCGATATATTTGTTTCCGTCGCCACAATTTGTGTCTTACCAAATATGGTAGTTATTTATGGCATCGGTTTGAGCAAAACATGGTCGACTGTAAAATCAGGCGGAAAGATTTGCCATTTGAGTTGAATGTTTCAACTTCTTTCAAGAAATATCACGAGCATTTTAAGGCACTTTCAATAATATACGTAACAATTACAACAAATAACTACATTCGTTTCATTTGCAGTCTGTCTCTTGCGCAACATGTTTGTGCTAGTGAATATTTAAAAATAATCGTTGTCAAGTAAGTCATGTATATTTATAATATGTCTGTGAGTACCTTATTAGTAGTCTCCTTGATACATTTCAAGAACCATAAAACTGATCAGGTAAGATTTCAATTCTCATGTCACTTTGATGACATAAATTAAGTCAATTGATGTCTTACAATGGGAGCGTTTTCACCTTAACCCTTTATGTCCTGGCGGTACTTCTAGGTACCACATCTTTAAAATCTCCATAATTATTTTTCTACCCGGTTGATCCTGCCGGTACTTTCAAGTCCCAATGTGAATTAGTTTCTTTGAGATAATAGATGGCGTTGAGAAGTAAATGTGAGCGTGTGGCGCCAGAGGCTGTTTACTCTTTAGTATCTCTGCTGTGAAGACCGAAGAAATGGAGAACGAGAAGAAGAGGGAAAATTAAATTATATATATATATATATATATTGTTTTTCATTTTTTTTATAATAAAAGTTAACGTTAACGGTTTATCGGTAACTTCCGTTACATGTTTAACGAATTAACGGATTAACGGTTAACGAAGTTAACTTTTTGGTTAACGGTGCCCACCACTGTATATATATATGTTAACCCCTCCGTCTATGGCCCTGGGTGGTTCGAATTGACGGGGGTTCTAGTTGGGAGGCAGCAACGGATATTTCTTCTATAACATTCTAATTCTTTTCTCTCGCTTTAGGGTCGACAGTTATTAATTCTTCTCTTGCTATAATACTCTGATACTTTCTCTGAGACTAAAATTGTCGACTTTTCTTTTATAACTTATCGACTTTACTGACTAAGTTCCTCTGAAGAGAGCCCAACTCGAGGGGGAAAATAAAAAGTTTCTCTTACTGTAATTTACTTCTTACAAATTTACAGGTAGTGGTCTGAATTTTACAGGGGTAGAGGTTCGACCTCTTTCGACCATGGCTCAGGCCGGAATCTAAAAAGTTAAGGAGGCAAGGGGCCTCTGCCCCCTCCCCGCAGCGAGGCTGCTAACAAGGGAGGCTCGTAGCAGTGACCCAAGCAGAGTCCCGTAATGAAGTGTAGTTCATTTTACAAATTCATGTATCATATAAGCCTAAATGTTGGGGGAAGGCAGTTGAAGGTTAAGTTCTCCCCTTTTAAACACATGATCAGATGTTTGAAAGATTCAAAATAAAAATAAAAAAATAAAAAAACTAATCGTATTTTTTTGCTGAGTCTTCATTTCTGAAGGCGATATCATTTCATAGTAGTACATAAGTACAATTTAAGTACACGACTGAGTACATTTTCGTTTGGGTTTATTACAATTATGATTGCGATTATGGATTACTTCACATTCGCTTATGATTGTCCATTACAGTTCTATTAAAGTACATTCTTACATTATATATTAAGTCATTACATTTAATTACAGTTCCATTGAAGTACATTACGTCGTTTACCATTCTTACAGTGTTTTTTTTATATATTTATATATGGTTATAATATATGGTTATTATATATAGTTATTAGTACAACACGAGTACATGAGCACATACAAGATAATTTATATACAACATAATATGTTATATTATGTTATAATATGTTATAAATTTGGATCGGAGCGAGAGGAGATTTTTATCTCAGAAGCGTTCGACTTTGCTGTCATCAGCGAATTCGACCACTTATCCAAGCATTTATGAATTTGTGAGGGGTGAACGCACTTAAAAGAAAAAATAAAAAAAATACATGTGGACGTATTTTACATGTACGTAACACAATAGGTTGTGTGCGTAATATAGACACGCGTAAAATATGGACTGATAGGTTGATAGGCTAGGCATCAGTAGACAATAGGTAGGACACCATATAAATAATGATGTATAGAGAATGAAGTTTTTACTATTAAAGAATTTACCATATATTGAGCATGAAAGATATCCACATACCAAATGGATGATTCAGTATTGGCGGTATGGAAACGTGAAGAGAATTAAGTTACTTTATGACGTCTTAATGACTAAGAAGTACAACTACGGGTTCCAATCCTGTTATATGCAATGTGTATACATAATCTAGGGTCTAGGGTGAGATGCAAGACAATCATAATTAATTATAATAACTTCTATAACAAAAATGAAAAATGGATACGACTAAACCATAGAAATGGTAGATCGTATTGTTGTGACACAAACAAAAAGAGGAAGCTACAAGTAAAATTATTATCCAAACTCGCGTTAAGCGATTTTGGTTCTTATGTAAAAATGAATATTGATTATTCATTGTTCATTTTTACATTGCTCTCCCCTTTAAAATGATATGTATACAATAATATAATAGGGTACAATTATTACAATAGAATTAAGAGAATAACATCCTAACTAATTCAAGTTAGATGACGAATTTTTCTTTACATTACAAGTTTTATGCAGAACAAGTGACTTCGGGTGGTTGGGTACAATGCAGAGTAATCAAATTTTTAACAAGACACTCGCTTAGAGGGCTATTATAAAATATAAAAATTCAAAGATTAAAACTTTAATTTTATGCAAACAGAATAAAAGGATTAATACGTTAATTTAGACAAACAATTAAGTTAGACAAACAATGATATTGTTAAATTTTTTTACAAAATTTTATTTTTCTGTGGGAAAAATTATACATAATGAGTAGTGGATAAAAGGGAAAAACGTAAATCGTACAATCTATAAACTAATTTTTATTGACTATTGTAGGTACAAATCGAATTACGTAGTGGATGATGTATAGACCTGTGGTCTAGTGTGTATTAGATACAAAGTGTGTATCTTATAATTTTGAGGGACAGATTAGGTGAGAGGATTTTTAAATTAACTGAATAAATGCCTGAGCAAAAATTTATATATAGTAAGCAAAAATGCTTAAGACTATATAAATAGCAAAGTTAGCACTTACACGCAATGAAAGAGTTTATTGCGATATCCAAGGATTTTAGCATAAGATTTGTATATATATATATATATATATATATATATATATATATAATATATATATATAAAAATAAATAAATATATATATATATATATAATATAGTGTGCATACGTGTGTGTGTAAACGTTTAAAGGTTATTATTATTATTATTATTATTATAAAATCCTTTAAGTTCAAGGTAGTATTTAAGTATTTAATTACATCAGTTACACGTATTAAGGCAATAAAAAAACGTACTTAGAGGACCTTACAAGTAATGAAAGTAAATCTAGCGGTATTAAAAATTAAATTTTCAAGATGGAATTCAGTTCGACTAGTAACATTCCTAGCTATATATGAACTATATAACCATTAACATTAACCAGAAGTATCGGTACGATAATTGAATTAAGAAAATTAATAGTGTGCATACGTGTGTGTGTAAACGTTTAAAGGTTATTATTATTATTATTATTATAAAATCCTTTAAGTTCAAGGTAGTATTTAAGTATTTAATTACATCAGTTACACGTATTAAGGTAATAAAAAAACGTACTTAGAGGACCTTACAAGTAATGAAAGTAAATCTAGCGGTATTAAAAATTAAATTTTCAAGATGTAATTCAGTTCGACTAGTAACATTCCTAGCTATATATGAACTATATAACCATTAACATTAACCAGAAGTATCGGTACGATAATTGAATTAAGAAAATTAAGAATACAAATTAAAAATAGAAATCAATTATGCATTTTAATGAACTAAACATATAATATACTTAAAAAAAAAAAAAACACAACTTAACATAAATTGAGGTTATGTTCCATAGTACCAAAGAGGAATTAACCATGGTTGAACCATTTCTCTGGTTGACACGGTTCAACTGGGGTTGGGGGTGTTAAAATAAAATAAAATAAAAAGACAAAGTTCGGAGTACGACATTCGGGAATTGAGTGACTAAGCAGGGGTATAAGTCTGAAATTGACAATTACATCTTTTCGTGAGCACTTTGCTCTTTTTTTTTTTTTTTTTTTAAAGATTGCTTGTCACACTACTTAGAACAAAAATTAAAAGAGTTGAAACAAAACGGAGGGACGGCATGTTCCTCATATACATTACAATAATTATCCAAATCGTTACAACCTTTGTAAAAACGGTTTTGGTTACAAATAATAAAATACATAACTATATATTTATATACGCAACAATGCATGAAAAGAAAAGACAAATCGGTGAATTTCCTTCTTACAAAAAAAAAGGTTAACTAAAGACGCAAACCGGTCAATTCAGGTTGAATTTATTTAATTCTCTTTTACAACAAAAAAAGGTTGAATTAAATTCTTAAATTACATTTTCTTAAATTAAATTCTCTTAACTACAAAGAAAAAGTTGAATTCAATTGACTGCATTGAAATGACTTGGGACTTAAAAACTGACTTCGAATAAAAACTGACTTCGAATACTTCCGAAATCTCTGGGGCGGTTGTCCCTCTGGATGCAACCTTCTAACTTGAAATTAACTGAAAATGGAAAATGACTGCACTTGATCTCTATCAAGTGGAGACTATTAACCTCTGGGGTTTGGTTGTCCCTCTTGGTGCAACCGACTTACTTGAAATGCAATCAAGTATCTCTATAAACGATAAACTCTCTAACTGAAATTAACTGAAAACGGAAAATGACTGCACTTGATCTCTATCAAGTGGAGACTATTAACCTCTGGGGTTTGGTTGTCCCTCTTGGTGCAACCGACTTACTTGAAATGCAATCAAGTATCTCTATAAACGATAAACTCTCTAACTGAAATTAACTGAAAACGGAAAATGACTGCACTTGATCTCTATCAAGTGGAGACTATTAACCTCTGGGATTTGGTTGTCCCTCTTGGTGCAACCGACTTACTTGAAATAAACGATAAACTCTCTAACTGAAATTAACTGAAAACGGAAAATGACTGCACTTGATCTCTATCAAGTGGAGACTATTAACCTCTGGGGTTTGGTTGTCCCTCTTGGTGCAACCGACTTACTTGAAATGCAATCAAGTATCTCTATAAACGATAAACTCTCTAACTGAAATTAACTGAAAACGGAAAATGACTGCACTTGATCTCTATCAAGTGGAGACTATTAACCTCTGGGGTTTGGTTGTCCCTCTTGGTGCAACCGACTTACTTGAAATGCAATCAAGTATCTCTATAAACGATAAACTCTCTAACTGAAATTAACTGAAAACGGAAAATGACTGCACTTGATCTCTATCAAGTGGAGACTATTAACCTCTGGGGTTTGGTTGTCCCTCTTGGTGCAACCGACTTACTTGAAATGCAATCAAGTATCTCTATAAACGATAAACTCTCTAACTGAAATTAACTGAAAACGGAAAATGACTGCACTTGATCTCTATCAAGTGGAGACTATTAACCTCTGGGGTTTGGTTGTCCCTCTTGGTGCAACCGACTTACTTGAAATGCAATCAAGTATCTCTATAAACGATAAACTCTCTAACTGAAATTAACTGAAAACGGAAAATGACTGCACTTGATCTCTATCAAGTGGAGACTATTAACCTCTGGGGTTTGGTTGTCCCTCTTGGTGCAACCGACTTACTTGAAATGCAATCAAGTATCTCTATAAACGATAAACTCTCTAACTGAAATTAACTGAAAACGGAAAATGACTGCACTTGATCTCTATCAAGTGGAGACTATTAACCTCTGGGGTTTGGTTGTCCCTCTTGGTGCAACCGACTTACTTGAAATGCAATCAAGTATCTCTATAAACGATAAACTCTCTGTAAACAATCTCTTTCTAAATTTGCAAGTCAATTCAATTCAATAATTTGAAAAAATTGCAAACAAAAATAAAAAATGTAAACAATATTTCACTCTAATGTACGCGAAGGTACTGTACTATTATGTTTGGTACATAAAATAAAATTATTCTATACTGAATATAATAGTGAAAATAACTCTGAAATGAACTCTCTCTGAAATGAACTCTCTTCTCTTACTTTTAACTTCTCTTACTTTTAACTTCTGTGAAAATTACTGTTTCACTAAAAAAAATGTATCACTGGTGTCTGAAATGTTCACTGTGTTTCTTGTAAATTTCTGGCTTGATATTTATTATTAACTGTTAATAATACTGGCTTTTCAAATGTTTACAAATTACTTAAAAAAAAACAACTCTGTACTTAACAAAATTTCTACGGCGAAATCCTTAGAGACGTGTCCTGAAGACGTGTCTTGCTGGCTACTTCTTCTTGGATGAAAACTAGGCGTGGAGAACTTGGAGTCGTGACACACTGGTTCAAGGGTGGATGTTACGAACTAGAAGTCGTGACACGCCGGTCAAATGGTGGGTCGCCACTTGTTAAACTCTTGGATACAGACTCGCCAGACTGTTATGCCAATATCTTCTATGGTGCTTGGGTTGTCTCTTTCTTATCCTGGGCAAAGGGTCTGGTTTTTAAAATCCTCTTCTTAAAATATTATTCTAATCTTGGTAGTAGGGTCGCCAAATGTTTATCCTGGCTAAAGGGTCGCCACTCTGTTAACCCCTCCGTCTATGGCCCTGGGTGGTTCGAATTGACGGGGGTTCTAGTTGGGAGGCAGCAACGGATATTTCTTCTATAACATTCTAATTCTTTTCTCTCGCTTTAGGGTCGACAGTTATTAATTCTTCTCTTACTATAATACTCTGATACTTTCTCCGAGACTAAAATTATCGACTTTTCTTTTATAACTTATCGACTTTACTGACTAAGTTCCTCTGAAGAGAGCCCAACTCGAGGGGGAAAATAAAAAGTTTCTCTTACTGTAATTTACTTCTTACAAATTTACAGGTAGTGGTCTGAATTTTACAGGGGTAGAGGTTCGACCTCTTTCGACCATGGCTCAGGTCGGAATCTAAAAAGTTAAGGAGGCAAGGGGCCTCTGCCCCCTCCCCGCAGCGAGGCTGCTAACAAGGGAGGCTCGTAGCAGTGACCCAAGCAGAGTCCCGTAATGAAGTGTAGTTCATTTTACAAATTCATGTATCATATAAGTCTAAATGTTGGGGGAAGGCAGTTGAAGGTTAAGTTCCCCCCTTTTAAACACATGATCAGATGTTTGAAAGATTCCAAATAAAAATAAAAAAAATAAAAAAATGTATTTTTTTGCCGAGTCTTCATTTCTGAAGGCGATATCATTTCATAGTAGTACATAAGTACAATTTAAGTGCACGACTGAGTACATTTTCGTTTGGGTTTATTACAATTATGATTGCGATTATGGATTACTTCACATTCGCTTATGATTGTCCATTACAGTTCTATTAAAGTACATTCTTACATTATATATTAAGTCATTACATTTAATTACAGTTCCATTGAAGTACATTACGTCGTTTACCATTCTTAGTGTTTTTTTTTTATATATTTATATATGGTTATTAGTACAACACAAGTACACGAGCACATACAAGATAATTTATATACAACATATGTTATAAATTTGGATCGGAGCGAGAGGAGATTTTTATCTCAGAAGCGTTCGACTTTGCTGTCATCAGCGAATTCGACCACTTATCCAAGCATTTATGAATTTGTGAGGGGTGAACGCACTTAAAAGAAAAAAAGAAAAAAATACATGTGGACGTATTTTACATGTACGTAACACAATAGGTTGTGTGCGTAATATAGACACGCGTAAAATATGGACTGATAGGTTGATAGGCTAGGCATCAGTAGACAATAGGTAGGACACCATATAAATAATGATGTATAGAGAATGAAGTTTTTATTATTAAAGAATTTACCATATATTGAGCATGAAAGATATCCACATACCAAATGGATGATTCAGTATTGGCGGTATGGAAACGTGAAGAGAATTGTTACTTTATGACGTCATAGTTATTGAATTTGTACGATAGTACAAATCATTATTAGGAAGATTTACAAGAACGAATTAGAGACAAAGAGTGGGTATTAATGACTAAGAAGTACAACTACGGGTTCCAATCCTGTTATATGCAATGTGTATGCATAATCTAGGGTGAGATGCAAGACAATCATAATTAATTATAATAACTTCTATAACAAAAATGAAAAATGGATACGACTAAACCATAGAAATGGTAGATCGTAGGGTTGTGACACAAACAAAAAGAGGAAGCTACGAGTAAAATTATTATCCAAACTCGCGTTAAGCGATTTTGGTTCTTATGTAAAAATGAATATTGATTATTCATTGTTCATTTTTACACACACACACACACATATATATATATATAAAGTAAAATCACTATATGAGAGAACACTTTATTAATATTCACCGTACAACTTTCGATACTTCAGGTATCATCTTTCAGCTGTACAATGAAAATGTAAACAAACATGCTACCAATGAAAACCCTGCTCCTGAAGTTTAACATGGGACTCCCTTAAATTGCAGGAGTTACAGGAGGTAAATAGCCTGAATTCCATTTACTTTTGACAAAATCTGAAGTTCCATTTTATATATTTAAAACACTAACTGGCATTTACAAGTTTGCGAACGGGCAAAGGCATATGCTCAGTGAGCTAATATTTTGTTCGTTTAGATATATATTTGTATACAGTATATATATCTTTTTCTGGAAAAACAGGCACCGGAACTCCTATATTTTTTACGATCTTTTCCAGTAGTTTACTCCATCCCATCAGTGCTGTGCTCGTTACTTTATAAATGTAATGCCGTTTCCGTTACCGTTACTACCAGTGGTGTAGTGATGTGGGAACGCGTGGGAACGGCGTTCCCTTACTTTTTTTGATAGACGGAACGGCGTTCCCTCACTATTTCAAATAAATCCGAACTTACAAATCTCTAACGTCATGAAATTTTAATTCCCACCCCTAGAAGAAATATGAGAAAGAATCATTAACTGCTTCATTTCTTTTAGCTTCGACTGAGGCAATGCTAGCCTATAAAGATCTGGTGAAACAGTCACCACGGCGTACCAGTTGTTAACTTTTTTTTAGTTAATCATTCCAGTTGTTAGCTATTTTTATTGATCGTACTGGATGTCGTATATCTAATGACACTGGAAATACTGCATCTTCAACCTTGGAATATATCCTAATATCCAGTGCATATGACCTCAAAATATCCCTGAAATTGGTCAGATTTCAAAAGATTTCCCGGGGGGCTTACAGTGCCCCCGGACCCCCAGCTGTATGGGCTCGCCGCGCTCGCCATTGTCCCCCCCGCATCTGAGTAACACTTTCAAAATGCGTTCCCTCACTTCTTTATTTAGCACTACACCACTGGTTACTAGTCTAAATGTAACGCCGTTGTCGTTACAGTTACCATTTTTAAAAAGTGACGAGTAACTACACCGTTACTCGTTACCGTTACTTTTAATGAAATGTAAATATATTATATATATGCATAGGTATATTATAATTTATGTATACATAAAATATTATATTATGTAAACATTCGCTCGTGCGAGTATGTGTTGGTTTGTATCCACTGGTTAATGCATAGGCTATGAAGTCTGTGCATGCATGCCTTCATTGCGTTGTTATGACTTATAAGACATAATATTTTTTAAAAAAGTGAAACAAAATTACTGCAAGATTTATTACTAGGAATTGCAACATAACAGAGGATGTAGCATACTAATGATACTAATTTACTCGTGCTAGAATATACCAGGAAAGTTTAGTTTTGCAAAACAATAATACGAAATACTAAAGAAATGAATCAAGTGAGTTATTGTGCATGGCAATGATAATTGAAATTTATTAGCTAAATATACAAACTTAAGAACTATTATTCAAAAGATCTTTATTGGCCTTTAATTAAGAAAACAAGCTTCTCAAAAGTTGCATCTAAAAGCGAGCCTCGTTTCGGACGCAGTATATCCTTCCCTACTGAAAAAATCCGCTGAACAACGGCACTAGATGGTATAGGAGTGTTAAGTTTAATAAACATATTTTTAAAGTTAGTGGATGGTATGGAAAAACTATACGCGCTAACAACATGGTATCATATGTGGTACATTTATTTCATAATTAAATATAAATTATTAATTAATTGAATTAAATATCTATACAAAATTGCCTCGGGATTGGCGACATAGCCTATTGGGAATGAAATAATTGAATTGCCATACGTACAAGGAACCTGTATGTATGAATCAGCCCCACATAGCAACAAGAAAACCCAATTTATTGTTTAGTCTACCAAAAGGTAGTAGACACAACAAAATCTTGCTAGATCGGCAAATAATAATGAAAATACAAGCGAACCAAGGAACGGCTCTCAGGGCTGTTTATTCCACGCAAACGCTTTAAACTGGGAAAACGTGTCTAAATTTTCCCTCAAGTCCTGAGTGAATTCCTTATAAAATAAAACCTAATGACTATAAAAGGATAGGCCTATTCCTTCAGGGGTTTATATAGTGACTGCCTATATTAATTACCTTAAGTAAATTCGCCGCGTAACCCCAACGTGGCGACCCTACACCGAAAATGACCGTCACGCCCTACATCGAAACAAACAAAGACCCAGCAAAAATAAGGTGAGCAACTTCAGTTTTTATTAACATAAGGCTTTCCCAACTCCCGATGCTAGAATTACCGTAATCAATATAAATATAAAGAGGTCCTTTAAAGACCTACATATTTATAACTCTCTAACGAAAAAGCATAGGGCTTTTGTCGGTAACCCTCCATTGAAGTCTGTTGGAAATTTCCAACGGATGAGGGCACAGGCAATCAACCCATAGCCCTATATAGTTTTTTTCACAGATGGGAAGGATGCAGAGCTAACGTGCCGTGAAGGCCCAGATGAGAGGAATGACGAAACCTTTGTTGAACTTGGATCCCTCCCTGCTTCAGGGTTCTTCGCCTTTCTACTTTGACAGTGCTGTTAGTGTAGGGGGAGAGGGTGGATGGGGGTAGGCTGCCAGCATGCCAACCAACGGCCAACATGCACACCTCACTCATAGTGAAGGGACAAATTTTTAACGGTTAATGAATAATGAGTGAGGATCGAAAGAAACTAATTGCAAGCTACGATAAAAAAATAACGAGTAAGGACTAACGAATGTATTTCCCTAAAAAAGTAACGTCGTTACTGAAAGTTACTTCATTTGAAATGTAACGCCGTTACCACTACCGTTACTAAAAAAATACCGCGTTACGTAATGGCCGTTACTTGTAACGCGTACTGCCCAGCTCTGCATCCCACCTATGGAAAACTGATACATGTAGGTAATTGGGAGGTAACGAAAATGGTCCACTGAGTAGGTAGGTAGTTAATCTAACAATTATTAAACTCCTTTTATGTCAATAACTGGGTGGATGAAACTAATTGGTTGCTCACCAGAGTTATTCTCCACACTAGTATTTGTATACTGCGTGATAGAGTGTGCTTGGTAGTATTGATACACACTACCAATCAACCAACAAACTAACAGGACGCTCGTGGAAAAAAAAAAAGCGGAAAAGAACAGAGAGGGACCTTGTGGGAAGAACGGCATGGCGGACGAAGGGGCTTGAAGACAATAAAAAATCTCCACCAGCAAGTGCGCTCTCAAAAATTGAGCAAAGAGAAGAGGGACTCCAGGAGGAAGAAATTAGCACCATTGTCTAATAACTCTCAGTAAGTGAACGGTTGTGTTTCTGAACCCCAGTTTGGGGATAATATATAAACTAGGTCCAGTTAAATTAGGCCTACATTGTGGTCTAAGACCTAGCATAAACTCATAGCTTAACAAAGACTAAAGTAAATTACCCTAACCTAATTTGGTGAGCAATCCTACTGTCGACCTCAATTCACTCCGCCCGCTCTAGACCATTTCCAAAATCTCTAGGCTGACCCCTACAAGGCTAGGCTTAACCTACTCTATAGTTAGACTGGAAATATTAGGGGTGGGTTAATTGGGGACCAATTCATACAGAGCATTTTTATTTTTCACACCACCCACCCATCATCATCCCAATCCAAGAAAGAGTCCCTTTTATTTCATTTGGAAAACATGAAGCCACTTGGGCCTATGATGTTTAAAAATTTGTCACAATAAATAAACAACAAAATAGTAATGGGAATTGTTTAATTTCTTTAATAGTATTATTTATTAATTAATATTTGTTTATTACTAATCTTACCTCAGCAAAAACTTCACACCTACGAGTATAGTAATTCATATTTTCATCAGCGTCACTATTACAATTTTCGTGCCTTGCTTTTGGTGTTTGTTGCGGATTGCCGACCTTTGAATTGCCACAATTTGACGTACTGTACGTTGTTGGATTAACGCAGTGTTGGGCCAACCATGCTATTAAACAGGATACGCGTTTGAAAGATACTTTTTATCAGAAGTGATTCCTGTGTGTTATCTTCTTGTTTATTTTTGCTGTCATTTCATTAAAAGATACCGGTACGCCGTACGCTACTGGTGCGTTCAGGCAGAGAAAAGTATATATCGGGCTATAATATTAAAAAATTATTTTCTTCAGCTTGTATACATTTAATGTATACTGGTAACATAATTCACTTCTCATGTCAACTACAAATTTGTCTGTGTGTCCTAAAAAATTGCCCTATAGGCTTACATAACTATAAACTGTTATTTTATATGTAATCATAATCATAATTAATCATATTTATATTTTCATAATTATAACTACAAAGTTTTTTTCATATAATGATTAATCATAATATTTATACTATCAAATCCCATCTACCTATACAGGGTGGATTAAAAATCAGGAAACATAGGGGACATAATCTGTTTCACGCATTATGTTGGTTTAAGCATAATCTCAAACCGAGACCCATTAACCTCGATACACATCTCAGTTCTTCTTCTGAGTGACATCTTCACACGTCTCAACATAGCAGGAGAAATCGTGAAACATTTAGCTGTTATTCAAATCTTGTTCCTCCAAGGATCAGGGACAATTACTTGCAAACGGCGGATTTCAAATAACCGTACAAAAATAAATGAAGGGACGTTAGATCTAGTGACCTACGACTGGGAGGAGAGAAAATAAACAGAAAAAAATGTTTCTATCCTCCCAGCCTAGGAGGCCATTCAACAGGACCTAGTCGTCCAGTCTAACGCTGCCCAAATAATTAATACCGGTACGTGTGGGGTGGGACGTCGTTCTGTTGAAAGAAAAATCCCTTTTGTTGATTCAGCGGAAGGTTGTCAATGAAAGGTTCAACGACTGTTTGAAGCATCTCTGAAGGCATGTCTCGCCTGTGCACGGGACCTTAATGAAAACAGGTCCTATTAAGGTATCACCTAACACGCTTGCCCATACCATAACACGTGTAGTATTTTGAACATGACCGTCGTCGGTCCAGTGAGGGTTTTCATCTGACAAGTAGCGAGCAATATTTTCATTAAAACTAACGAAAATATCACGACAACCTAACCAACTATCAAGGGCGTATAGTTGACCTAACCGGGCATTCAATAATTCATTTGCACAAGAAATGAAGGTCAGATTTGAATAAAACACACCAAAATACACCAGAAAAACTTATTCTCACATCAAAATCGAATGCAGGGATAAAACGAATAATTACCACCATACTATTTTAATCGATCCAAAAATTGCTTATATCTCCGTTAATATCAATTTGCACAAGAAATACCATAGAAGAAAATAGATTCAGATTTAAATACTACATAAGAAAAACCGGATCTTGTGGGTTGTTGTATTATATGAAAAAAATGAAGTAAATGATGGATTAGAACTCAAAAGATCCAAAATTTTAGCCCATCTTTCTAAAGAAAATTGTTGCGATTCAATCAGATTGGAAGGGTTCCTCTTGTGGACAGCTTTTTTCAAATCAAACCATAAATTCTCGATTAAGTTGAGATCTGGGCTTTGACTAGGCCACTCGAGAAACTTGAAATTCTTTTGATGAAACCATTTCACGGTGCTATTACTTTTATGTTTTGGGTCATTATTTTGTTGCAATTCTAACGAAGGTCAAACTTGTTACTCCACCTTAGACTTACAGTTTAACGTGAAATCCGAACCACGCCCCACCAGCAGCCCAGCGTCTTAACCACTAGGCTACCCAGGGTACCCATTTATCTACCAACTTTTTTTTATTGTGTAGAAGGATGAACAGCTGGGTTTTGCTGCGGCCGCCCTCACACGAATGTCAAGCTGGTGGCCCCGCCTCTAGGCCTGGCTTGGTGGAGGAACGAGTTCTCTTGCGCTCTCTACCGGACACAGCCAGCACACCCGGCTCATCTGGTACCATCCTGAGCTAGGCATCTAGTCTTCTTTTGAAGACTAACTTTGACCCGTGTCACGTTTCTGAGGTCCTTTGGAAGCTGGTTAAAAAGTCTTGCCCTCCTGACAACCAAGCTGTTTCCCTTCAGTGTTGAAGTGGTCCCTTGTCGGGCCTTCAATTTGGGAACACTACACATTCTGCCTTTCCTATTTTCCAGTGTTGTTTGGATGGTAATTGGGTTTAGTTTGAGGTTTGGTACCAGTTTTTCGATCATTTTCCATATGTAGATTATGGTGTACCTCTCGTCTTCTTTCCAGTGAGCACAGATTTAGTTTATGTAGTCTTTCCCAGTAGTTGAGTTCTTTGCAGCCATCGATCTTGGCTGTGAAATGTCTGAATATCTTCTAATTTATTAATTTCTTCCTTTTTGTATGGGGACGTCAACACTCGGCAGTATTCAAGTTTTGGCATAATCACCGTTTTCAACAGGGGAATCATCAGTGTCTTGCCCCTTCTTTTAAAGGATCTTAGTACCTGTCCTGCGACTCTCTTTGCTTTGTTTATCGCCGACTGATTTTGTGTCTCGAATTTCGCATCGGTCATTGTAATCCCCAAATCGATCGATTTCGTGCTTTTCTGAATTTCCTGTCTATATGGAGCATAATATGCAGGCTGTTGAAGTTCCTCATTTCTACCATATATCAAGAGCCGAAATTTCTCGGTGTTAAATGTCATGTTGTCTTCTGATCATTTGTATATTTCGTTCGTGTCCCTTTGCAAGGCCTCCACTTCATTTGCATTATTGATTTTTCTGCTGATCTTTGTATCGTCTGTAAAGGATGTTACTATACTGTTGCTGTTTACTTCACTGTCTATGTCTGTTAGCATTATAATGAACATGAGTGGAGCCAGTACTGATGATATACCTTGAATTTTGACGACCTGTAGAAGTTCTCTGAGGAAGTTGTAAATCCATTTTCCACTTTGCCTGCTATTCACATATGTTTCATTTTATGTGCTATTATACCATGATCACATTTGCCGAAAGCTTTAGCAAAATCCGTGTATATGACAGTTTTCATTACCTTCAAGTGCGTCTAGGATATTGTTATAGTACTCTATAAGTTGTGATAGGCATGATCTTCCTGATCGGAATCCGTGCTGATTTTCTTCGAGTCTTTCCAGTGTCTCCAAGAAGTCATAGATTAAATACTGAAGAGTAAATAGGAATTTTTTAAAAAATAGGGAAAAGTAAGAAAAAATAGGAACTTGACGCCTTGCCAATGTCGTAACACCGCTTCCCGTTGATCAGCGAAGTTTTTTTTTTTTTTGCTTTCTTTAGTTTACCGCCGATTCGTACCGTGTGTGGTACATATCTCAGCGAGGCAGTGGGTGGGTGGTGTTACTGAGTTGGGGATGGTAGACCAGGGGTGTGTGTAATGTTCAGTTCCTGGGTAGTGGGTATGAGGGGCCTGGTCTCAGACACGATGAAGCAGGTGAGAATAAGTGAGGAAACGGAAAATCGCTTCCTCCAAAAAATGGGGGCCCTCGGCGAGCATGAATTATAGACGCTCGGGTATGGGAATTTCGCCAAGTGAGGGAAACATCTGCAACGAAGAGCAGACAAGTTTGGGCATTCGACCAGGAGATGCACGACAGTGATAGGAATGTGGCAGGTAGGGCAGAGCGGGGCTGGCGATTTAGCCATAAGGTAACCAACTGACCATGAGTAATGCGTGTGTGTTCTAGACGGAGACGGGCTAGAATCACTTCTTTATAGTGGGACCGGTGGAAGGAGGAGGCCCAGTATCCTAATTGCGGTTTGATCTTGTGAAGTTTGTTTTGTGTGGCCTGGTCCCATTCCCGTTGCCAGATGGAACGGAAGTGGGAGCGGAGAGTGGGAAGAAGTCGGAGAAAGGGAGGGGCTGGGAGGAGGCCGGCAGTAAGCAGGCCAACTTTGCCGTGCGGTCCGCCTCCTCGTTACCCTGGATGCCGACATGTGCGGGAACCCAGCAGAAGGCGATTGTCTTGTGTCGGAAGGCTGTTAAAAAGTGGAAGATTTGCTGGATGGTACAGACGAGCGGATGAGGGGCGTTAAATCTCTCTAGGGAGAGAAGTGCGCTTTGGGAATCCGAATAAATGACGAGGGCCTCCTTAATCGCGAAGAGTTCTGCCGAGAAAACGGAGGTCTCGCGGGGCAGGCTAACGCCTCGAGAAAGCGGCTGGGCCAGTATCACCGCTGAGGCGGCCGCACCAGTCTCCGAACGGGAACCATCTGTATATATCAGCGACGTTAAACAATATTGGGTCGGATAATAGTTGGATGAAGACCGTCCTCTACGTCCTGACAATGTAGCGACTTGTGGTTCGGATTCCACGTGAAACTGTTGGTCCTCTCCGTCATACGATCTTAGATGTTGCAAAGGAGGTTAAACAACCCCATCATTACCACCATATACGAGTATATCTATATATCAAGGAATACAAATTTTAGGACTAAAATCAAGGAAATTGAGGAATTAAATTACCGAGAAATGGTGCGTACATTAAATCTTTACTCCTTGGAAACAAGATGACAGAAATATGTGATCTACATACGGAAAATAACTACAGATATGTTACTCTCTCAACCCTGAAGTTTAATGAATTTTCCATTAGAAGGCCAAAACTATTTAAACAATTACCAGAATAAAGAATAATATATTCGTATTGATGTGACACTTTCATTAGGAAACTTGGCATCTGGCTACAAACAATCTCAATGAGAGGCTATACGAGATTGGGAGCTCAAGCAAGCAATATTTTTCTTCAACAAGCCACCTCCAGAACTAAGGCAACGAGTCGGATGTCCATAAAATGATAGATCAATGCACACAACGTATTCAGAAAATATTCTTATCGTTATAAGGTATGTAGACCAAATACACTCCAAATATGAGATGGTGTCATTAGTTCTTAAAATCCTGTGCGTGTTTCTGCTATATGAAGAACAGCTACGACTAATATACACTGAATGGTTCGAAGAAAATTTTTAGCATTTTCGTTGTCTAGGTTTTTATTTTGGTTTTATTAACAATTTATGAGCGTAAATTTTAATTAATTCCAATTGAGAATAACATTTAATCTAACAATGACTAGTCCCTTTCCCAAGAACACATTATTACTCTTAATAAACAATAATAAAAAAGATCCAGCACAATATAGCGCGCATACAAATACTGTATTAAAATAAACAGAAATTAAATTAAAAACATCAAACATCACGACCCAAGATGGTAGGAGTAATAACGTTTGTATTAAAGTTAACCCTGTAATAAAAATAAGTAATTCACAGAAGTCCTAACAGGAAACTAATTATCAATAAAGAAAAGGCGAGACACCAAATAAATTGGCAGCTACCAATCCTTTTAAGATAATGACTTGGCAAAGAGAGGATCGTTAAATCTTCTTATTGGCAAAGGTGGAGTCAAAATGTCCTACGAACTAAATGATTAAAAAGTTATGGCGCTTGGAATGAACTACTTCAATTATGTTAAAATCTGTTGATGAACTGCGTATGCAAATTAAGCATTTATGCCGAATCTCTCGATAAATAAATTCGAAATAATTACATAATTAAGTGTTTGTGTCACGTACAGTTTCATAAGTTACTAGTATCTACTTTTCTACATAATACTTCCGCGTTAAAGTATATATATATTTCACAATTAATGGGCACCAATTATTACTAACAAATACTGAACATTAACAGGCTTTTATCATTTCCTTCCTACGCTAAAGGAAGCCTATGGGAAGACTTTTCACAAATATTTTCGTGTTTTAAGTTCTTAAAATTATAGAAGTGAAAATATACACACATTTTACATAAAACTTTTGGAGATAATGCTTTACATGTCAAAAGACTTTTAATAATAGACCAAAATGAAGTCGTCGTTTATAAATATATTAAATACAGTATTCCGTTTTTTTACAAACTTTCAATTACTAACGCTTCAAAATAACATTTCAAGATGACATGAAAAAATAAAACTTTTTTTTAAAAGCTTATTACTCAATACATTCAAGCTGCTTTTCAGACACCGATAAAATATTTTTTTCTTTTTTTAAATAACATCTCAACAAAGACGCAAGTACCGAAGATTTTTCAGTCCTATATGATGCCATATGCCGTTCGTTAGCGTTCTAGTTTTCAATAACTGATGCTAGTTCAGGTCAACTCTGGACTATATATGATCTAAAAGTTTCCAATAACGATGTCATTTAATTTTTGTGCTCACTGAAGTTGTAGTAGTAGTAGTAGTAGTAGTAGTAGTAGTAGTAGTAGTAGTAATAAATAATGTTGTTGAGGTTAAGATTTCTATACTAAGATAAATTATACAATTTTCGACAAAAATTAAAAATTATCTTTTCTGCTGTACTGATAACAATTACTGTAAGAGAATAAATTTCCAAACAGGAACCTTCACACAAAGGTGTAAAAGATAAGAGGAAAGTCCAGCTGAAGCCATTTTGATTCTATCACAGAGAATACGATGTTCGGCTGACTCTTTCATTTGCGGAAAATAAAGATTGCATTACGATCAAAGTTAACCCGTATTTACTCAGTTCACAGTCGCATTATTTTAAGCCATTGGGTTTAACATTTACTCAAAGTTTACGAAGCACTTGCATTTTGAATGCAGCTTCACAAATTTTGACCCACTAGCTTTGAATGCGAAGTTCAAAATTTTGATGGGCGATGATATTCTGTAAACTCACTAACCGACTGGCTTTTCTGAAATTCACAAAAAGTGTAGGAAATTTTGTAGGAGAGTGGAGGGACTTAACAGGTTAATCTGTAAACTTTAGCAATTAGCAAGCATCATTTACTTTCTGCCAGATCCGGCAGTCATAGTCCGTATTCAGCACGAGTATAGCGACACAATTTTTTTTAATTGAAGTGTATACGTGTATCGCCATTCTCATATTCCTAAGCCGAAATGTCACGCATAGCTTAGTGGATATGGTTCAAATCTGTCGTGCTTGCTGGGGACCAAAATGTTCTACCGATCAAGGGCAGACCACCAATTCTCACTATGCCTCGACACGACAAAACATTTCAAACACGAACAATCGAGCCAAGTTTTCAACAAACTTTAACGTTATGGCAATCCACAAAAATAAATATACAATTGGAACTAACACGTAAACGCTAGAAAACCTTCAAACAATTAACAAGAGGCTTAAAGCGTTTGTACTGTATCTAGGCTAACTACAGTTCATATATCCTTTGAGTAGGGTTCTATTTCTCCTTTAAATGTATCCTAAAGTTCAAGTTAGAAACCCTTTACAGATCGTCATTCATGGATAAGACATCCTAATACTGTACTATTTACAAAAACAAAGATGAAGACTACGCCTACTTTCATAACTACTTCACATGAGGCAGCTACAGTGTAATTACGGGGTGAATGGCTTAATTATACTTACAAGATACAGTGAATCTCTGGCAGTTCTAAACTGAATGATTGTGAAACTTTTTTATATATTTAACCTCAAAGAAAATACTTCAATCCATGGTACGTACATGAAGAGTCAGAACCGCGACTATTAAACGTCACAGACGGACAGATATCGGGTTATTTTCTGGAATGCGACTGAGCAGCCATTCTTCCCGTAATAACGATAAACGAAAGACGTTAAAATATTTACACACACCACACACACATATATATGACGCTGATGTCAATAGAATGGAACAAAATACGGGTTGTTTTATGATAAAGTTAATTAAGTGACGTTACATTAGAGTAGGTTGGGTTAGCTAGAGTCTAATTAGGTTAAGGTCAATTTTATCCCAATCTATCTACTTCAGTCTTTTCATATACCTTTGTTTGATGCATTCTTCCAAGAAAAATGTGCACGAAGGATATAAACTGGAAGATGTACGTTTGGCTATAATCGCTGTTAACATGTTCAAAGTAATGGGAACGAGATTTTAACAAAAATCTTGTCCTTTTATTAAGAGTTCTCCATCTTTCATATCAATATCTATGTTTTTGTTAGGAATAAACATGTATAAATGCAAAAATCATTGAAATGACAAAATTACAGCAAGGGAAATTCTGAGTGTGTCATTCTTTCTACAGCTTACAGGAATCTTTAATACAATTGGGGAAAACCAGAGAACATTTACAATAATAAAAAAGTTCAATTTTTTGAACTACGACCAAGTAGGTCAAGTGACTCTGCCCTTAACATACAGTACTTCACAGCCTCACATTTTCGCAATTAAGTTAGGTGCTCTCATTTCACATTTTTAGCCATTTACTTTTACACTCTGCACGTGTTCATACTTTTTAATTTTCATATTAACCACATTTATTTATTTTTTTTTTTTTTTTTTTAATTTCACAACTATTTGCCGTCCACGTTATATATACTTTTATTTTTCCAGTTTGGAGATAATAGGACATACTCGTGTAATAAAAATTACTTTTTAAGAAACTAACATGGTACGAAAAGCCCTGGTAGACGGAATGCTTCTATTTTGTTATGGAGGAAGGAGCAGCCAAGGGCAAATGCCAAAATGACACTGGAGATGCACAATTAACCCAGAAACTTTTAATCTTTTTTTTTTTTTTTTCCATTTTCACTACTATTTAAGATTTTAATGCTATTCTTCTTCCCTCTAATTTTGGTTACTTCTCTCTATATATCGCATTCATATTTATATTTACTTTCATTATTCACAGAACACATTTACCTCTTAAAAGAATCCTTTTCCTTTTACATGAACTCCAAATCGTAAACACTCCTCCACTTACCAGTAAAGTGTTACAGCGATTATAAGAAAAAGTCACACCTACAATTTATTTCCTTGCGTGTTACAGTATTCTTCCTAAACCATATCTTTGAACATGTATCTTTCGTTCAAATAAATATATTACAGCACAAATATTTAAAATGTACATTCTTAAACAATTAACATAGGTATTTCTACAACGAAATTAATTATTTTTAATTAAACAGTGATAAAAGTAACTACGTAGCATTTTATTTTATTTATATATTATTTGTTTAACTTTTATATATATTATTTGTTCAACATATATATATATATATATATATATATATATATATATATATACAAAAAAGGTTTGTTCAAAAAGGTACCCGGACTGATGCGATTATGGACAGAATATACTTTCAGGGTTTGGGGCTTAATCTTCCTCAAAGTACGCTCCTTCTGCAGCCACACACTTTGCCCAACGATCCCGCCACTGTTGAAAACATTATTCGAAAGCACTTTTCGGAATGGCCAAAAGCTGCTCCGTAGAATTTCTTTTAATGGTCTCAACATCATCGAATCGGTGTTCTTTCAGGGTTTGTTTGAGCTTCGGAATCCAGCGAATCTGGAGTGAGATTGCGCGTTATCGTGATGAAGCATCCACTCGCCGGACTCGGACTTCTGCGGCCGTTTCCTCCGAACTGCTTCATGTAGACATCTTAAAACTTCAATGTAAAATTCTTTGTTGATTGTTTGTCCCTGTGAAACATATTGACGGTGCACACCACCTTCACAGTGTAAAAAAAAAAAAACGACCGTCATCGTAAGAAATCACCGCGAAACAAATCACTAACTTTATCGGCTCACCACAGTGGACTGACGGTACAGAATGAAGTGCAACCCTATCAGTCAACTTGTCTCGACATGCAGAGATGTTTTGCACAGTCAACTCCAAGCATGACCTTATTCTAAAAATAAACACCCTGTCCGGATACTTCTTGAACAGACCTCGTATTCATTCCCGACTTTCGTCACCCTGAATATGTACACACGATGTTATAAGTTCTGTCCTTACGTACGCAAATATATATAGTATAGACCAGTGGTCGGCGAACTTTTTTGGGTATTACCCTAAAATATATTTGAGGACGTAATCAGGACGTAAATTCGTAATATTCTAAAATTTAGAATAACGCCACATTTATGTAACAAAATAAAATAAAAATATACGAAAAAAATCAGCACAAAGTGTCTCATACCGCACGCATTACCCCCAAAAGTTTTAAATTGACCCCATTTGGGTAATTTACCCCTGTTCCCCGACCACTGGTATAGACATTTGTTTTGAGCTTTCCAGCGCCGCCCAGTTACCATGGAAACGAGTATATAGCTTTTGAAGAAAACCCCGTACTTTAAGTCATATTTTTAGAAGTAACACACATTATTGCAGTTACTGTTTTGAGGTTTAAAAACACTAATTAATTCTAATAGTAAGCACTGTTATGTAAAATATACTTCCAAATAAATGGTTTTCTTCATAAACGATATATCGGTTTCCATATTGACTGGGCAACGTTAAGAGAACTTAATTATTTTAAATTATTGTGTCTTTCGTGTTTATATATATATATATATATTACAGTAAATACTCGATAAGTCGGCCTATATAGTGCTCTAGCCAGTCCGACTCCGCGAATTACCTTAATTACCCCCCCCCCCCCCCCCCCACTATTTACCCATAAAGAGGCATAAATACTCTAACCTTTTGTTTGATTAGTGAGAGTCTAATACAATTTTCAAAATAAACAAAATAAACATTAAAAAACAATAAAACTTTTTCACTTACCGTTGCTGGAATTATTTAGAGCGCGAAACACAAAATTTTTTATTTTTTACCTTTTCGTACAATACAGTATTAAAAAAAACACTTCACTTAGTAAAATAAACAAAATAATAATGGTACTTGACAAAGGACGAGTCCGACTCATTCTGAATTCCGACTCATTGAGTATTTACTAATACAGTGGACCCCCGTTTAACGATCGTAATTGGTGCAAAATAAACCATCGGTACACGAAAAAATCGTTACACGAACCTATTATAACATGTAAATGGCCTAATTGGTGCAAATTTTTCGAAAATACACTCTTGCAAGACTTAAAAACACTAATTTTCCATGTTTAAAAGGATATTTTAACAATATATATTTTAACACCAAAAATGTATTATACAGTAACTTATTTTGCTGTAAATAAATAATAAAAACAATTAAATAAACATAATTAAATAAAGAAATAAAAAAATTATTTACCTTAGGCTGGTGGAGTCTAACATGGATGAAAATCGATGGTGGTAGTCGTGGGGTTGGAGGAGAAAATTATTGTTTGGAAGGAGAATCTACTTCCATCGTGAATTTGGCGCGATCGTTCAAACATCGTTACACGGAAATTAATCGTTACACGAGCAATATATTCTCAATGAGGCTTGATCGTAACACGAACCAATCAGTAAGCGGGGATCCACTGTGTGTGTGTGTGTGTGTGTGTGTGTGTGTGTGTGTGTGTGTGTGTGTGTGTGTGTGTGTGTTTATTCTGCTGTATAAGTTAACTATAAAATGGTACTCCGAATTTAATTAAGTGGTTTGTTCATTAAGTGTCAATCTGTAATTTTCTATATAACGGAAGGAAACACTTTGATTCTACGTATGAAAAACTAAAAAACTTGAGCAGCAATAACACGTGATCAAGTGGTACACAATACAAAAATGCTTTTTTACAAGAAATAATTATAATAATTTTTAATTAGTGGAAACCACTTTATTATCTCTTTTCCTACGAAGATAATTGCCTTTCCTTCTCTCTTCAATTACAAATTAAATTTTTATATAAAACTAATATAATAATTCTAACATGCATTTGTTACAAGTGCAATTTACCAACAAGTGTATGTACATCGGGTGAGATGATTTCTCTCTTGTCGAAAATCCTAAAAGCCCACATTTATTGTTTACAATACCTTCGTCAAACAGCTACATCCCACGGTGGAATCTATACACGCGTGTGCATGGCATGCATGCATGAAATTGGTTCATATTTTCATAAGATAAAAATGCTGTTCGGGTGATTCATTGAAAAATGTAAAATAAATACTGTAATTTGGAAGCTGTATATCATTATTATACTTATAAATTAAGAGACGATTATTTTGTTTCTTCGTAACACAAATTCTTTTGATCGAAATACGCTGCAAAAAAATGGTGTTGAAAATAATTTATCGAATGAGAATCTGATGCACCAACATGGTGAGCCGTCAATCGAGTGCCAATCAAATTAGTCAAGAGGACCCACAGTTGAAAATAAGTTTTTACCCATTAAAGACATATCTAATAAGACAAAATTTTTCTTTAAACAGTTACGTCCTATCGCTACTTCCGATACTCAAAAGCTCCCATTAGTTGGTTTTGGATACCCCTAAAATTGCTTCTCCTACGCCGAAGTAATAAACCATTTGAGCGATACCAAACAAAGGCGCGATTACAATCATCCTGCAGGCACCTCCTTTGAAGAATGCTCTCGGCCCCTCTTGCTTCATAATTTTCCTTGAAAAAAAGTCCAGTATTATTTATAAGACAATGAAACTGAAGTACAAAATTTATTACAAAATATTTTAGTTCATATGATTTTTTTTAAACAACTTATCCTAACAACAGATGCGAATGGGTGGTGCAACTTAATGAAGCTTTTCAGAGGACTGACCATAGAATTATGTATAAAAGAGGTAAAGTGATGAAATGTCTCGCCGAGTACTTGAAGGGATTTTACTATTGTAACTGTTTTACAGCTCGTCTCCTAATTAATAGTATTATGTTTCATAGCAACCTCTCTACACCCAGCCAGAAGATGAGAGCAATACTCTATCTGGGAGTGCACGCATAGCTTTTGCAAATGATGTCCAACTACTCATCAGCGAAACAATGCCTCTCTCTCGGAATAGACCAAATATTTTGGTGACCTCTTTTGGGATATATTTGATATATGAACTAAGAAACTGGATGAGAGAGTAAGATCGAAAATCTCAATGCTGGAGAAAATCTACTTATTTTGTGACTTACACGTTTTACAAACTCTCCATTCCATTCGTGAAAGCGTCTAATTTTTTCTTACAGCTAAGGAGCTGCTATTTACCACATCATATAGCAAGTCATTCCAAAAATCTACAAGGCTACTCTATAAGTAAAAAAGTATTTTCATAGATCCAGTCCGTTTTCTTATTATGCCCTCGAGTTCTTCCATCATACTTAAAAAGTTACTTATATTTTGTCCAAACATTTTCAACACTTGTATCACATCTTCCCTCAAAAAACGTCTCTCGAAACTAAATATACCCAATTCCCTTAATCTTTCACGAACTCTAACCTCCCGAAAGTAGGAATAAACTTAGTTCCCCTACATTGCACACCTTCAACCATATCTGTATCGTGCCTATAATGAAGTAACCAAGCTTGAATGCAGTATTTTAAGCGAGGCCTAACATACGAATCATATACTCTATGAATTGCTTCCTTACTTTTGCAACTAACATTCCTCTTAGTAATACATACCATCTTATTTGTCTTACTTGGAGCCTCTAAGCTGTTTAGAAAACCTCGGATCACTACTAACTATAATGCCAAGATCTTTTTCCTGACTAACATCCTCAACTAGTTTCCTCGCATCTCATAACTAAAGTTTACATTATTTCTGCCAAAATGGAGGGCTTTGTATGCTATCTGCTATTTACTAGTCCAGGCAACTGATCTATCAAGATCTTTTTGTTGTGATAAGAATTTTCTATATTTGTAACTGGGACAACGACTTTTGTATCATCTGCGCACTTAGAAATTTTATTACCTACTCCCTTCTCTAAATCATTCAGATACAGAGTAATAAACTGAACAGTGATCCCTGTGGTACCCCCCTTTCCACTTTTTGCCACTGCTTCATGATCATTTAAAATTACTCTGTTCTCTGTCTTGTAACCATTTTTCTTTCAGATCGTCAGCGTGAATTCCGCAAAGGACACTCTAATGGCGATGTTCTTCCAGCTCTTTCTAATTCTTGGTCATCCTGCTTTAGGGATTTTGGTGAAACTTTTGCTAGGGTCGGGTCTAAAATAAACTGGGTGGTCGGCGGACAGAACTCGAAATGGGCATTTTTCAATTTATGTTTAATCCAGTTAAACCCATTTAAATTACCGTTCAATTTATAATGATTAACATACGAAAATTCTAATAAGAATTATTGTATAATTAATTTATATACAATGGAAAGTGTTTCAGTTCCCACAAAGCCACAATGCTGTCTGTATCATGTGATCTCTCAATATTGTCAGTGGGCCGGGCGCAGTGCGGGGCCGGCACCCGCCTAAAACCGGCCCTATGCGCAAGACATATCAAAGGCTTTTGATTGAGTCTGGCACAACTCCTTAATTTCCAACCTGCCTTCCTTCGGTCTCTACCCTTTTATCTGTGCTTTCATCTCCGATTTCCTTCCTGGAGGAGCTAGAGCTGCTGTTGTAGATGGCCACTGTACTTCTTGAAAAGCTATCAACAGTGGTGTTCCTCAGCGTTCTGTCTTGTCACCCACTCTTTTCCTTGTATTTATCAGTGATCTATTAAGTGGCACTTCCTGTCCTATCCATTCCTATGCCGGTGATTCCACTCTTCACTTCACCGACTTTCCAAAGCATCTCTCTCAACAGTCACTCATTGCTTCGCGTAGGACGACTATGGTGCACCTGACCTGTGATCTTTCTACTATCTCTGACTGGAACAGAGAAAATCTTGTGGTTTTCAATGCCTCAAAAACTCGGTTCCTTCATTACCTACTCGTCACAATCTTCCACACGATTTTTCCCTTACCTTCAACAATACACAACTCGATCCTTCCTTTTCTCATGATCTTTCCTGGAAAGATCACATATATATTCTCTTTCCAAAACAGTTTCCGAGAGGTTAGGTGTGCTGTACCGGCTCCGCAGGTTCTTCGCCCTCACTCAGTTGCTCTCTCTGTACGGGTCTTGTCCGCCTCCGTATGGAGTACGCTTCTCATGTGTGGGCTGGCTCAACCCACACAGCTCTACCTGACTGGGTGGAATCAAAGGCTTTTAGTCCCATCCATTCCTCGCCTCTCATTGACTGTCTTCAATCCCTCTCTCTTCGTTGCAACGTTGCCTGACTCTCTCTTTACTATTGCTATTATAACGGACACTGTTCTTCTGAACACTAACTGCATGCCTCCACCTTTTAGAAGAACACGCAGTAACAGACTTTCGACACATACTCATTCCTTTTCTGTCCCACTCTCTAACGCAAAGGTTAATAGGTATTTTCAATCTTTCATCTGCTCAACCGGTCAACTTTGGAACAATCTTCCTCAATCGATCTTTCCCCATGTCTATGACCTCCAATCTTTCAAATGCAGTGTTCAGGCATTTCGAAAATCCTGGACCTTGATTCTTTCTGGATTAAAAACAAACCATCATCAACTTCAGGTGTTTGGTTTCAAGGGCTGTATAATGCACCCGTCTGAATGTATCCTTTACTCGATTCACAAATATCAACCCATACTGATTCTACCCTGTTGCCTGATTTAATACTATCATTCTAAATTGAAGTGAATTCGTTCTTAATATATATAACAAAACCATCCCCTTGCCTATCCAGTCTCTGATATGTATTGTGTAGCCATTTAACTCACTTTTTTTTCTTGGGTTCGTGTCTATTTTCCAAATGATTTTAATGAAATATACATACACAGTATTTAGAACTCCATAATATACATTAATTCCGATAATTAAACCAGGGTCGACCAAAAAACAAATAATAATTTAATTTTGTTAAATTACAAATTAATGAAGTTTTAGCGCATTTTTTTAATATTTTTAAAAATTTAATTGAATAACTTTTATTAGTAATAAAATAAATACAGTGGTATTGCAATTCACAATGACATAACTAAATGTGAAGCTGGACTATTTATTTAATTTAATTTGTCCCTTAAGCTTCGGCTTCACTGGGCTTCACTTTGTTCTAGTGTCATTGAATGGTGCTTCACCAATACAAATATCATCCAGATTTTCACTTATCATAAAACTAAATAATTCATTCTTTTTATTCCCAAGACTGTGCATTTATAAATAAACACTTCAACCCCTCAGTTCTAACCGTTTCACTACTTTTGGCTATTCCAGTCACAATCTGACTAAAACCTCAACAGTATTGCTAATATTAAGTATACCATGATGATTTATGCCCTTGTTAATCTGACGTTATCTTACAAAAACCCCAAAACTAGGTTTGTTTTCTACAAGTCTGACGTATAAAGCAGTTCCCTTCCTATTCAAATCATCCTCACTGAAAAGATCCTCATCATTAAAATTATCCCAATCTATAAACTCAACTCCTTCGCTACAAAGCTCCTTAACTACGTAAGGCTAAAATTTTACTTGTAAACTCCATGCTAATTCCGACTTTTAGTAGAATACCAACTACAAAACGCTTGTTCTGCCTATTTTTTATTATTATTTTTACCAACTAATTTTCTGCGCCTACGTTTGATTTCTTCCGAATTTCTATAACTTAATTCAGCTAGGTTAAGTTATTTTAGATTAGATAAAATTTGGTTAGATTAGATAAGATCATTTTATATTTCGTCATCTTTGTTTGTGCAGATCTACACACTTTCGTCGAGAAAAATTTCTCGACATCTCAAAAGTTGTCTTTTAAAGGGTCACAGCTATAACGGAAGACCTTGGTAAGAAAATAGGCCTCTAATTTATATAACCTGCATTCCCATACTTATGAATGTATGATGTTAGTTTACTGACGAATAAAAAAGTACAAAAATTCAACCTTCTACAAAACAGTAGAAAAGACGTGTCTTAGGTAAAAACTGTCAGAAAATAATACAGAAAAACCCTTCATAGTCGTTTCCCAACCCTGAAAATGAATTGTTAATGTCTCTCAACGAAAATGAAATGAACATGTTCCATGCCGTTATGTGAACATACCCCTAAAATTTGAACCTTAATTTCGGTATATTTCGCATTCATAAAAGCATCTGAATTTTTATTTTATTTTATTTTTAAATTGACCTCCAATTTTAAGTTAGAATTAGTATAGGAATTGTAATTTTTACTGCTCAAATTACTCAATATTATGCTTTCTGGAAGGTACCAACGAAAGAAAACCTCAAAACTAAGTGAACACATTACTATTCTATATGCTAAGGCTGATTTCATATAGGTTCAGTAATCATTCTAAAATACTTCTCATCTTCAACGAAATTCTATTTGGCAAAACAGTCTGTTTCACTGATGCATGGGTCAAAAGAGCCATATCGGAATAGAGTGCAGTAACTCATAATGGCTTGCGCACCATGCCAACATTAAATTAAATTATGCTTCATTTATAAAGTTCTTTAAATACCTCTTCAGAATGGGAAAATGAAAGAAACTCGTGAGCTATTAATGGTCTGAGTTTTCTGGCAGTTTGGAGTAAATCCTCATAAACGAGTCTAAATATTTAAAACGTCTTCCCGCGAGTTGTCCTTATTCCTGTTTAAAAAAAAAACCACCCTCCGAGGCTTACACAAAGGCATCCAAAATCCCCGAGTACGTCGAATCCTGCGTTCCTTTGGTGATGAGCTGAAGCCTTGTTTTGACCACATCAAAAGGATTGACGAACAGCGCTGAAAGGGACCCAGCGGCGCAGCCTGCCAAAAATGAACACCAAAACACAGCCTCTCCTGAAACAAAAAAAGTTCTTTGTTTCAAGGTAATTAAGCATTTCTACCTAAAAATATTCCTTGGGACCCCAATGAAATCAAAAGCTAAAAAATAAATGATAAACAACTTTTATGAATAAAATGGGTGTTAAAATGGTTTAGGCATATGGAGAGGATAAGTGAGGAGAGGATGCTAAAGAGGATTTACGTGTCGGAGGAGGAGGAGGGGGAAAAGGGAGAGGGGTTGACCGAGGAGATGGAACGATGGGGTGAGGGAGGCTTTGGGTCAGCGGGGCCTAGAAGTCTGGGAGGGTGAAAGATGCGCGATAGATAGAAAAAAGTGGAGCGATGTGGTATATGGAGGAGACGAGCTAGCAATATGCCGACTCAGGTGTATGAAGCGGTCTGGGTAGACCGTGTAGTAGTCTGCGGGACTGGGCTGTAGATAATGTTGCCCTGAGGCAGGTGCATTATTGTCATGTCAGCTGATTAAGTGAATGTAAGCGATTGAGGCGCTGCCTGTTCCTGACGCGACCTCACTGAGGTGGGAAAGGCGTTTGGGTATAAAAAAATAAATAAAATTATGCAATTTGCTTCAATACCAGGCAAAAACAATAGTTAGTTACATTTTAAATACTTAAATGCAATAAAACGCGTAAACAAACGCTTTATACTAAGTATATTTAAATGCTTCAGGATTTCAGCAGTTACAAAATACCAATACATAGTTTTATCCGCTTTATGCTCAGAATGCCATGGAAGGAACAGTACCTGATCCATCTTTCTTCCTAGGCCCTAAAGAGTTTAGGTGAGCAAAGAGAGGGAAGTAGCAGACGGAGAAAGAAACATCCCGCAACATAGTGGCTGCTGTGCCTTTGTAGAGTCCAATTATTCCCTTCTCTTTTATAAGTTTTAAGGTGATCGAAGTGGCTGATAATTTAGGAGCAGACTTGGATTTATCACCTAATGGAAAAAATATTCAGTTATATCTTGCATGTATTTTGTTCCATCATAACAATCGGTAAATTTTGAGAAATTTTACATAAAAAAAAATGTTAATTTTTATCTTCCTACAACCGCAGAACCATACAATAAAAAAAAATGGAACTTTCCTTTTTTCATATAAAGGTAACTTAGAAGAATGGCATTAACTATCTTACGAGGTAATTAGTCTTATACGTGTTATTTTGCTAGTGTCATACACACATCCAGTTTTTGTAGTGTGACAAAAACATCTGTATTTCCCATACTTAAAGAAAACTTACTAGTAGCATGTTGAGCTGCAACTCTCCCCGCATCTTGCAATTGAATTTTTAACAACTCCATTGGAGTAGTGACAATGATTTGACATAAACCAGCCATGCCTCCGGCTGCCATTTCACGAAACAAGGGAAGTTTTCTGTTTAAAAAAAGTACTTGTTAATTTCAGTTTCCATTCATGCATCATCTAGAAACATATCATATAAACCATTTAATTAAAGAGCTGTGATGGTCTGTTCACGATAGTGAACATAATTGTATATTGTAAGAGGGTAAATTGCACACAAACATTTAAGAATCCAAGAGGACCTAGAAACCAAGCACTCTGCATTCTGCCATCAAATACTAATGATGACAGGATTATTCATTGAATTTTTATATTATATAAAAAATGATGATTACAAGGAAACATCTGTAACATCAAAACTAAATTAAGTTCCAAATCAATGAGTTTCAAATCTTCACTTCTTAAAAAATACAAGAGACTTTCCAAAGGTACTTACCCATCTTTTGTTTGAAAATGATATCTAAAGAAGTCATTGGCAGTGAGCTTAATAGCCTTTTCTGGTGTTATGAGCAAGATGTTTACACCTGATCCTCTGTACATGCCAAAATATCCTTCAGCTTTGTATGTCTTTTTAAAGCAGTCAAACCTTTAAGTAATAAACCAGTCAAACCTTTAAGTAATAAACTGTTTCTGAATAATAATAATAATAATTAATAATAATAATAATAATAAATTACTTTTCTAATGAAAAATTTACAAATTATAATTTTAGACAAACTGTTTCTAACAGACCTAGCCTAATAAAATGTTATTTTATTTTATTTTTTCTCTGAAAGAAGAAATACCATCTTTCCTGAAATTAAGTTTGTGTAAATTTAATTCACCAACATTAAGTCTAAAATTCCAGGAAGAAAATGTGTAGAGCAGACATGTAAGCAGGTAAAATACAGGGTGTTTCAAGTCGACCCAAGAAACATAGAAATTGGTGGAATTTGTAGTTTGTCATAGTAATTCCACCAATTTCCATATTTCTAGGGTCGACCTGAAACACCGTGTGTGTGTGTGTGTGTGTGTGTGTGTGTGTGTGTGTGTGTGTGTGTGTGTGTGTGTAAATATTCTAAAAAGTAGGCCTTAACAGGCTAATTCTGTTCAATTTGCAACCATTCCAAATATTAATTCTGCAATTTGTAATCTACAACTTAAATAATTTTTATTACAGTATAGTTATCACATGATAGAAATTACAGCAATCAACAATACATTTTGTATTCATTAATTCAAGCAGAAATGTGCAAGAAATTTAGCAAATTTATTGCAAATTACATTTCAAAATCATTTTGAATTGTGTTAACATTACAATTTTTCAGAATGGAGTATCTAATTTAGAAAATTTTAAAATATTATGAAGTATTCACAAAATTCCACTTAATTCAGAATCCTCCCAAATTTGGAAAGGCTTGAGTCCCTATTAATTCAAATTGTGGAGGGATTACTCTATGTATGTATGTGGTGTGTGTGTTATGACCTTTTTGCAAAAGAGTTAAGTTGTGATATTTTCATTGAACAATGAAAATATCATAACTTCACGAATCATCAAGGGTGGACAGTTGACCTAACCAGGCATTCAATTAACCTAAATCAGCGGGGTTTTTTGTGAAAAGGCCATATAACATATCACCAGACATGGGGCTGAAGCTGGTTTTGGCTTTGAGACTTGGTTACTTACATATAATTTGAGTGGTTTTATTTTTTATTTAACTATTTTAATATTTTTTATTATTAGTAATACTAATAACCAAAAATAGTTAACTACACTAATTTAGAATAGATTAACTACGGAACTTATCTCCAAGTCCCAGTTCTATAAGATTCAGCTTTGGCTTTGGTTTTTACTTTGTGATTTTCTAAAGGCTTTGGCTTTGAAGCCAATGGCCCAGCTTCAGCCACATATTATATGAGTAACCCCCCTCAATTTATGCACACCCATTTACGTGGTTCAGATTTATGTGGTCCCAAAAATATTAAATTTTATTTTATAAATAAAAAAAAATATTAAAAAATGCGATACACCTAAGGCATTGGTGGGTTAAGAAGCCAGCACCAAGACCCAAATGGTGTTATTTTTATTTTTTTTATTTACTACACATTATTACGTTTTTTTAGAAGTTTATGTACTTATTTATTTAATATTTTTTTTTGCCAGATATTACTATTGTATTTTATTTTATTTCATATAATTTTTGGGGTGTCTTGGGGTTCGGACCCATACTTAGCACATCAAATTATGTTATAGTTCCCTCAATTTACATGTGATTCATTTTACACAGAAGGTTCAGGAATGCATCTACCATGTAAATCAGGGGATTATTGTGTGTGTGTGTGTGTGTGTGTGTGTGTGTGTGTGTGTGTGTGTGTGTGTGTGTGTACTTCTCCCTCTATTCTTCACTACACATACATGCATTTAACACACTACACAATCTTTTCAAAGTTTATAAAAAATAAGATGGCATTGTGAGCCTCATCAACCTTCATTTTGGCTCTCTTTCTCATAAAGGGAGTATTTTGCAGGCACACATGCTTGGTCCCACCTTTCTACATATACATGTGTGTGTGTGTGTGTACACACACACACACACACTGTATAATCATAAATGCCCATGTCACTCCAACTTCTGCATCAGTTTTCATCTATTTGTTATATTTTAAAATTTTTAATCACTTCCACTTGTGTTAAGGTAGGTGGGTGGGGGAGATCCTTTAAAAAGTTTAGAGAGAGTGCTTTTTACCACATCCAATGATTACTTTTACAAATTTCACCTGCACTGGGATTTTAATTTGAAAACTCTTAAATCAAATATTACCTACTTCACAATACCCATCTTTTACACACACACACACACACACACAGATTTGTTTTTGGTTAAATTAACCTAAGTTAATCTAACAACCTCAGAAATGTACCTCCGAGAAGAAAATTTGGCCAATTTGCAAAATATGACTTAATGGGTAAAAAAAAAAAAGTAGCTTCTTATTAGTACTACTTGGGGATTTAGGTATATATATATATTATATATATGCTGCAAACCCACAAGGAAAAAAGAAAAACGATTCCAAAGCCTTTCGTGTATTCAGAGCTACACCTCATCAGGGAATATATATATATATATATATATATATATATATATATATATATATACTATATGATCAAAAGTATTCGGACACCCCGGAAAATCCGCATTTCTGCAAATATCACCTTCGCCGAAAGGTATGCTGGGAAAAAGCGTGGCGAAACTATAATGCTGAGGTGTTCTGTTAAGTTATCAGTAACTGTTGTGAAGCCATGCCGCGCGGACTTGAACTCTCCGAGTTCCAACGTGGACTCGTCATCGGATGTTATTTAAGTAACGTTTCTATACGAAACATTGCAGCCAAACAGGATATACCAAAGTCGACTGTAACGGATGTTATCATGAGATGGAAGCACGACGGTGCAACTAACGCGAAAAAACGTTCCGGACGACCACGCAAACTGACGGAACGTGATAGAAGAAGTCTGGTACGACATGTCAAGAAGTCCCGCACGTCCTCTGCCGCTTCCATCGCTGAGGAGGTAGGAAGAGCATCCGGTACCTCCGTTAGTACTGTAACTATCTGCAGAGAGATGCACAGACTCGGTTATTATGGTAGAGCAGCTGTACACAAGCCACTGTTTACAAAAGTTAATGCCACGCGTCGTTCGGCCTGGTGTGTCTCCCGTCGTTCCTGGACCGTGGAGGACTGGAAAACTATTCTTTGGAGCGACGAGTCGCGGTATTCACTCTTCCAGTCTGATGGGTGTGTTTGGGTGTGGCGACAGCCCGGAGAACGGCTTCTTCCTGACTGTGTACGTCCAACGGTGAAGTTCGGTGGAGGGTCCATCATGGTATGTTGTTGTTTTTCCTGGCTAGGGCTCGGCCCGTTGGTTGTTATACCCACTACCATGAACGCTGACGTTTATCTCGACGTTTTGGACAATTCGGCCCTCCCTACACTGTGGCAATACTACAGAGATGGCCATTGTTTGTTTCAACAGGATCGAGCTCCCTGCCATACTGCAAGGCGTGTGCAGGACTGGTTTCGTGAAAATAAGGTGGATTTGTTAGACTGGCCTGCTAAGAGCCCCGATCTCAACCCAATCGAGCACATGTGGGACGAACTGGAGCGACGGATACGAAACCGCACACCACGCCCGGCTTCACTTGCATCTCTTGCATCAGCTCTGCAAGAGGAATGGCGAGCCATTCCTGCACAGACTTACCAAAAACTGGTGGAAAGTATGCCTCGACGTGTTGACGCTGTAATAAAAGCAAAGGGTGGACCTACTGGTTACTAAATGCCATAATAAAACCATTTTTCCCAAAACCATGCGGTGTCCGAATACTTTTGATCATATAGTGTATATATATATATATATATATATATATATGAATTTCACAATTAAACATTTAAAATAAATAAATGATAAATGATGCAAACTCACAAGGAAAAAGGAAGTGCGATTCAAGGCCTTTCATGTATTTAACTAAATCTCATCCCTTAGATCCTTCTTTGATTTGGTAATGGTTAGTGGATGATGCCTGCTATTTTGCCTACACAGTATAATCATTTTAACATTTTTGATAAACTGAATAACATTTTACCTTCCATAAAATTTACTCTTGAATAGAAAGAGAATCCCAAATCTCCTTTTTGGATGTCTGTCAAAAGATTGACCTCAGGTAAACCCGCCTTTGCAGTTTTTCATAAAACCACTCACACGAGTTCTTACATGCATTGGTTTTTGACTCACTCCCTCGCTACCAAGAGAGGAGTCTTAAAAGGCATGTTTCTATGAGCTTTTAGAATCTGCAGTCCTCAATTTTTAGATTGTGAAATTAACTATACTCGTATTAAAGAGTCCTTCAGTAAATTAGGCTATCCTCATAATTTTATCAATATATCATTTTATTCTGCAAAGAAAAAAATCTTATAGGAAGGTTAAGGAAGATTTTACTATAGAAAATTTAATTGTCTTTTAACTTTTGTATGCTGTACACCACATGGAAATTTGCCAAAAAATATAAAAATAATTTCTGAGGTGTCACACGCTACACAAAATTTGTTGCACAATACTAGTTGCAGCATGAAAAATAACATTGGTATCTATAAAATTCCATGCACTGACTGCAATAAGGTACGGTACACTACATATAGGCAAACCCAACAATTACAAAAGAAGAATATATCAGCATAAGTATAGTCTTGGTGTGGGAGATAATGCATCAGCCCTACATTCACATAAAACTACTAACAAACATAATATTGCCTTAAACAGATCTTCCCTAAAAGATAAATGGTTCTCTTAGGGTAGTCATATGGAAAAAGAAAGTTCATTTTAATGGAAATAATTCCTCTACATTTATGTAGCACCTGTTTTAAGTTTATAAACTTCTCCTTTTCCCCATTGTAATTGTTTAATTGTTTTAGGAAGTCATCAACATGGTCCAATTTTCTTTTCAGTTGGTTGCAAA
Source organism: Bathynomus jamesi (assembly GCA_023014485.1). Taxonomy (NCBI): domain Eukaryota; kingdom Metazoa; phylum Arthropoda; class Malacostraca; order Isopoda; family Cirolanidae; genus Bathynomus; species Bathynomus jamesi. Next base: position 750,310 of record JAJOZX010001184.1, on the reverse strand, counting down.
CAAAACACTTTTATCTCAGTTTCTTAAGAAAAAGGTTGGGGCAAGCAAGTTATCTACTTGCCTGAATCTTTTCATTAATATAGAAGTAATAAGAATGCGAGTTCTAAGGATTTCAAGCAAATGAATGGGTAACTAAAATAACTAGATTACAATACAGTATATTTAAGACTAAATTAAAGAAAACAAAATTCTGAATGTAACAGACTGTTTTTCTCCCTAAAACTGCATAAACTGAAGGAGATTTCAGCCTGTTTAAATATAAAATACAGAGCCTAAGACAAATGTTATTTTTCTTAAATTACTTTCAGTTTACTTATTATATCATGATCAACAACACAGTAAACAAAAGAGCAGAGAGCCAGGTAATAAAGGCAGTGCACTGACTGTTATTTCCAAGTACTGTCACAAATAAGGAGTAGGCAAATAACTTTGAGTGAGTGGACAGGGTTTCATTCCTTGTGGTGCAAAATTTTAATATTTCCCTTCCTTAACAGAAATGACAAATTATACTTACATGGACTTATACATACGTTCTCCATTAGGTCCTATTTGTTGGTTTTGCAATCTGGTCTTTACAAGATCCAATGGAAAGACGCAAGTTACACCAACAATGCCTGCTATACCTCCATTCAAAATTTTTGGAAGTAATCTGGAACAAATAAGTAGTAATTACATTTCAATTTGGCATAACAAGACCCAGGTATGTCATGTAATTTTACATAGGATATTAAACTTAATTGGATATACTGGGTGTGTATAAAGTAATGCGAGTGAAGAAACCAATCCAATTTGAATTATATTAATGCAAGTGAACATGGACAAGTATTATTTATTACATGTACTTTATACAACTGTATATTCAATAGTAAAAACCAAGTTAAAACTAGTTTAAACCAGTTCAAATCAGATTTCTCTCTTCACTAACATTACTTTAAACACACTATGTATAAGGAACAATAGCTTTTGAACTACTTAAAACATAAATTGAAAATATTTATAAACTGAGCTATCTAATAATTTGTTTTCATTCCCCACTGGCTGATTGGTTATTCTTGACGAGTATACTACCAAACTGTAAGTCAAAATATTGTATAAATGTTACAATAAACAGTGACATCACAAAATTAGCAATGCAACAGACTCAAAGTTTGGCTGGATGCTGGATACCAGACAGTCTGGTTCTGAGATGCAGTGTGGACAAACCTTAACAAAAGCTAAAATAAATGAAAATTCTTAAGAAATGTTTCAAGAACAGTCATCATCATTTGAACATCTCTGAAACAAACAGTCATATCATAAGCAAAAGGCAGGCAGTATACAAAATATACTACTTCACAGGAAACACAAGTTGAAGGTTCTAGGTCATCATCTGTGGGAGTGAAAGCTTGTCACACACGTATTTATAAGAATTGTAAAATAAAATCATTAATGAATGACAATTATTGTATTAAAACATTAGTAAGAAAACTGTGAAAGTAGGTGGACCAACAGAATTTCAGCACTACATTCTACATCACATCAAATGTAGAAATTATAAAGGTATGCTAATTTTGCTAAAAAATTATTGAAAAGCAATTTAATAATGAACAAAATGAAAATGTTTAGGCTATCTTTGATTTTTAATTAAATGTTCAATCCCCTGCAAATGTTTATGCGGTTAATGCAGTGGTGTGCTGGAGCCAGTTCGCACCAGTTCATGCGAACCAGTTGTTAAAATTTTGAAGCATTTTGGAACCAGTTGTTAAAAATTGTTACGAAAACAAATATTGTTATAAAATGATCTTAAAATCAAATAATCTTATAAAATAGTGTACAAAATAAAATGGTGTTATCTTGAAGCTATTTTGTAATTACTACCTAATTAGTAATAACTAATATACTTAAATATTCTTCATACTTTCTTTTCAAATTTATTCTAAATTTATTTATTTTTTTATTGTTAAGTACGAGTACAACTCCCAATGACACAATGCATTGCCACTTCTTATGGAGAAAGGTACAAAAACTACATACTGTGGCACATCCCTTAAATCAGAACTTTTAATATAGGGAACTGGTTGTTAAGATTTTGGCAGCTCATCACTGGGTTAATGTATATAATAACTTTGTATTAAACTGGCTTAGATTTAAAATTTAACTACCATATGGATTCATAACAATGGGATGTGAAGGTAGGTAACAAACCATTGTCTATACAGCTATGCATGGAAAACTTACTTGAAAGTTGTTTGGTCAGTCATTCTTGAAATTTGTGTGTACTGGTTTGTTCTGTTATTACAAAGATAGGCCACTCGGCTACCTGAAAAAGTAAAAAGGATCACACTAATGAACACTTAAAATGAATACCTTAATCTTATATCTAAATGTTTAGAATATACTCCCAATCTGAGCATACCATAACATACTTTACTATCATAAATTAGTCTCAGAATCTTAGAATTAGTTCAACTCTTCAACTTTTAGCAAGATAACAACTAGGAAGCAAATCAGTCCTGATACTGCTAAAATGTCCTTATTTTCAAGTTTTAGAATAATTTCAAAAGTCCTATTAAAACCCTAAGAGAAACCAAATTTCTTAAAAATACATGTAGAGTTATGAATAGTACCCTAATTTTATCTTTTGATTGTCTCAAATGTATATACACAGTAAAACCTCTCAAATCCAGCATTCCAAAAACTGGTTCCACCCAAATACTGGCTATTTTTTTTAAATATTACATTCAAAATTAACTTTAAAAGAAACAGGCATCAGATTTGTTGGATTATGCTAAAGATATGACAGGTAATGTTGCCAATGAATTGCAGGAAAGCAACCTTGAACAATGAATGGATGTGGACAATGATGCACCAGTTCTTCACCAATTAGCTGATGGAGAGATCATGGATATGGTTTTGAACCCTGTGCATGATAAAGATGAAGATGGTGACAATGGTGATGGTGGTGAGTTAATTCAAGGAAAAAATTTCCATAGACAAATGTATAAAACTAGCTGCTGACTTAATTTCCAGTCTTGAATGAAGGAGCTTTATTTCCGAGCAAGATATTATGCAAGTGTATAGAATACAAGAAAAATTCAGAGGAAAAGCCTAAATACATGAAACAAGCTAAGTTGCAGGATATCTTCAAAAAAGTTACCAAGGAGAGTGCCCAGCCATCTTCCACCTTTGAAATTCCTGTGGCTTCAACCTCAGACACCCCAGACAACCAACCCATGTAAACATCTACCATTCATGCCTGTATATCTCACTTTGGAAATGGAAATGAGGAAGATACTTAGTGTGTTACAGGGACAAGAAGTACCTCAAAAGGCCTTGCAGCCCATACCAAGGAGGTACCAATGGCAACAGGTACCAGGGAAAAATTCCTACACCCTCAAATAATGTGCAAGATTCGGTCTAACCTTTTCTTGAACTGATCCACAGAGGAACTGTTCACAACTTCTGAAGGTAGCCTGTTCCACGTGTCACAGATCTTATAGGTAATTCCTACACACACACACACTAGTACTAAACTGTTTCAAATCCAACTTCCAACCATTGTTGTGAGTTGAGTTATCATTTAAACTAAACATGCTTCTAAAATCAACATCATCAAACCCGCGTAAGAGCTTGAAAACCTTAATGAGTTGACTGTGCAGCCTCTGAGTTTCCAGCAAATACAAATTCAGGGCGTGTAAGCATTGATTGTAGCCCATATGCCTAACAGAAAGGATTAACTTTGTGGCCCTTGCCTGGACTCACTCCAGCCTCTCAATAGCTTTCCTGCGGGTGGGCAACCAGAACTGCACAGCATACTGCAGGTCAGGGTTGGCACAGAAGTGGGTAACCTGTTTTTCCCCACATTTTTTTTTTTTTTTAAACCCACTTAAAAAAATCCACTATTTTATCCACCCAGGTGGGTTTTTTCAAAAGTTGCCATTTCTTTTATATTTATCTGTATTTTTTCATTAAAATAGGAATACCATTTGTTATATTATTTATAATTACTAACTAATGCTCTATAAACTAAACAGGTTATTCAATCTATGTAGGACATTAAAAAGTTTAGTCAATAAGTTTACATTTATATTGCAGCATTGAACAGTAGGTTATGAAACTCATTGAAAAACAAAATTAAAATACAGTGTGTGAAATGATCCAAAACCAAATAGCAAATTCCAATATTTAACTATTAAATTGTTATAAAGCTATAAGACAGTATGGCTCATAAACATTTTATATAATTACTCCATTGTCTCCATGACCATATAATCAGAATCTACCTCTAGAGGTGGAGTTGCTAAGCGCAAGTACCTGTGTATTTTAACTAATTTTGTGGCCTTATCTACACCTAGCCTGTTTCTTAATTTTGTCCAGACCAAACCAAAAGTAGGGAATATTCTCTCAATGGATGCAGAACTTGGGGGACAACTAAGCAAATGTTTAAAATATTGACAAAAATCAGCTGGCAGTGTTCTTTTTTTTGCTGTGCGATTTTCCATAAGCTGCCACCATTTTGCAGGTCTATCTTTATACATGGCAAGAACTTGTGGTTGCAACATTGAAGCTGGAAATATTCCATCATCTTTAATCCTAAAAGCCATGAACTGTGGGAGAAACTCAGACTTGTGAGTTGTTATCCACTCTTCTGCTTCATCTTCTTGCTCAGCACTCAGTTTTGCTCCTGCATAAATAAACACAAGAATATGAATACAAGAACAATGTCAATCTGGGAGGAATAATTGATTAATTTTTATTTATTTCTAAATATATATTATAGCAGCTCAATAAAAAAAATCTACTATATAGTAGTTAGCTAAAGACCATATACACACCTATTTAAGTATTGTACATTACTAGATATTTTAACATGTACACTACATACCACCTATTTGAACTAAAAATCTTGAGCAAAATACAACCACAGTGCATGTCTAATCTAGCATAGGGTAAATTAAAAAAAAAATACCTAATGCAGAAGGATCCATCAAGTTGGCAATATAGAAGAAAGGTTCAATTGCTTCATCCATTCTTGACTTGATGCTTGATCTGTAAGGTTCCAATGCTTCACTTTGAAGTAGACTTATCCACTCATCAGTTGCAATGGACAATGTTGCTGAATCACTTTGGAGCTGTACTGAAATATTTTTGTTTTCATATTCTATGGTTATATAATATATAAAAGTACTTATAGATGTGAATGTGCTACATATGTACATTAGGGTGTCTCAAATATACGAATGGAGGATTTCGGGTTGGGGCAATGCTTGCCCGTATTACACCTTTATAAAGGATTGTTATCACAAAATTTGACAGCTGTAGGAGGATTTTTAGGGGTCACTCAAGTTCGCCACTTCTGTTTCACTTATACAAGATTTTCTTCTCTTTCGCAGGTGATGGTTACTAGAGCAGGAAACCAGTTGTGGTTGCTGGACAAGGCCCCAATTGCAGCGATTGTTTGTCCACGACTTCCATCGAAGGAGCAATGCCTGCTCCTTTACTTCCACCACCACCAAGACCAAGAGGGAAGGAAGACCAAATCGGAGAGCATTCGCCTGGTGGTGGAAACCATTCTGGCCCATTTGGGAGAAGGCCAACATACCAACTACCACCAAGAAGTACGCAGGGGAGAAGCTGGCGAAGTTGATCGATACCTACGACGCACTCAAGAACAGGACAAAGCCACAAGAGGGTTACCGGTACAAGGAGGGGATGTTCAAGTCAGATTTGGAAGATGTGTTTGACGTGGCTCACTCCTCCGCGCTATCCTCCTCCAAGGTCCCTCAGGAGGACAAGGATTTTCTCACCTCGCAGAGGGAAGACAGGATGTTGTCAAGTCTTGCGGGGGTGGACCAAAAGACAGCGAAGAAGAAAGCTGTGAAGCGGAAGAGGGATCTTGCAGCCACGGCTAGGAAGAGTAAATGGGATGCTGGGGTGACACAGCTCATGGAGGTAGCGATCTTGGAGGTGGATGGTAGCAGCACTGAAATGAACACGGAAGACGAGGAGGATGATGACGACGAGACGTACCAAGCGCCCAGTACCAGCAAGGCCCAGACTCAAAAGAAAAGGCAAATGAATGCCCTCACGGACCCGAATCTCATCGCTGCTTGGGATCGCGACAACATGTCCGTGAGACAAGCAACGTCGTCCTTTGCAGCAGCAGCTCAGAGTTTGGGTCATGACCTGGATGACCTGGTAATCTCGCCAGCAACTGTTCATCGAACACGGAACAAGATCCGAAAGGAGATGGGAGAAGAGTTGACCCGAAAGTTCGAAGCTTCTGGTCCTTTAGTCTTGCACTGGGATGGGAAACTGTTGGAAGATATCGCCAAGGAGAAGAAGGAGGTTGACCGGATTGCTGTTGTGGTGACGGGCGATGGAGTCGAGGAGCTTCTTGGTGTACCCATTGCGGTGGACGGCACTGGAAAAGAACAGGCTGCAGCCGTACTCCAGGAAGTCCAGGCTTTTGGCATTTCAGAGCAATGGGATTCGACACCACAGCTGTGAATGCTGGGATGATCCAAGGTGCTTGCATTCGCATTGAGCAGGAGTTTGGCCGTCCCATGTTGTGGTTGGCTTGCCGTCACCACATCTTAGAGATCTTACTCAAGGATGTCTTCGTGCGATGTCTGGGGCCATCCTCTTCCCCTGACATTCTCCTCTTCAAAAGATTTCAACAGCGGTGGGCCTCCATTGACAAAGGGTCATTCTTGTCCATCGGTGACGAAAGCAATCCCACAACAACTGACAACTGGGCAAATCAAGCGTCTTCCATGAAGAAATACCTGCAGCAGACGCTTTCCCACGGCACACATCCCCGAGAAGACTACCGTGAACTCCTCATCCTTTCCTACCACTTCCTTGGCGGTCAGGTCCAGGGGGGATTTCGTCAGCCTGGGGCCTATCACCACGCCAGATGGATGGCCAAAGCCATCTATGCCCTCAAGATTTTCATGTTCCGTCACCAACTGGACCTGACAGCCAGGGAAGGAGGAGGACTTCGGCGGCTGTGTTTGTTCATCTCCCTCGCGTACGTGAAGCAGTGGAATGAGGCAATGGTCTCGAATCGAGCTCCACTGAATGACCTAGAGTTCCTTCGCCTGCTCGAGGCCTACCCTGACAAGGAAGTCAGCCACACGGCATCCATGGCCTTGAAAAGGCACCTGTGGTACCTCTCAGAGGATCTCCTGGGGCTTGGTTTCTTTGACGACCGCATTCCAAAGGACACGAAGCTAAAGATGGTCCAACGACTTCAATCCCCCGCCACGAAGAAAGGACTCAAGCAGATCGATCCGAAGAACTTCAATCCACAGCAATCCATCGAGCTCTTCGTCACCCGGAGAACAAAAGAAGTCTTCTTCCGCATGATCCTTCCAGAATCTGAGTCTCCCACCTTCCTCATGAAAGATCCAGAGGATTGGATCAATGACCAGGATTGGATCACGGCACAAAAGAGGGTGAAAGCCCTGAAGGTGGTCAATGACGCCGCCGAGCGTGGTATCGCTTTGATGAAAAGATTCAATTCCACCATCACGCGTGATGAGAAGCAGAAGCAATTCGTCCTCAAGGTGGTTCGGGCTCACCAGAAGTTGATCCCCGTCAAGACGAAGGAGAGCTTGAAGAGTAAAATCAAGTAGTGTAGGACAGATTGATGATGAAAACAATCCATTTATACGCGCTTATTTCAATTAATGAAAGGTGCATTTCATTTATTTTCATTTTTGTTCAGAAATAAAGAGAATAAGAGAATGATAGAAATTTCTTTTTTTTCCTAAATAGCTACAAGAAAGTGTTAAACTTGAGTGACCTCTAAATACTGTTCGATTCCCATCATTTTTCGATTTTTAGAACCTCTATGCCTATTGAAATCGGGGCAGCATTCGCGAGCAAGAGAAAATCGAAAAAAAAAAAAATTCTATGTATTAATGAGACACCCTAATGTACATGTAAAATTATGTGAATAATACATGTTTATTTCTATTTATTTATCATATTGAGAGCTTCAGTTACTTCTGTAATTTGCTTTTGAAGGTCTACTATCTCTTTGTACAGATGAGTGTTGGCCAAGACTTTTGCTATATTGTCATCGATCTTTTATGTTCATTGGATATCTCAACATATTTATAAAAGTTTTTTATGAATGTTTCAGTACAAGCTTTTTTACTATTCCACTGAGTGTCATTAGGTATTTGTGGCATCATTCCTCCTTTTTCTTGGAGCCATCCCTATGAATACAAAAAAAAGTTATATTAATTCCTATTTATAAGGATATAATTCATTCAATACAAGTTACTATTGTACAAGAAAGTAAAAATTAAAACTTGAGCCATATTTCATATGAGGCATTCCGCATGACAAGGGTGAGCCCACCATGAGTCTCAAAACTCGTTTTTTTTTATATACTAATAGCGAAGCTCTTCCTCTATCATAATGGCCTGTCGTTGTGAGGCTGACTCGCCCTTATCATATTGAATGTTTAACTTATTTACAATGCACTACAAATGACCGCATCTGTTTCGACAGATCATGAGTGCATACAACAAGGGTGAAAATGCCACAACACCCAGCCAATCAGCGCCTCCCTCCATTGTGCCAGCCAATAAGCGTCTTGCACACAGCCTCAGTTACAGACTTGTTAGCATGTGCATGTTAAGTTTTTCGATTGCGTTCCACTATTTATTACTTTTTGGTGTATAATTGCCCTCATAACGAGTAGCAGTGATAGTAATTCTCAGCTTCAACCTCTCACCACCTACGCAAGTGCAGCTACAGAAGGGCAGGGCCAAGGCATACAGCCAGTCAACCTTTGAACTCTCTACCATTATTCTACGAAAAAGGTATGCAACTTCAGTGAAGCTCAGTGATGAAAAAGTGAAGGATCTCAAAAACCTACTTGTTTATGTACCACCACACCACAAGGAGTTTCTGGAAAACGTTTTAGCCCTACAGAGCAATAATCCTACAGCAGTCGCTGAAGAAAAAGATTCCAGCGATGATGAGCTGGAGTATTAAAACCAGCAGCCCCTACCACACCCCTATATTGTTACACAAGTGGATACAAAAACAATAGACGATGTAAGGTAAGTATGGTACTATTACATTGTGTATACTAACAAGTATACATTTATTTATATTCATCACAGACACTACTGTATATACATTTTACGTCTATATTAATGTATTCTTTGATGAAACATCTTAAGAATAAACTCTCATTTATTGTGCTAGCTTAATATTTAGCGAAGTTATGGCAATTTATTTTATATCAAACTTTGAACGCCAATATCTCTTTTTCTTAAAAAATGGCGGGCTCACCCTTGTCATGCAGAAGGCCTCATATTAGAATAAATAGATATTTTATCAAACTAATTTGATAATTTTAATTAAACTTCATAATACTGTAGCTACCATGATACATACATGAGGCTGATGATAGTTTCTGAAATATTTTTGAACTTCAACTACATGTTTCATAACAGTTTGAGGTGTAACTACTTTTTCCAGCAAATTAAGATAGTGGGCTGAGCAGCCATATGCAATGATGTGGTCCACTTGTTTGTCCTCTTTCATCAATTCCTTCATTCGTTTCATTTTAGCCTCATTGTCTGTGCATATTGCAAAAACCTGTTGTAGAACACAAATTTTTATTGTAATATTTTATACCAATTTACAGATTGAGTATAGGAATAAGTTCCATCAGATTTGGTTTTGTTCTAAAAAAAATCCAAAATTTACAGAGGGTGATCAAATTATTAGAGCCACCCCTTGAAAAACACATTTTCATTATAATATCGTTTTCAGTTTAAATAATAACCTTAAGTATGCAGACAGTATTCCAAATTGTTAACACATGTAGTGTTCTCTACCTGAATAACAGAAACTGGGGATAGGGGTTAATTTGGGGAGTATGTGAAAAGTGGGTTCAGTAGTGTTTCAGCTGTGAACATGGAAGGTTGTGTCAAGTGGTCAGGTACGTTAAGTGTATGTTAAGTTAATGATAAGTTATTATATTTAAACCATTGTACATGGAATATGCACTCATACACCCATATGATATTGTTTCTCAGCAACGTATTGTGATTCTTTTTATTAAATTAGTGTTTCTTTACAGGAATAATTTTTATGTACTGTAGGCTACCCAACATGGGTAAGAAATGTGATCTATTGCCAAAGAAGAAAGGTAGAATGCTCTCGCTGCTGACTGCAACTGATTATTCTCACAGAAAAATAGCCCGAGAGCTGAAGTGTCACGTGCGAGTGTTGACAGGATCGCATCAAAAATTAAAGTTGAAGGGGATAATCCAGAGCTGACTCCAAAAAGAAAGGGTAAATGTGGTCAGAAAAGGATAACTACACCTAGAGCCGACAGATGCATTGAAAAGAAACTAGTAAATAATAGAAGCACTACGGTACTAACAAACTTAAATTGGAGCTGGAGAAGGAAAACATCAACATTTCAACAATGACCTTAAGAAGGCATGCCAGGTAATTTGGATTGAGTAGTCACCAGCCAAGGAAAATGCCAAAATTGACCAACAATGATCAAAAAGCACTTAAAGTGGGCTAAATACTACTCAAAGTTCACTGTAGATGACTGGAAATCGGTAAGTCACAATATTTCAGTGATCTTTTATGCTTATTTTGAGTAAAATGTATTATTTTGATATTTGTATGACAAGGCACATTTCATTTTGGTTGCAATCATTTCTTTCTCTTTTCATTTGCAGGTGTTTTTCAGTGATGAATCCACATTCCTAGTCATGTCTGATAAATCACAGTACGTTAGGCGACGTGTTGGTGAGGAATATCATCTAGACTGTGTCATAAGTAGGGTTAAGCATCCAACATCTGTCATGATATGGGTAGTGATAAGCGTAAAGGTACTGGACAAATTTACATTGTTGAGGGTACTATGAGGCAGGACCAATACAGAAAGGTTTTGGAAACAAGACTTATTCCACAGATGGCCAAATGGTGAGCCATTCCATTTTATGCAAGATTTGGCCCCATGCCACACTGCAAAGTCAATTAAAAGTTTTCTGGCTGCAAAGAATATTCCTCTCATGGATTGGCCAGGAAATTCTCCGGATATGAACCCTATTGAAAACCTATGGGAAATAGTAAAGCATAGACTGAAAGGCGAGGAAATAACTCAAATACAGTTAATAGAAGAATAATTGCCATCTGGAACCGTGATCCTGAGATACAGGCCAGCTGCAAAGCCTGTACAGTCGACTCTCGACTTACGTCACCACCATCTTACGTAATTTTGAGTTACGAGAAGCCCCCATTGACTGTAATTGATTCGTCTTACATAATTATTTCGTGTTGCGTAATAGCTGCGTAATCGCAAATGCAGTACGTGACCACTCACTGGCAGGATGCCGGGTATTTCACGTTATTTCATTGTTATTTTTACTGTGCATTATATAACTCTCTCTCCAATGTAAGTCTAAATTAATTTTTTATTATTCATTTTTAATATGTATTTTCTTTTACAGATGGTGTTTCTTAATAATTATTATTAATTACCATTATAATTCTGTTTATATACACTGTTTTTAGCAAAATTTAATTATTTTATTATTTTTGATACTTTTTTGGGGTCCTGGAATGGATTACCCGATTTACATGTATTTTGGGGTTTGACATATGTCATTTTCAAGTTAAGTAACTCATCTCGGAATGGATTAATTACGTAAGTCGAGGGTTGACTGTACAGAGAGTATGCCTAGATGGGTTGCTGCCTTAATTAAGGCCAGAGGAGGACCCACTAAGTACTAAATGTGTTTAATATGACTGTAGTGTGTATATAAATATATTCTAAAATAAAATAACTGTTTAAATTAGCCAAATTTTACTATTATTAGCATTAGAAATAAACTTATACAAGAAAAACTATTTTTTATGTAGTGGCTCTAATAATTTGATCACCCTCTGTACATATAAAACATTTAAAATTAGTTAAAGTAAAACAGATTAAATTATATATTTCATTATACAGGGTGTCCGAGAATTATCTGTACAATTTTTGGCTATTATTAAAAGTCAACCACGAAATGTAGAAATTCCAGTGTTGTCCCATTTTACAGAGAATCTCATTAAGTTTTTTCTGATACCAAGTTTTGACAAGTTTTTTAGAAATTCCAGTGTGTCCAAAAATTATCTGTACAATTTCATCTTTTAATAAAATTCTTGATAACACACGTAAAATTCTTAAACAAGATTATTTAGAATCTGTATTTTCAAGTTTCTTTTATTAAAGTAACATTGTTACAAACATTCGATATGTGCACCATCAGTGATTCGCAAAACATCCAATCGATAATCCAAATGTTGCCATGTACGCTGCAGCATATCCACATCAATTCGCTCAATAGCAGCTGTGATCCTTGCTTTTAAATTATCAATGTCTGTCACCCGCGTATTGTACACAAGATCTTTGACGAATCCCCAAAGAAAGAAATCACAGGGTGTGATGTCGGGAGATCTAGCCAGCCAATGAATTGCACCTCCACAGCCAATCCACCTGTTTGGGAATGTCTCATTCAGGGACTTACGGATGATCAAGGCCCAATGTGGCGGTGCACCATCTTGCTGAAAAATGATGCGTGGATGCAGTGCTTCCAATTGCAGATAGACAAAGTGTTGCAACATGTCCAGGTAGGTATTGGAGGTCACTGTTGAATCACCGAAGAAAAATGGTCCAATCACGCGATCATGTAACAGGCCACACCACACATTAACTTTAGGACTGTCTCTGATGTGCTCTTCTATGCAATGTGGATTTTGTGACCCCCATATGCACACATTTTGTTTGTATACCTTGCCTGAAACATGAAAAGTTGCCTCGTCCAAAAACATGATGCTTGCCAAGAACGCATTGTCCTGGTCGACTCTGTCAAGCAGTCATTGCAAATTCCTTACGGGAGACCTTATCTTCTTGCGTAATCTGTTGCAAGATTTGCAACTTGTAAGGATGCAACTTCAAACGTTTACGCAAGACGTCATGCACTGTCGAACGAGGTATCTGTAACTCACGTGATGCAATTCTTGTCGACTTGTGTTGACTGCGAACAAAAGCCTCTCGAATGCGCTCAACATTTTCAAAAGACATTCGAGGCCGCCCTGCTCCTTTCTTATGCTCTACACTTCATTTCCTTAAACCTTTTATACCAAGCTCGTATGGTTACTCTTGATGGAGGGTTTCTGTTGTAATTAGTTCTAAACCTTCGTTGAACTTGTGTATCTGATTTTGTTTCGATAAACCATTCAACACACTGTGCTTTCTCCTGTGGATTCATTAAGGATGAGGGGTGTGTATGAATATCTGAAAAAGAAAAAACTTGTCAAAACTTGTTATCAGAAAAAACTTAATGAGTTTCTCTGTAAATGGGACAACACTGGAATTTCTACACTTCATGGTTGACTTTTAATAACAGCCAAAAATTGTACAGATAATTCTCAGACACCCTGTATACTATATCTAGGAACCAAATCTCTGACTGTCTGTACAATAAATTCAGTACCAGTATTACAATATTTTGCAATATTTTATTTCAAATTATTTTGTAAGGACGTCAATGATTGTTTTCAGTGTCAAGAATAATATGAAGAAATTTTTTTTATAATTAATAGTATTAACTATAATTTAATTATTGATAACTTTTCTTTGATTTCTTCCACTGCTGATTTAACTTCTTGCAGACAATATTCTGGTTTTCTTTGCAGATCCTGAATCAATGGCTTTAAGTAGAAATGATGTTTGACCTGTGTGCACTGATGAGGCTAATATAGGGTTATTCTTCACAGATGACCATCCATTAGGGTGTGACAGTTGCCCCAACTTTGTCCTACAATGCTGTTCAAAATTTTGGTGTTGCATATTGACATAAAAAATACCCACATGCAATTTTTTGAAGATTCATGCATATTCGAGTGAGCACCAGCAATTTGAAAAATAGTGATTTTGCTTATACGGCATACGCACCTATATATGAGATTACACAACCATCATAAGGGATATTAACACAAATCATTTGCCTGTCTTAATTAAAAGCTGTTATCACTAACACAAAAAAGTTAATCATTCTTATTCTCTCATGGTACATTAAGGGGTTTTATCATATATTCACAAGGTATTATTTCTCTAGAGCAAGAAACCATGATTTCTGTTCGGAAACAGATGATCGTTTGCGCTGATTAGGAACGCGGAGTCTGTCATTTTCAACTACTTGAAGGACTTCTTGAAAGCGCTCCTCATCCCTGGCAACATTAAGAAAGTCATGGCAAAGTTTTACACCACGCTCTGCAGCCTCATTGATGACCTGAAGCTTGTCCACAACCCGTTTCATGTTCAGGTAGTCATCATGATCCGCCCATTCACTGGCTGGACTGTGGAGAAACTGATAGGGCATGCCTAAAATGGTGAAGAACCGGCTTGAGTCAGGCCCAATTAGGTCCACCAGGGCAGTGCCACTTTCTGGGACAGGGGGAAGATATGGCTTTCCATAACCCTCATGATTGAGCCCCTCTCTCTTAGTAACTTCAGTGCCTTCATGGCAAAGAAGGGCCTTCCTCATCTCCTCTTTTGTCCTTTCTTGTACTTGGGACGAGAACAAAGCCAGTGGGGCCAACTCCTCAGTTAGGTACCAAGTGTGTCTACCGAGTGCCACACGTGCTTTGTCAACTATTGTGGCATCATATGGGGCAAATTCAGCCAAGGTTTCAACCAAATTCAAGTCATTTAGTGGCGCACTTGCTGGAACGGGGCAAACAATCCACCATGGGACATAAACAGCGACTGTGAACACAGCAAACCGTTCTAACTTGCTGATTTGACTTTTAGTCACAACCTCAGCTTTGGGAAACTGCTCTTTGATCTGGCCTGACAAAAGAACAATCTTGAGGGTATAGAGCAGTTTAGCCATCCACCTTGCTTTGTGAAGTGCGCCGGGGTAGACCATTGTGAAGTTCACTGGCTCGGATCCTTTAGTTACAAGCAGCAGACAAAGCTCTACCAGCTCCTTGTAGTCGCCACGTGTAAATGGTTGGGCTAGAGATTCACGGAAGAAGTCAGCTATCTCCTGCTGGTGCTCCTCAAACACTCCAGGCATTGCGGGGTAGTAGTATTTCTTTTTTTCATTGTACGCCAGTTGAGAGAAATGGTTCTTGAACCTAGAAATGCAATTATTGGGATTATTGTATTTCGTACTAATCTATAATATTGTTTTAGGGGTATTAAGATTGATATGATCGATCATTTGCTTGGTGTTAGTATATAAGTCTAATAAAAAAAGTTCTACTAAATTTGTTCATTAGATAATAATATTCCTTGTTATTTTGTAAAGCTTATGACTCACCTCTGGAAAACCATTATGTTTGGACTTGAAGAGCCCTCCACTTTCAAGCAATCCCAGCAAACACCTAGGATGACTTCGCCCACATGCCTGCGACAGGCGCACCAGAATACAGCATGCTCTAATTCCTTTTGGAGGGAGACGCAAGCAGCTGTTTTTTGTCCTGAAAAAAAAATGTAATTGTAGTTTAAGGCCATCATTTCAGGCACGTGCTTTTTGCAGATTTCTGTTAAATCATTCACTGTATTTTGGTATTAATGTCGTGATAAATTCACGCTGATGTTTGAAATAGGTTTACCTGTATTGGATGAAGTTGTGTCGAAAACCATACCAACGACATTCTGTTCACACTCCCAATCGACCAGAAGTTGTTTGGTTGCTGTTGATATCAAGTCTCCTTGAACCAGGCCAGCTTTTTGAGTCAAATGTGGAAGAGGTGGGACTCCAAGAAGCTTTGTGCCATTGACACCAGACACAAGAATGGGCAGGCAGTCATCAGTGCCTTTGGAATCCAGCGTGTCCATAAGTTTACCATCCCAGTGCACCAGTACTTTGTCTGATGGTTGCCATTCATCCATGATTTTTAAACTTATTTCTGACACGATGGAAGCTCAGTATCAGTGGGCCATCCTTGCATTTAGACTCAGCTTTGATGTATCTCCACCACATGCAGATACAAGGGAGTACACAATTGCACTCAGCTGGGTCGGCGAGATGTTGTTTCGAACACTGCATGAAACAAGTTCTGCCGACTTCAGAATATCATGGGGCACAAAAATTGAAACTCCCTCTTTCACTGTTCTCCGATGTTTTCTCTTTGGTTCAGCAGTGCTGGCCTCATCAATGTCATCGTCCTCATCAGAGCTAATAGGTGAATCAATATCAGCCTGTACATTCTCAGCATGATCACATTGCTCTCTCTCGTCGCTTCTCTTCTCGCATCTGCCTTTTCTGTCGCTTCTGCCTTTTCTGTGAGTACTTTGTTTACCCCAGAGTAGGTAGCTACTCTGTCACTTAGCATGCTTTTCATAAAGAGTATGTCAGTATCGATGGCATCTTGTTCGGCCTGAGTTTTCCCCTTTTTCGCAGCCGCCATGTCTTTCAACACTGTGTTCTTATAAAATTTCATCATCAGGTTCAATTCTGATTTAAACTTCATAATTCCAGGATCATCAGCCCGTCTTCTATCCTCATTCTTTTTCATAAGCATCATGTAGTCTTTGTCATAGTAAGTTTTAATCACTCGGCCAATATTGTTCCTGCCTGTAATGGTCGGGACATTCGCCTTCTGGTAATGCAAAAGCACATTGTCAATGGTGGCAGATAAAGCCTGGTCCCAATGCATATCCCGAAGGTTTGCTAACAGACATAGTAAGACCTGCCTATTAGTTGGCAGTTTGCAGCCCTTTATTTCCTTTTCTTCTTCTCGGGGTACGGTGCCCAATAACATTCTGACATACTCATCATCTTGCCATGTATCCATGATTAAATTCTCTATTCACAACATCAAATCACTGTCAAGGGAAAAGAAAAGAGCATCATTAAAATTAAATGCAATAAAATAATACATGGAAAATTTGTGGGTCAGCGTTCCAGACCCAGAAATGAAAATCTGATAAAATATGCTATTTTCACACTTATTTATGAAGTTCATAAGCTGAAATCAGCAATACTTGCTGGTACAAAACTTTGGCTAGCTCAAACATGCACGATCTCCAAGAAAATTTACAGGGGTGTTTCCTAGAAATACACAACACTAAAACTTTGAACGGCATTGTAGGACCATTTTTTGATTTTTGGAGGGCAACGGTCACACCCTACCATCCATCCATGCATGCATAATGTCAATGTGCAATCAGCTGCATCCAACTGTTCTTTCAGACTATTCTCCACATCATCATAAACTTCATCCAACAAATGCCCCACTAGATCCTTGTGTGATGGAGTCTTATAACCTGGTCTTGCAATATTCATCATTTCTTTAAAATATTTCTCTTCAGCAGTCAGGAAAGAAAGAATGCTAGCATAAAAAAATCTTGCAATTGCTTTGTCTATTGCTTCTTGCTGTGCTGGAGTTGTTACAATTGAAAAATCTCTTATTTTGGCCTACAGTTCTGTGGTGGCTATGTACCCATTCTTGAACTGACTTTGCTTTCTTTTTCTGTGGTGTTTTAAATACTAGTACTGAAGCAGTTGATGTTGTACTTGTGTTTGTTTCATCATCAGAAAGCATCAATTCTTCATGTGCTTCATCTGAATGGCTTGATGACACAGAAGGCTTAGGGTGAAGGGTTTTCATAGCCTAATGATGTAACTCATTTAGGGCATTTATTTAAATGGGCTTTTATCCATTCAATTTTACCACTTATTTCAGTGTTACAATACTTACATATAACTTTATTTGTTTCTTCTACACGTAACACTTCATTCCATTCACCCTTACTTTTTCTTCCTGCACCTGCTACATGCGGCATTATTCTTTGTAAATAATATGTTCAATTTTATATTGTAACTAGACATATAGTCTATGCATTAATTATAATAAAGATTTTTTAATTAATATAATTATATATATACACACAGGGTGTCCCATAAGTCCAGCTCATCATAGGAGAAATTCATATTTTTCTATTTCTACAAACCATAATTCATATTGTTCTCTTTCTACAGGCCATAATGTCTGTGAGCAAGGAAGAACGAATCCAGATAATTCTACTCATAGGAAATTGGAGTCAGAGAGAGGCCACTGCTGAATTTAACCTGTTAACGGACACTGATGTAAATGTATGGCGAACGAATTCCATCCTTTGAGGCCCGCGACATAAATGTACGCTTGCTGACATAGTTGCTGCAAATAAATGTTTTGCGCCGTTTATGTACGCTCTTTCATATTTTTATGCGAAAAGTGACTAGTTGGCAACTCTTCCTTGTGCTTTCCTGCGTTGCCAGATAATTTGTGCGATATAAGACCATGACAAAGCAAATCCAATTAGTGTGCGTGAATGCCCCAAGTGACCATGAGTGAGCGCAAGCGTTCAAAGATAGATAAGGAGCAAATTGCTGAAAGATTCAATGCTCAAAATAATGATAGTGAGAGTGATAATAGTGATGGATCAGTGACAGATATTTTTACGTCTTCTGAAGAGTCTTCTAGTGACTCGAGCTTTGAAAGCGAAAGTGAGGGTGAGCAACAAGTCCCACCCTTACCGAATGATTGGGTTCAACATGGGGCACAACAACTGCCTTTTGATTTCAAAGAAGTCCCGGGAGTAAAATTTGTGCTTCTTGATAACAATGATCCATTACAGTTTTTTGAAAAGTTTTTTGACGATGAGATTTGTGATGTGATAGTGCGCGAAACTAATAGGTACGCAAAACAATATTTAGAAAATAATCCAGTTTTGCCTCCAAATGCTCGCATGCGAAAATGGCATGACACGTGTCATGCGGAAATAAAAGTGTTTATTGGACTGCTTATTTTGCAAGGCATAGATTCTCCAACACTATGCTATAGCCAGAAACTGAATGAAAAAATATTATATGAAAATCTTTCATCACCTCATGGACATAGCTGTCCTCAATTCCTATGTAACCTACAAATGGCTTGGTGGCAAAAAGAGACGGGTTGATTTCATCGTAACTCTTGCTAAAATATTATCGAAGTCAATCTTCCTCTATTCGAAAATAGTCCAATGTCTCAAGGAAGACTGAGTCGCATGCAGCCCCAGATTACTCATTTTACTGGAAGGCATTTTCCTGACCCATGTCCCCCTACAGAAAAAAGGGCTAAGCCTCAAAGAAAATGTGCACAGTGCCGATTGAAGAATAAAAGAAAGGATATAACAATCTGGTGTGCACTTTGCGGGGTTGGTTTGTGTATTACCCCCTGCTTCAAGCTATGGCACACAAAGCCATAAGCAGCTTTTTCATCACTGCTGTCAATATGCCGTAAATACAACTAACTTTAAGGTGCGTAAATATTTTTTTTTTTATTTTTTTTTTCGTAAATATGTTTATTTAGTTATAATTTACTTACAAATAAATTTTCATTACAATTTAGCCATGTAAACGAAAGTTATGAGTCAAAAAACCGAAAGCATTGCGCACGTGCTTTTTACCGCGAAAAAAGGTGACCAGAGCGGGATAGCAAAGCCACGCTAAAGGTGTCCATTAACAGGTTAACAGACTGCATCCAGACCGCGAGCCAATAACACAGAGTTGTGTTAGCAGACTTGTTGCAAAGTTTAAGGAAACAGGATCCATAGAAGATAAACCACGCAGTGGACCTTCAAGGAGGTCCACCGATGATGATACAGAGACTGCTATCCTGGCTCATTTTAACAGAAGTCCCAATAAGTCTCTTTGGCAATTGTTCGCCGAGACAGGAGTGTCAAAAAGTAGCATCCATCACATTCTTCAGGCTCACAAATGGCATCCATATAAACTTCAGATCCTACAGAAATTAAGCAAAGATGATCCCGACCAGCAGATGGAATTTTGTGAATGGGCTACAGAACAATATGCTCCAGATGCCAATTTCCCATCCACCATATGCAGAGAAAATTAGGAGTGTTGAACATTTGCGGCAGCGCATTATTGGGGCATGTAACACCCAGGGTTGTGGAGTCGGAGTCGTGGAGTCGCACGTTTCAGGGCGGAGTCGGAGTCGAATTTTTACAATGTGTGGAGTCGGAGTCGGAAAATTTTGGACTGACTCCACAACCCTGGTTATAGCCACTAGGTTAAGAAGGGTTATTCAATTTTAAGTAGGACTACTACTGGTTAGACCTTAATTATGTTTAAGAGAATCTTTTTCATTTATATATATATATATATATATATATATATATATATATATATATATATATACTGTATATATATATATATTATTGGAAAAAATAAAATCCCTTAATATGATAATATCTACAAGTCAATATCCTTCTTAATATTTGAATGTTCCCTTATCCTAGAAAGTAACCTGACGATTCATGTGGTGGTGATGAAATGTCTTATTATTATGATAATTATAGAGTGAAACACTAGAGGAGTCGGAGTCGTATATTTAAAATATGAGGAGTCGGAGTCGGATTTTTAGATTTTTTACAATGTGTGGAGTCGGAGTCGAATTTTTACAATGTGTGGAGTCGGAGTCGGAGTCGGAAAATTTTGGACCGACTCCACAACCCTGGTAACACCATTACTCCTGACATCATTCACTGTGTGCTTGCTGACTGGGTATCATGTCTGAATTTGTGTATTGAAAACAATGGTGGACATACTGAGCACATTCTGTAAATAAAAGCTTTTGTTTTGCCTTTTTTTATTATTTTTCCTATGATGCCGGACTTATGGGACACCCTGTATATAATACACTATAATTATATATATATATATTTTTTTTTTTTTTAAAGTTCGGGAAGAACCGATTCGCCTCTATTTAAAAGGGCATATCTTGGTGGAAAAACAAAGAAAAAGTGAGAGGAAAGACAGAGGAAAAAGAAAGGGTGGAGGGAACAGTCGAAGTGGAAAAAGACCAAGGACTGCAAGGTCGAGCCCCATCATCCTTGGGTGCTAGGGCCGGGAGGGCACACGTGAAACCTCCTGGAACAAGCATGTACAAACGAGCACAAAGAGCACTCAAGAGCACGAGCTTAGAACCCCCTTGTGGGGATATATAATATATAATATATATTAGGGTGGCCCTTAGTTGTATGTGATTTTCTGAAATGAAATATTTTTCATCTCCCAACCTCCAAAGTTGTTCTAATCCATGTAAAAATGCTCTGTGTAAAATTTCAGCTCAATCAGACAATATTAAGATGGCCCCCCAAAGGCCCTAAAGTTTCAGATTTTAACAATATTGATATTTTTTCATATAAAACCGTTTTTATCTTCTTTACAGTGTTTTATTCAAAAGAAATATAGAATATGATCAAAAGAGAATTCAATTTACAATAAACTTAGTTATAACCATTATTTACTTAAAACCAAAATTGGATGAGATATTCACGGAAATTGAAAAGTATCATAAGTGCGTAAGAAAACCGCTTCTGGAAGGTTCTAGAAAGTTCTGCGCCTGCGGCCTATATAAGCGGCGTCCCTCAACACCGCTCAGTCATTTCAGTTCGAGTCTTCAAGCCAGTAAGGCAGTTTTCTAAGTTTGCTCCAGGTTATTTTGCTGTACGCTCTTTCATTTAGTGAATATCTATTAATGTTATTTCACGTTGTGATATAATGGCATCATCATTAAAGTCCACTTCAAAACCTCCGCACTGTTTACGGAAAGATTACGAATGCAGTCTCATCGGAAACATAACAAACCAAATTGTAGGAGCGAAACTACCTTCAAATCGGCAAGTACTCAGTGTTCTTTTCTTCAATTTACGTGTAGTTAAATTATCCATCAAAGCAAGTGCGACCTTAGTTGTAAAAGAAGTTCTAGTTTTTTTGGAAAAGGCACGAATTCCCACAAAATGAACTGATCATTGCAATGAAAAAGTTAAATCACTGCATAAAGAATGGGGAGATTTACAGAAGAGGTTGAGTAGAGAATCAGATGTGGAAACGAATAAACAAGCGAAATTCCTCGATAAATTAGATGATTTATTTGATGTTGCCCATGAGAATGCGTTAAACATCGTTAAGAATGAAGAGGATAAGCAATATTTACTATTGCAGCGTAAGAAAGGACAACCAGGTTCCATGGCTGGCATTGATCGCAAATTTAAAGTGAGTGAAGAAAAAAAAACAGGAACGCATAGAAAAGGAAACAGAGAGAAGAAAGAGAACTTACGAGGAAATGGAACGAAATGTCATGGTTCACCTACCATCATTGTCAAGCAGTGATAGTGAAGATGAAGTAGACAGCCAGCATTCTAATGATCCAGCTGAAGATACACAACCAGGCTCAAGTGATACAATGAGAGTGAGTGAACCAAGTACTTCGGGTACGAGAGGTACACTAGATTTTTTCACTCCACGTCTGTCTGAAGCATTACAGATGCAAAATCAGCGACCGAAATGCGGTTCATCTTTTAATGGCTGCAGCAGAAGCTTTCAACTGTAATACTAAAAGCTTAATTATTAATCGCACTTCGTTTCAACGTTGACGGAAAAAATTGAGGGAACAGAGGCAAGCAGAAATTAAAGGAAATTTTAATCTAGCGGATTGCAATGCTTTGGTGTTACACTGGGATGGCAAGCTACTTCCAGCTTTATGTGGCGTGGAAAAGGTTGATAGACTAGCAATAATTGTTACTTTTCACGGCAGAGAACAATTATTAGGTATACCTGAAATTCCAACATCTAAAGGAGAAGATCAAGCTGTAGCCGTTTACCAAGCAGTGGAAAAATGGGGCATAGAAGAAAAAATACAGGCGTTGTGTTTCGATACAACTGCAAGCAACACCGGCCAAATAAATGGTGCCTGTACAAATCTTGAGAAAATGTTTGATCGTGATTTACTCTACCTTCCGTGTAGACATCACATCCTCGAATTAGTCTTGAGAGGTAGTTTTGATGCAGTAATGGGTGCAAGTTCTGGACCAGATGTGATTTTGTTTAAAAGATTTAGGGAAACATGGTCGGCCATAGACACATAGACAATAAAAAATACCGTAGTGGGATAGATGTCACCGAAGATGTCCGTGTCAGTATGCTGGAATTTCTACAAGAACAGTTACGCCAGAAACAGCATAGAGATGATTATCGCAAATTATTAGAATTGGCCGTGATCTTCCTTGGCGGTGCCCCCCGACGAGGAGTCTCATTTCGTATTCCTGGAGCTGTGAGCCATGCTCAGTGGATGGCAAAGGCTATTTATGCCTTTAAAATATATTTATTCCAAGATCAATTTAAACTGACCAAAAAAGAGAATGATTCAATCAGAAGAATATGCATTTTCCTTATCCGACTCTATTTACGAGCTTGGTTCCTAGCACCATTGGCTGTGAAAGCTCCGTATCTCGATTACAATTTTTT
Organism: Bathynomus jamesi; assembly: GCA_023014485.1. Lineage (NCBI taxonomy): Eukaryota > Metazoa > Arthropoda > Malacostraca > Isopoda > Cirolanidae > Bathynomus > Bathynomus jamesi. The sequence goes on along the minus strand of JAJOZX010001184.1, from coordinate 726,989 downwards.
ACTGAAATTAATCAAGTATAAGGAAGTAGATCCAGAAATTAGTAGTGCTGCCGTGAAAAAATTTGCCAATCATTTATGGTATCTGTCAACAGAAACTGCGGCATTCGCATTCTTTGATGATGAAGTCCCACTTAAGCAAAAAATGGCTACTATAATGATGACTACAGAAGACAGCGATGTAGAAAACCGAATAAAACGATACATTGTTAACAGTGAAGATCTCAACCGTTTAAAAGAAAAAGAATTCTCAGACTTCATTTCAGCTGAATCGAAGACATGTTTCTCAAGATTTTCAATAAATACAAATTTTCTTAAAAACTGCCCATCTACATGGAAAGATGATGCCAACTTCCAACGTGGGTTGGAGATATTGAAAAGCATTGTAGTGGTTAATGACGTAGCTGAGAGAGGAGTGAAACTAATACAAGAATATCAGAACATTCTAACCAAGGATGAAAAAGTAAAGCAATACATTGTGCAGATTGTCGGTGAACACAGAAAAAAGTACCCAGATGCTACCAAAACTGGCCCAATGAAGCAGTGAAATCTGGTAACTTATTACATCGTTGTCAGTATGTTATTATTGCCATTTTAAAATAATGGTATTAATGGTATTAATTATAAATAATGGTATGAACAAAATTTGTTGTAAATAAAATCCACTTTCGATTATGCTTTGTGATTATTTTCCCAAACAAAGTTTGCAAATGAATTATAAAGGTTTTATATTAAAAATACCAATTATCAGTGAATTTTGAAACTTTAGGGCCTTTGGGGGCCACCTTAATATAGCCCAATTGAGCTGAAATTTTGCACAGAGCACTTTTTTTATATATTGGAAGAAGATTAGGGGTTGGGAGCAAGTAATTTCAAAAGTTGAAAAATAGGGGCCACCCTAATATATATATGTGTGTGTGTGTGTGTGTGTGTTATAATACACTATAAAATTATTTTACATTCAATCTTACACACAAAAATATTAATAATTATAGCTGACAGCTATCAAATAAAATTTAATGTAGTATACAGTACTTAAATAATAGTTACAATCAAGTGTGTCAAGTGCTGATGCCTGACAATATTTGTTAACAAACTCTTTTTCTCACTACTGGGAACCACCTGAATACTGTACATTGCATTATTTGATCCTTACTGACTAACCCTGAAGTATGAACAGAGCACATGTTCAAACAAGTTACACAGATCACTCCCATGAATTGTCACCCTTTGGTAATTGGGTGGAAATCTGTTTGAACATGTCTGCTGTCAGGGGTGGTTGAGTTTGCTAAATGAGTTGTGTGTTTATCTAAAATACAGTACATGAGTCAGGAAATATTTTATAAATTAAATACAGGTGTATTTTTATTGTGTCAACTGTATTCCTTTTATAAATGTTATCATCATCTTACACCTCTAAACCATTTAGCAGGTATAAAAAGATAAATAACAATTATTATTGTATTGGAGACTTATAACATACTTTTGAAAAAACCCAATTTTCCCCAATTTTGTCTGGGTTTTATTGAAAAAAAAAACAGGTGTGGTGGGCTGGGTACCTGGGTTTTTTCAATAAAGTGGGCAATTATGCAACCCTGCTCCAGGTGCAGCAAACCAGGGAGTTGTACAAAGGAGCACAATCTCCTTGTTCCAAAATCTAAACTGCCTCCTGATATAATCCAATGGCTTCTGGGCTTTCTTTTTCACCTTTATGCACTGTTTAGTAAACTTAAGGTCACTGCTAATTAGCACACCCAAGTCCTTTTCCAAATCAGTGGCCTCAATATTACTCCCCAACATGGAGTAGTCTGACTTCAGACTGGCATTGCCAATGTGCATGACCCTGCATTTACCCAAGTTAAATGGCATTTGCCATTTTTCAGACCACTCTCCTATCCTATATAGGTACGCATGCAGTTGCTTGATCACTTCAGGTGTTCCAACATTGGCCCCAAGCTTGGTGTCATCAGCGAATTTGGTGATCCTATTGACAATGCCAGCATCAATATCATTTATGTAAATGATAAACAGTGACCCCAAAATGGAACTCAAAGGAACCCTGCCAGTAACCAGGGCCAAACCCGAGGTAGCCCCTTTAATTACAACCCTCTGCCACCTATTCTTCAGCATTTCCAATCCAGCTACCTACTTCTCCATCGCTCTGACTTTGGCCATTAGCTGGTGGTGAGGTACCTTATCAAAGGCTTTCTGAAACTCGAGAAAGTATATCAATCACCCTACTTTTATCGTACTCACTCCACATGATGTGGAAAAACTCAAGCAGGTTGGTGAGACACGACCTATGTCATCTAAACTCATGTTTGGAGTCCCCAAGCAGCTTGTAGGAATCAAAATGGTCAATGATCCTATCTGCTATTATCCCTTCTAATAATTTACATACAACTGAAACAAGATGAATGGGACAATAGTTCCCTGGACTTTTGTGATCCCTTTTCTTAAAGATAGGGGTCACATTGGCTTCCCTCCAGTCACCAGGCACCTGGACCATCTCAAACAATTTGTTGGAGCACCATCATGCACCATTGAGCCCTGTCATGCCTGACACCTGGCTCAAGGATAATGCGGATGTCCTCCCTGGTGAACATTCCCACAAAGTACTACTCACTCTGCACATTAGTGATGTCTGCATCGGAGGTCCACAGCGCACCACTGGGATCCTTTAGCAGGCCTATCATGCTTCTAATGGGCTTTCTACAATCAACATAACTGAAGAATTCCTTAAGGTTTGCCTTGCAGAGGCTTGTCACCTGGAGTTCTTCGTTACGTTTGGCTAGCCTAACCTTTGCCTTCACTTCCCTGCATAGGCAGACATACGCCTCAGTGTTCTCATGGGAACAATTGGCCTTCACCCTCCTATATGCAACTTTCCTATTTTGGAGAGCTGAAGTGATGTCCCAACTGAACCACTTAGGCTGTGTTGAAACAGGGGTGACTGGTTTTGAGGGTATGGCAGCAGACTGCACCACCATAAATTGGTCCCAGAATGCACTCCACACTCCCTCAACATCACTGCCAACCTCTAACCCCATCTCACCTACGCTATCCCAGAGGCCAACAGTCTGCCCACCATAGATCGAGCTTACTGTCTCTCGAGTTACTACACTTCACCCAAGTGACCCACTGAGTCAGAAAGTTCTCATCAGCAAAGTCAACTAACCTCCTCCCTTTGGCATCAGCAGTCCTGTCTTCCCAGTTTATGCTGCGACAGTTTAAGTTTCCTAAAACTACACATACCCTGTCCTCTAGCAGGCTATGGAGTTCAGTGTACAGGGCTGCATCCTCCTTGAGAAGGAGATGTGGAGGTCTGTACACCAAGATTAACCTATAGTTCATCCCTCCCAGGTTCAGAGCAACACCAAGCAGCTCCCATTCTGATCAGAACTGACAGTCAACTGGACTCAATGTGCCCCTGATGTATATTAGTACCCCTCCCCCTCCCGACAAGTGTGGTTCTTGTGAAGCATTCTATACCCAGGAATCACAAACTCCCCAACATAGTCCCTAACAATCAGTATGAATCCAAGCCTCTTCCCTATCCTGACTGCCCCCTAGCACAATCCATTTCCCGAACAACCAGGGCTATTGAAGAGCCCCTCACCAATGAGGGGGCAACTTCCGCAGGAGCCCAAGCCCCCTTCAGCAGGGAAGGAGGCCTCCCACCTGTACATGGATGCACCCTTCAGTTGAAGGTACATCCACCAGCGGCTCAAGATCATCTCCCCCTAGTGGGGGCCCATCATCAATCCCCTGGCTTGATCGCACCATACATTATAGGTGCCAGTCAAGCAGTGTGCCCAGCACACCTTTACCCTTGTCAGACACCATCTCTCTGATAAAGGTCCCACCTACCCGAAAATGTGTTGAAGGGGTCAACAAACCTCTCACTTGGTGGGATGCACAAGTCTTGCACTCCTTTATTGATACCAATGACCTTATTGAGCATGTGGTCACTGGCATTCATCTGTGGTAAAATACCCATCAACATTCTCCTGTCTGTTTTATGTTTTAGATCATCTGCAAGAGAGAATCTCAGTGATGATCCCTTCCATTGAACCTACCCTACTGCCTTTGAGGAACAGATCATTGCCACCAGCGTGGACAATGAACGCAGTCCTCTGACTAGCCACACACATTTTCTTACTGTAACTCCTTCCTTAAGTGTGCCATTCCCCACCTGGGTAAGCACCTTACCTCCCTTCTGTCCCAGTTTGCAGAAGCAGAGTACTTCTCCTGGCCCCTGATATATATATATATATATATATATATATATATATATATATATATATATTAGTGATGTAGGTCACATCCGCATCCGCGGAACATCCACACATTTTCTCGCCTCCGCATCCGCATCCACCTCCGCACTTTGGACTGCGGATGTGGACCGTTGAGATAAAACGTCATTAATAAGCAGAAATTATCAAATTCTACTATAATAATAGAACTAGTTCATTGTGCGCAAAAGTGATGCAAGCGACAAGACGAGAGGTTGTTCTTGTATGAAGTTACTCTTGCAACCTACTTAGATCCACGTTACAAAGCTAAGTTATTTTCACCTAGTACATTAGAACGAGTTAAATCATCACTTGGCAAAGCAGTTGAAGAGCTTCAATCTCTTGAATCTGTCGCTTCGCCACCTACCAAAATAATAAAAGTTTCAGTGACAGAACCAACACCTTCAACAAGCAAATCTATCACAGAATCTCTCTCTGTTTCTTGAGTCAAGCAGCGATGACGAGACCTACGCGATGTCAAAAGATGTAGTAAAAATGATCGAGAGCTATCACCAAGAAAAACGCCTGGCTGCATGTGACAATCCTATTAGTTGGTGGAAAAATACGCAGAATATCTATCCATACTTGAGTAAACTTGCAAGGAAACATTTAGCACGTCCTCCAACAAGCGTACCAAGCGAGAGATTATTTAGCAGTGCTGGATTAATATATGATGAAAAGAGAAACAGACTGGCAGCAGAAAAGGCAGAAAAATTAATGTTCCTTAAGCATAACCTTCCTATAATTAAGTTTGAATATTAAACGATGAACATCTTAGTTTACTTTATTTTAATTACTCATTTATAAATATGCCTAATAAAACTTTAAACTTAATATAAATAGCTATCAAGCTAATTAAAGATCTCTTTCTATAAGGGTGGAGGTTGGGGAAAGAGGTCGGGTAACACAATTATGGTTTCTAATTGTGGCTGAAACTCAACAAAATATAACGAATTTATTTGCAGACGAATTCACTAATTGATTTCTATATTAGTTAGATGCTTGCTATTATTTTATATGTTCAGGGAAAAGTACAGCGATTATTGTACAATTAATCAATTATACTACATTATAGCTACAGCTCTCTATATAATAACTTATTATATACGTTAAACACAACAAATCTCGAATATATCCTAAAAAATAACGAAAATGTAGACATCTGCATCTACGGATGTTGAAACCAAACATCCTCATCTGCATCTGCGGATGTGAAAAAAATGACATCCGCTACATCACTAATATATATATACAGGGTGGGCCATAAGTTTCCATACATAGGAAAAATAAACATTTTTTTATGGACAACCATTTTTATTTATATAATATGCTCTACATGGTTGCCATTGTTTTGAAAACACATTTCAATACGTGTTCCCCACTGTTGATGAACACGCATTAGCACAGTTGACGTTATGCTTGTAATGGCATTGGTGATATGTTCCTTTAGATGATTTATGTCTCGTATCTTTTCCTGATACACCATGGCCTTCAAGTGCCCCCAAAGATAGAAATCAAGGGGGTGAGATCTGGGGATCTGGGAGGCCACTCCACAGGACCACGCCGACCAATCCAAGCATCCGGAAATTGCTGATCCAAATACCGACGCACGTGAAGACCATAATGAGGTGGAGCTCCATCTTGCTGGAAGTAAACTGGGAAGTTACCTTCCTCGTTTAGCAGGGATGGGAAAATCTCTTCTTGCAACATGTTAAGATACCTTTCGGCATTAAGATTTCCACTGACAAAAATTGGTCCAATAATTCTGTCACCCCATATCCCGGCCCACACCATCACTTTACTGGCACCTTGCATCTTCGTCGGACTCAGCCAGTTAGGGTTAGCATTACTCCAATAACGTATGTTTTGCCGATTAACCTCTCCATTGACATAAAAATTTGCTTCATCAGTAAACAAGATCTTATGTCAAACGCATATTCTTAGGGTATCTGAAACATAAAAACAAACGTTTAATTTTTCCTATGTATGGAAACTTACGGCCCACCCACCCTGTGTATATATAATATATATATATATATATATATATATATATATATATATATATATATGTTAACCCCTCCGTCTATGGCCCTGGGGTGGTTCGGATCGACGGGGGTTCTGGTTAGGAGGCTGCAACGGATGCTTCTTCTTTATACTTTTCTATAATTCTTTTCGGTCGCCTTAGGGGGGTCGACACTCTGTTAATTCTTTTCTTTCTGCTTATTAATTCTTCTCTTTTTATAATTATCGACTTTTCTGACTAAGTTCTGAAGCGAGCACGGCTCGAAGGAAAAAGATAAAAACTTCTTAAAGTGTGGTTTACTTCTTAAAAATTTACAGTTGGTACTCTGAATTACAAGGGGTAGAGGTTCGACCTCTTTCGACCATGGCTCAGGTCGGAATCTAAAAATACTTAAGTTAAGGAGGCAAGGGTCTTCTGCCCCCTCCCAATGAAGTGCTAATCTGAAGAAGTCTAATGAGATCTCTAATGAGAAGAGTAATCTAGAAGTGCCATAAATGAAGATGGTACATGCATAATATAGTCTAATGTTTGGGGGAGACAGTCGAAGGTTAAGTTTCCCCCCTTTTTAAACACATGATTTCAACTAAAAAGAATAAAAAATATAAAAATAAAAAAGAACAGTAGTATCGCCGATTTGACAATTATGGAGGCGATATTATTTTGTATTAGCACATAAGCACAATTTTGAGTACATGACTGAGTACGTATTAATTTTGGTTCATTACAATTACGATTACAATTATGGATTACAACTACCAATTAATTCATATTCACTTATTATTGTTTTAATTACAATTCCATTAAAGTACATTCTTACATTATAAATTAAATCATTACATTTAATTAGTTTCACTGAAGTACATTACAAGTTATTGTTCATTACAGTTTCATTAAAGTACATTACATCAATTACATTATATTAAAGGATTACATTTAATTACAATTTTAGCAAATTGTTAATTGACATATCTACTACTGAAATAATCTAAATAGGTGATACCATTGATAAATGAAGGGGAGTTAACCGTTGTTCTATAATTTAAAGGGGATTAACAACAATGTTATATATTTATAGTTAACAATAATTACGCCAAATTATGTTAAATAATATTAGAACCTGGTTGGTTATCAGAGTTTGAAAGTCTAATTAGCCAGCGATGAGGAAAGCGGAGGAAAATACGATATTTATGATAACGTAATACATAAGTAATACGGAATTTGAATGACAGTTAGGTAGAAATAGTAAGTACAAGTAATGAGAACGGGGATAACTATGTGACGTAAGCCGATAACGAACTAGTGGCCAGGCAGAGAAACAATACAGTATATTATAATAACATAACACATGATAATGTTATAAATTCGAATCAAAGCGAAAGGAGACCTTTTTTATCTTAGAAGCGTTCAAATTATGCTGTGATGAGTGGAATTTCTGATAATAACTTACTAAGCATTGTCTAGAGTTCACCTCGGGAGGTCAAATAATTAAAAATAAAAATGAAAAAATAATACGAGAACGTTTTCGAACGAAGGCAAAAGTTTTGCGTTTCATAGATTGACACGAGTAAAAATAGACTGATAAGTTGATAGGGCATAAGTAGACAATAGGTAGATGAATGAATAAGTAATAAAATTAATAAAGGATAGCGGTCAAGCTAAAATATGGACGTATAGGGGCGGGGATATGGTCGAATAATAGTTATATTTATACTACATAACATAAATAATGACTTCTATAGGGTGTACAGTTTTTATTATGATGATATATAAATTTTCATACATTGAATACTAGAGATATGATGAAGGGAAATTAATGACGGGAAAATGTGACATCATAGTTATTGAATTTGTACGTATAGTACGAATCATTGTTAGGAAGATTTGCAAGAACGAATTAGAGACACAGAGTGGGAACATAAAGGGAATAAAGTTATTTTGTGATATCATAGTGTATAAGTCATTATTACAAATTGAAATTTTACCCAAAACTCGCATCTGCGATTTTGGCTTCTAACGTAAAAATAGACATTCGAACATAAAACTATTGTTCATTGTTCACTTTTTACATATATATATATATATATATATATATATATATATATATATATATATATATTAGGGTGGAGTGAAAAACAACTTTTTATTTCAAATTTACTTGCCTCACTTGTTTTTTGGTGTATTAAAACATAAAAATGATGTATTCAGTCATTTAATGTTTGTAACTCAAACCATCTCTTGCATTTTTACATAAAAGCAAAATGGCCATCAGCCAGTTGTCCATAAATAAAAATATGCTCATAACAAAAACTGTGTTCTATATAAAAAAAAATAAAATTGAAGAAAAACGCTTTATAATGCAAAACTATATTTAAAAAACACCATTGTGCATGCCATAAATCAGTTACATTTGAATGTGATATAAAACCTGCTCATCTCAAATATTATTATTTTTTCAGGAGAGGCATCAGATCCTTTTTGGTTTCAAGTGAGGGAAGCAGAGAGTGACTTTATTCTTGACCTAATAAATCTGTCTCTTGATTCCTGTGATATTACTGATGCTGATGCATCTGTAACCAACTTCACACTCAAGCAATTATTCTTCACACAATTTAGGAGTGAGAGGTGGTTCACTAATATCAATCCTATCCCAGATGATGATATATGTCCAATGTGATGCTTTGAAGTTCAATTCTGGTACGTACTCTAAATTTCTGATTTTCTTTGTATTGGCTTCCTTACACTTTCTTGTCTGTATTACCGTATTTGATCAATTGCAACTTTGCGCAGCTTTTGCTCACTATCTGACAGCAGTAATAGAAGAATATTTTCTGAGTGAGCAAAATAGGCATTCCATCATATACAAGGTTGGACAACTTTTTGTATATCTTGGGGTAACTTGTTGAACCTTTTTTATCGCATCAAAGATATGTTTGGGTCCATCAGGCAGATATGGTTTAAATTTTATATTGAACTAGTTAGGACCATAGTTTGTTACTATGAACAGAACAAAGCTACATAACTCTCTGGAGGGATTCTTTTGGGAGACATAATAACAACATCATCTGTTAGCTAGAGTTAACTATCTAGAGTTGTTAAGGGGACCAGGCTTGAGTTTCTCTAGGCTTCCATCAACATTCCATCAACATATCCTTCTCTTATGGCCCCAATTATTCCAACATGTACCGTACTGTTGATCATAATACTTAAATCTCCTATGAGCTCATCTGTGAGAACTGTGATGCTATCAGCCCCATCCATAATTGGGGAGAACTTTATCACAGGCATCTCATGGCAAGTCTTAAGAGCATTACCAATAGATCCACTGAATGATCTTGGCCCAGTTGTTTTCCCATTGTATCACTCAAACAAATGCCTTAAGGGAAGTTCATTTGTATGTAACATACAAATGCTTCATTTGCAATGGTCGGTTCAGCTTCTGCTCAATGAAATGGATTATGTCACCTTTAGACCCAGTATTGACATTCGTACTGTCACACCCTATCACCTGGAGATTTTGGTCTAGTGTCACTTCATTGAAATAAGCAAACAACGATTCAGATACATCACTTGCTTTTCCAGATTTAGGGCTCAAATGGTTAAGGTATTCTCCACCAGGCTCACTCAATAGTACATAGTGTTCTTCAACAATTATATCCTGGTACCATTTACCATCTTTATTTGTCTTTACCAACATCTTGTCTTTTCTCCCATCAAAATATAGAGCTTTAACATCACCATAACTTTGTGCAGCTTCAACTTGTAATGTTTTTCTCAATCTCTCTCTCTCTCTTCTCACCTTACTTCAACCAATAAAAAAGTCACTGTCTTTTTCGGTAATGATACCCAAATCCACCAAAGTAGTTGAAGCAATGGCCAATGCAGCCCTATTTGAAACATCAAATCTGTTGGCCTCCATGGCAAGATTGGGTACAGGGTCTCTCATTTGAATGTTGGAGCATTCATATTCAGGCTCAGTTGTTGAACTTTCTTCAGTACTAGAGAGATCAGTATTAGTATCAGGTGAAAGCACATCATCAATGACTACCTTTTCAAATTCTTCTTGCTTGGTTATTTTCCTTCGCTTACTTCCTTGTTGTTCCTTCAACTTTCTTGCATTTCTTTTTGCTATAGATCTTGAAAGGGTAACATCCACACCTCCAATCACCATATTTTGCATAGTCCTCTGATCCTCAAGGAATTCCAATTCTTCTTTGGGTATTCTTGATTCTTTTGGACAAACACAAATAATGTTTTTCTTTACATCCACTTTTTCAGCAGCCAAAATCTTGGTGCGAAACAAAATTGCATTTACAGGCACAAATGTCAGAGTTCTACCAATGATTTTTTGAATAATTCAATAAGCTTCGCACTGCTTTTGGATGAATTAGTTGCATAACCTTGTTGGTAAAGCGTTTCAGCTTGGTAATTATGGATTTTTTACTCATTGAGGGTATTGGTGAATGTTTCCACACTTCGACCAATGCTAGTCTAGTTAGTAGAGATTTTGCCATATTTAGATCCGAGGTTAAATTTTTGCAGAAATATCACATTATGAAAATCTGAAAAATACAAAATACAGAATTAGTTAAAACAAATTATATATAAGCTCTAAAACTAAAATGTAAACATATTTTACTCAATAGTCTTTGTAGCCACCCATGCTACAATATGCAGCATGTGGCTCCTACCCCTATCCCTTATCAGCCATATGCAAGATGTCATTGACCTCGAGTGAGACTGATGTTTAGATAAGCATCTGTGTTCTTAAGTATTTGTTGATTAGTAAGTATCACTTATGTTGTGTGAATATATTTAATCATCATCATAGTTATAACCAAATAATGCACAATATAACACGATATCTTCTCTCAAAAACCAATACCGTAGATATTATACTAGGGGTCTTTCAAAATATGACTTTCCACCATTTTGTTTTTGGCAAAAATGCAGTGGGTGGAGGGTCCTAAAAAGAAAATATCTTTTTAGAACTTTTAGAGGGTCAATACACCAAATCATGAGTGAGACAAGATGGTTTAATATTTTCACTCCACCCTAATATATATATACATATGAGGTGCAATCCAAAAGTTCCCGGACTGGCAGAGTGGAGTGCTAACAGGCCGTAGTATAGACAGGCTGCTAGATAGCGCTAAACAGCTTTATTGTGAAGAAGTGTGCCGAGTGACACAGTGATACATGCATGCATTTTTTTTCCCATGAGTGTTTTTATGCGTTAGTGTTCGTGGTTTTATGTGATTTTTGCAAGAAGAGAAATGGCAGACTTCAAACTTGGCAAAACTGTGTCAGAGACCCACAAAATGCTTAAACAAGCATTTGTTGAAGACGCCATGGGCAGAAGCCAGACTTTTGAGTGGTTCTCATGGTTCAAACATGGGCAAACATCGGTTGAGGATTCTGAACATTCTGGTTAGCCCTCAACCAGCAGAACTGAAAAAATGTTGAAAAAGTGTGTCAGGCCATCCATGAGGACTGTTGGCGAATGATTAATGACATCTGCAGCATCGTTGGCCTATCGTTTGGTTCATGCCAATGCATTCTCACAGAGGAACTCAACATGAGGCAGATCACTGCCAAATTCACAAATTCACTCTGTCTGTGCCACAGTTTTTTGGCCAAAAACAACATGGCAGTGGTCCCCCCCTCTAGCCCCCTGTGACTTCTTCCTGTTCCCCAAGATGAAGATCCAGCTGAAGGGGCAAGGATTTGACATCAAGGAGATTCAGGCAGAATCGCATGAGGTGCTGAACAACATCCCCAAAATGGAGTTCCAGAGGTGCTTCCAGCAGTGGGAAAATCGCTGGACCCGCTGTATCAACTCCCAAGGGGACTACTTCGAAGGGGGACAGCAGTAATTAGAACCTAAGTAAGCCTACATTTTTTCAGTACAGTCCAGGAACTTTTGGATCTCACCTCATAAATATATACAGGGTGTCTCAAAAGTCACTATCTATTTCGGTGACATTAAATGTTTTTTTAAAAATGCTATGCTGGCATAAAGATATGTACTTCTGGTGCAAATTTGTGTATTTAAAAAAAGTTAATTAGTTTATTATCTTGACATGCTTGAACAATTCCTCGAACCTCAACTTCTTACAGATGGCATTCTTGACACAGTAGTTTTTCAGTAGGATGGAGCACCATGCCATTATGCAATAATTGTACGTGATTATCTTGACAGACACTTCCCCAGTCACTGGATTGGTCATGGAGGAACATAACCATGGGCAGCACATTCACCCGATTTAACACCATTAGATTTTTTCACCTGGGGTTTCATTAAGTCTAAGGTGTACACTGGTAGAAGAATTAGTGATGTAGCCAAACTTCGAAATCGTATTACCGATGCAGTTCAGAAAATAATACCTCAAATGCTGGAAAGTGTGTTCCGGGAAACAACTTATCGCTTTGAGCTCTGTAGAGACACTGATGGTCACCATGTGGAGACATAAATAAATAGCACTAATTCTTTGTGGCACTTACTTTGAAATAAATATATTTTTCATGTCTTAAACCAGTTTTTCGTAATTCCCATTATTTTTCAAAATAGATAGTGACTTTTGAGAGACACCCTGTATATATATTATATATATATATGATGAATAAAACCACGAAGGAAAGGAAACACAGAACGGTGCTCAAGCTCTTTTGTCTAATGACATCCTGAGGATGTCATTAGACGAAAGAGCTTGAGCACCATTCTGTGTTTCCTTTCCTTTATGGTTTTATTCATCATAAATATTTTTCTTGTGTTACTTTCATGAAATAATTTTCATATACAGTTGACCCTCGACTTACATCATCACTGTCTTACGTAATTTCGAGTTACAAGAAGCCCCCCCATTGACTGTAACTGATTCGTCTTACATAATTATTTCGTGTTGCGTAATACTAGCTGCATAATCGCAAACGCAGTGCATGACCACTCACTGGCAGGATGCTGAGTATTTCACGTTATTTCATTGTGCATTATTCAACTCTCTCTCCAATGTAAGTAAATTAATTTTTTATTATTAATTTTTAATATGTATTTTCTTTTACAGATGGCGTTTCTTAATAATAATTATTAATTACCGTTATAATTCTGTTTATATACACTGTTTTTATCAAAAAATTTAATTTTATATTATTTTCAATACTTTTTTGGGGTCCTGGAACAGATTACCCAATTTACATGTATTTTGGGGTTCGACTTACATCATTTTTGAGTTAAGTAACTCATCTCAGAACGGATTAATTACATAAGTCGAGTCGACTGTATATATATATATGAAAGAAGTTTTAATGTTTGAATTATAAATGGTAGGGAAAATTTACAATAAAAATCAGTTATTAGAAGTGTTTGCTAAAACCTTGACAAAAGCTAGAAGGGTCATTCCATGTCAACTCAGCCACAAAATGGCACTTTTTGCACTCACCCCTTTCAATTTTGCTCATACTTGACACAATAGCAGATATACATGCCAAACTTAAATTCCCAAATTATTAGAGCTGACTGACCTTTGGTTACTGAGATACAAGGTCACAAAGTTATGACATTTTGACCTTTTTTGCGTTAAATGACTATTTTCAAAATGGTGTAACTAAAAAACTATTAAAGCTAGAGCATTGATTTTGGTCTCATTTTAAAGCTCTTTAGTAGCCCCTTGTTTATTGTCTCTTGTTAAATATCTCTACTGTGAAAAATAAAAAAATCCCTTCAAAAGTTGACCTTTGACCTTGAATAAAAAAAAAACCTTCTCTAAAAAATTCAATTTTTTTACATTAATACCTTGAGTCATGTACAACAAAATCCCAAGAAGCTGTAAGTGGCTGATAACTAGTTCAATGTATAAAAAATAAATGAAGTTGGCATCATTCTTCAATTTTAGATTTTTTTTGTCAGTTCATTTATTTAAAAGTTCTGTTCTGATATAGTGTCAGTGAAGACTTAGTTCAACTTAACATTATTAGTTCAAAAACCTTTTTGTGACCTGTGCCAAAAGAAGTCTTTTAAAAGACAACCAGGGTTAAACCCCTCGACAGCCCCAAATCTACTGGAGTAGCGCTGATCCAAAGGCCCAACTAGTATATAAGTACTGTCAACTTTACAGAGTTGACTCCTGACTTCAAGTTAAAGTTAATTTATTTTTACTAAATACATGTATAAAAATTTATTTAATAATTCATTAATTGTTCATTGTTTTCTTTTCAGGATTTTCTTTGTGCTTTTGTGATTTCAGAGTACAAACATGGAACATTTAAAACTGAAACAGAAGTGTGCTGATCCTTTGCTGCGTCACAAAGGTCAGTGTCGAAAGAAGAGTTTGAGAATTGTACCACAGGAACTTGTAAATAAGTTTCCCGATCTGCACTTAACACTACATCACAGACTTTGTAAGCAGTGTAGAGAACATCTTGAGTCCTTGCCTGAGAAAGGAATAGGCACTTTGAATTCAGACATAAATGATTTTCTTCTTGTAGTAGTGAACCACCTGAAGATCTTGAGAAAATTGAAAATGTTGACAATAGTGATGCATCAACTTCAGAGCAAAACCATGAGATGTGTACTTTGAATGCTTCTTTTGTTTCAATTGGTGAATCACCCATAAAAAAGAGAAAGCTTGTAGAGCAAAAGTCATATGGAGCTAAAAAACTAAGCAAGGTGACAGAGACAGTTAAGAAGAGAATGGAAACAGTTGCAGGAAAAGAGATTTCTGACTCACAATTTAAGGAGCCATCTGGAGATGTAGACTGTTTAGAAATAATAAATCAACTCAAGGAAAAATTCAAAAATGAAAATACTAAAAGAAGTGATAAAATAAAAATCCTCACTGTATTGCCCAAAAGTTGGAGCATTAGGAAAATTGCTTCAGAATTTAACACAACAAGGCATACAGCATCTATTGCTAAAAAAATAGTTGAAGAAAAAGGTGTCCTTTCAGACCCAAATCCAAAGGGTGGGAAAAGAATTAAACAGGATACTGTTGACGCTATTAAAGCATTTTATCTTTCAGAAGACATCAGTAGAACAATGCCAGGAAAGAAAGACTATTGTAGTATCATTGACAATGAAAGAGGAAGGATACATTTGCAAAAGCATCTTTTACTTTGCAATTTAAAAGAAGCCTATCATATTTTCAAAGAAAGAAATCCTTTGGTTAAGGTGGGATTCAGTAAATTTGCAGAATTGCGTCCAAAGCAGTGTGTTATTGCTGGAGCAACAGGAACTCACTCAGTATGTGTCTGTACAATTCATCAGAATGCCAAACTTATGTTTGTAGGAGCTGAATTAGAAAAACTAACTGCAAATGATGACACACCTATTAAGAATGTACGTCATTGTGTTGCCTTTATGGAATGCAATCCTGCCTCACAGAAATGCTGCCTCAGACAATGTGAACAATGTGGAGATCCATCAGATTTAAAAAACAGACTACTGGACATATTTACAAACAACTTCATTGATATCATAAATTTTAAAAAGTGGACCAATACAGATCGGTCAAATCTTGAATCAGTAGAACTGAATACAGATGAATATATTGACCAATTCTGTAACCAACTGAAAGAATACCAGATACATGACTTCAAGACAAAGATGCAAGCAACTTATTACCGTGAAACAAAAATGTCTTTGAAAGATGGTGAGGTCCTTGCTGTGTGTGATTTTGCTGAAAATTATTCCTTTATTCTTCAAGATGAGGTTCAGAGCTTTCACTGGAACAATGAGATGGCTACTCTACATCCATTTGTTATTTACTATAAAAAGGAAGATGAGATTGCTCACCTTAGCTTTGTTATTATTTCAGAGTGTAACATCCATAACACAGTTGCTGTACATTTGTTTCAAAAGCATCTGATAAAATTCCTAAAAGATAATATCTCATCCATCGGTTCCATCCACAAAATAATTTACTTTTCAGATGGGTGTGCAGGACAGTATAAGAACTGCAAAAACTTTTTGAATCTTTGCCATCACAGAGATGATTTTGGAATTGAGGCAGAATGGAATTTTTTTGCAACAAGTCATGGAAAGGGACCCTGTGATGGTGTTGGAGGCACAGTTAAGAGATTAGCTGCAAAAGCTAGTCTACAACCCTTATGATGAACAGATCCTTACTGCAGAACAGTTATATACATTTGCAAGTGAAAATATTGTAAATATAAAATGTCATTTTTCAACCAATAAAGAGCATGAAGAGGAAAGCCAACTTCTCCAAGAAAGACACTCAACTGCAAGGACTATTGCTGGTACACAGAAATTACACCATTTACAGCCAGTTTCATTGACTTCTCTTAAGGTTAAACATTATTCATTATCAGATTATTCAAATATTGAGAAAGTTACTGAAAAGGAAGAAGTTGTGACTGAGGAGAAAATACATGGTTTTGTTACTGCTGCATATGATGGCCATTGGTGGGTGGCATATGTGCTGGAAAAGATACCAGAGAATAGAGAAGTAAAAGTCACATTCCTTCATCCTCATGGCCCAAACCCATCATTTGTGTATCCTGGTCGACCAGATGAATTAATCTTACCATATTCAGATATTCTAACACAAGTTGAGGCATCTACTACTAATGGACGAACATACAGGATTTGCAAAGAAGTTACTTTGAAGGCATCCAAAGCTTTGGCAGATCTACAGCACAGAAAGGTAAGAATTCAAAATTAAAATGGTCATGTAACTATATATACACTGCATACTATACATATTGTATGTACATTTTAATATGTTACTTGTATTTGTTAATTAGGTAGCTATCTAGGTATACATTAAAAATTGTTTTCTCTTCTAGAAATCACAATAAATTGGGTGGCCCACAAGAATCTTGTCAACTACTGAAAACCATCACATACATGCACAACATACAGGTGAGGTGGGTAAAGAACAAATATTTAAAAATAAGCATTTGCTTGTTTGTAGAAGGCTGCAGATAGTATGTAGATATGGGTTGTATTTGTAAGAGATTGAGCTGACCTTAGACAAAAATGGTTACTGACATACAAGGTCACAAAGTCATGACTTTTTGACAATTTTTGTATAAAATGACTTTTTTCAAAATGTTGCTTGAATTCATTATTTTTTATACATTGAACTAGTTATCAGCCACTTACAGCTTCTTGGGATTTTGTTGTACATGACTCAAGGTATTAATGTAAAAAAATTGAATTTTTTAGAAGGTATTTTTTTTTTATTCAAGGTCAAAGGTCAACTTTTGAAGGGATTTTTTTATTTTTCACAGTAGAGATATTTAACAAGAGACAATAAACAAGGGGCTACTAAAGAGCTTTAAAATGAGACCAAAATCAATGCTCTAGCTTTAATAGTTTTTTAGTTACACTGTTTTGAAAATAGTCATTTAACGCAAAAAAGGTCAAAATGTCACAACTTTGTGACCTTGTATCTCAGTAACCAAAGGTCAGTCAGCTCTAATAATTTGGGAATTTAAGTTTGGCATGTATATCTGCTATTGTGCCAAGTATGAGCAAAATTGAAAGGGGTGTGTGTTTTAGGTGGATGACTTGACATGGAATGACCCGGAAGAGTGGATGATCGAGCAAGTAGTTTGAAATCTTATAAAGCCAATGGCAACATGGCCATTCCCTGTGATATGATAATTTAAGTATAAGACTTGATTCTGCATGTAGCTGAGGTGAGTGAAGAGCAAAATGCCCCAAGTGCTATTCATTGAACTGTATTCATTATCACATCTAATCTTTTGAGAACACTCTAGGCAGTAGATCCACAGACTATAGACCCATAATCCACCTTGTTCAGGATGTAAGCCTGAAAGAGTGGAATAAAGTATTCCTGTTTGCTCCCCACTGGGTCTCTGAAACCCTCTTCATTAGATCTAGTCATTTCATGAAGGAGGTTTTGAGGTAAGTGATGTGCAACTTCCAGCTCAATATAGGACCATCAAAATACAACCCAGGAAAACAGTGTGACAATACGTAAGTTAATGGTGTGGACTGTAGAGTAATAAGTGGCATCATTTGGATTCTTTTCTTAGTGAAGCACATGAGTATGCTCTTAGCAGCATTTACTGCGAGACACCCGCTGTCTGCCCATGCAGTGGAGGAGTTCACTGCTTCTTGTAAAAACTGTCTGCATAAGAGTAAAGGAATATCAGAAAATAGATACATATGCAAATGTAGTATAATTTGGATTCTGAACTTCTGTAGTATATCTAATATAAGAATGGAGAAAAGCAGTGTGCTCAATACAGATCCTTGGGATATTCTAGTACAGCAGTGTCCAATACATTCGCCACTCACCACATGTGACAAATAGGCTATTGCATTATGGAGATATTATTAATATTTTTTTGTAATATTTATCTTTAATATTAATAAATAATTTGAAATATCATTTGTAGTATATTTTTTAATCCTTTTTTACAATGTGGCAAATACGAAAAATAGAAAACCATAAGTGTGGTTGCATGGAATTTCTATTGGACACCACTGCTCTAGTACAATGTTTTTCAAATTGGGGTACAGCGTACCCCACAGGTATGCAAGGGAAATCTTAGGGGGCATGTGAATAAATCCGAAAAATATAACCCTTTTAATTTTATATACAATTAACAAACAGCCACAAATCACATGGTCATAAAGAAAGTAAAAATCCTCTCTTGAAAATCTAGAAAATCCATGAAAGCATTCAAGGGGTACAGAAGTAGTACTGGTAGTTTGAGAACTGCTGCTCTAGTAGGACAGTCACACTTTGAGTACTGGCTGATGGAAAACCTTGAGGGCATAAGAAAAACTTATTGACTGGATCTATGAAAATAATCTTTCAATCATAGAGCAGTAGACTTTTGGAATGACTTGTCATATGATATGGTAAATAGTTTACCTTGAAGCACTTCTACCTCAAGGGTGCACTGATCCCACAAAGTCTGCTCAGCGCCTCCTGAGGTAGGGGCCATGATGTAGTCACCAACCTTCTTTTCTCTTGCTCCTGCCATACAATTTGGTCCACTATTGAAATTTGAGGGGGCTGTCTGGCAGAGGAATACCCTGGTACTGTGGGTTGGTTGGGTATGTTGGCTAAAAATATGTCCGAATATTTTTTAAAAGTACCATATCTACTGGGACTGCACTTATATCTCTAAGGTACTGAGGCAAGGAGTTAAACAGGTGAGAATCCTACCTAGAGATACCATTATATTGAAGGGTTTGAATCCTTCTCTTGAAGCTGTTTGATGGGAGGTGATGTTTTTGACACATTCTACCAGTTCTTATTGAGGTGGGCACAATTTGTTAGTTATCCCAGTAGTTTAACTTATTTTTACTCACATGTTGCTCATCAAGTTGTTCAATATATGGGGCAAAGGTCCTTTGTAGGCCCTCAATTTTTTGCAATTCATTCCATTTGTAGGGAAGCCATAATTGAGAGCAGTCAGTAGTCAATGCGTGGAAGAACAAGTGATTTCCACAGGGTAAGCATGGTCATACTGTCCCAAGTTCTGAATGTCCTCAGTATATATCCTATTATATAGTTGTTTGCATGATGAGGTTACTTTGTCAATGTGCCTCTTGAATGTTGCAGCTTCAGATAATATAACCCCTAGATCCCTTACATGATCAATTTGTAACTCATTAGTTAATTTTAAGACAAATTTGGATGTTTTCATGAATGAGAGAGCGAGTTTGTAGATTGTAAATAGTGTATATTCTTAGCTTAAATAATGTAGGTTACTTTGGTAGCTCTGTGAATAGTTGCATGTTAACTGGCTGATTTGAGACTGACACTTTGCAGAATTTAATTATAAAATATTGCTCATGACTTGGATAATCTCAATAGGCCCATGGCTTCATGTTTTCCATATGAAGTTCAATGGAACACATTCAGGACAGTGTTTCCATGGATATAGTAAATAGCACTTTTTAGTAGGCCCCTATATTTTTACAAAATCTAATTTTCTTTAAGTTTGCACAAGAAATGAAGGTCAGACTTGAACAAACCACACTAAATTACACTACAAAATTATAGATCTTACTAGTATCTGGGATCATATATTTTACTGCATTATTAACCGCCGATTGGTCCCAAAATACCTGCTTGGGCTGAAACAACAGCAGGCCTACATTCTTAGGCTTACCACCATAAACAGCCGGTTCGTCACTAAGTGGACTGATCTGAAACAGTCGATTGATTAAACTTATCCATTTACAGCAATCTTATGCCTAAAGCGGCGAAGCCTAATAAAGCCCTTAGTCCTATTAAATTTTGCCTTGGTAGTCTAGGATAGGTGGCTCGGGCCTTGGGTAAGATACTAGGCATAACCGAACTTCCTCTTCAGAAGGCCACTG
Source organism: Bathynomus jamesi (assembly GCA_023014485.1). Taxonomy (NCBI): domain Eukaryota; kingdom Metazoa; phylum Arthropoda; class Malacostraca; order Isopoda; family Cirolanidae; genus Bathynomus; species Bathynomus jamesi. Next base: position 706,348 of record JAJOZX010001184.1, on the reverse strand, counting down.
TACAGTCTGTACTCTGCCGGTTTTTCAAAATCTGACTAACCTACGTCAGTTCATATATAATCTGAAAAAAATGTGTTAGTTATACAAGATAGGCTTAGTAAACAGTGGAGGCGTGGGTTCCGATTATTGCTTGGCTAAGTTATATTTTACATAAACCAAACCTAAATAGGCCTTGGCTATCTTGTTTGAGTTAAGGGAAAAAGAATAGGCTAAATATTTTCAAAATTTAATACTGAATATGCCCATTATTTGAACATTTGTATCATATCTCCTCTCAAACAGTGTCTCAAAACTAAGCATGTCTAATTTCTAGTGTTGCCACCTTTTCATTTCAGTAAATCTAGACACCTCTCCCTAACCCAAAGAAAATTATTCGCCCAACCCACAGTCAGTTATAATTGAAGTAAATCTGGACAATTTATAAGCACACTTTTAAGAAAAAAATATTTCAATTTCTGAGAAAATGTGACTTACAAAAAATATTGACAACCTTAAGCCTAACGTTAGGATAAGCTTAGAGCGCACCTAAAACAAAATCACCCCCTCAGCCCCCCCCCCCCCCCCGTGCAATTTCTTTATTTATGGTCAGATTTTTATGAATTTTTCAATGTAGAGGTTTTCAAGGCAGACATCAGAATAACGCACACCATTTTTAAAAAAAAATGTGAAATTTTTTTTTTAAAGTTTCTAAAAAAAAAAAAACCGGGCATACAGTTGACCTAACCGGGCCTTCACTGTTATTCCGATGTCTGCCATTGAAGGCCCGGTTAGGTCAACTGTATGCTCTTGACAATTGGTTAGGTTAAGTTGTGTTATTTTCGTTAGTTTTAACGAAAATAACACGATTAACCTAACCAATTGTCAAGGGCATACAGTTGACCTAACCGGGCCTTCAATGGCGGACATCGGAATAACATTGAAGGCCCGGTTAGTATTTGAAAACCTCTATATTGAAAATTTCATAAAATCTGACCATAAATAAAGAAATTACACAGGGGTGCTTTTGCTTTAGATGCGCCAAGCTTAGTTGCCCTGGGCTTACAGCCGATTCACACTGGTATAGTCCATATATATATATATATATATATATATATATATACAGTCGGCCAGATTATGTAGCGACTCGTGGTTCGGATCCCACGTAAAGCTGTAGGTCCCCTCCGTCATATAACCTTAGATGTTGCGAAGGAGGTTAAACAACTCTAATAAAAAAAATATATATATATATATATATACAGTCAGAGTTGGGCACGTTACTTTCTATAAGTAACGGCGTTACCGTTACATTGATAAAAAAGCAACGTCGTTACCGCTTCAGTTACTTCTATGAAAAAGTAACGCGTTATTGTTACTTTTAAGAAAAGATTAAGGAGTAAAAAAGCCTTAATAATACCAAATTATACTCTATATGACAAAAAAAATCAAAACATAAACTCAAATAAAAAATGGTCTGTCCAAAAAAAACTAAACGTGCAGATTTTTTAGGAGTGTGTTGTTCGATTTCAGGAACACTAGTTTTTCAAAACTGGCATTTGATAGCCCTCCTCGTTTTGAGGAGCTAACAGCTAATAAATGATATTAGTCAAATGATCAGTTTGAAAGTAACGATTGAAATCGCTCAAAAAAGTAATGCCGTTATCATTTTCGTTACATCTCAAAAGTAACGGCGTTACCGCTACAGCTACTAAAAAAAGTAACATCGTTACGTATCGGCGTTACTCCCAACACTGCTAAAGCTCCTAACTTCCACGCAGACTTTTGTAAGTTTCGAAATGAGTTGTCACACGTTAATTGGGAAAACGTAATGGGTATCTCCGACGCAAAACTAATGTGGGAATCGTTTGAAACAGTATTTAGGCCTATAAATGAGGAATGTGTACCGTACAAAATTAAGCGTACGAAAGTAAACAACAAGCCCTTGTGGTTTACTTCTAGAGTAGGAGATATTATAAAGAGTAGAGAAGGGCTTATAGGCTACATAAGTACGATAAAGACAATTTGTGGTTACGAAACAACTACATATCTCTAAAGCGTGAAGCGAAAAGTGTAATAAAAAAGTCCAAGCGCGAATTTCAAATCTCCATAGCTCGTGACGGCAAAGAAAACCCCAAGCGATTCTTTCATTACGTCAACAATAAGAATCCAGTAAAAAATGTCTTTGGGCCGTTGAAAAATTTTAACGGAGAGCTAGTTTCTGAAAACAAGCAAATGGCTACCTTGCTAAACGATTTTTTTTATGTCAGTTTTTACTATAGAAGATGTAACGAATATCCCTACGGTCATAGACATAATACCTTTTGATAATGGTAATACTTTGGATAATATTGTGGTTAGTGAAAGGGAGGTAATGCGCTATATTGATAAAATGAAAATGCGTAAATCACCGGGGCCGGATTCAGGGACCTTTTTAAGGAATTTTTACTAGTGGGCCACTTTAAAAAAAAAGGGCACATATATCTAAAAAGGGCAGACACCAAGTACTAATACTAATACGTACTAATGTACCAATAAAATACTAATCACTACCTTATCTTAGGTATCCACAGGTATTCACTATCTATATAAGCAGTAACAGTAAAGTGAAAACCAACATTAAACATCGAAAAAAGCGAAACGTTACCTCCAGTTCCTCTAAATGCACATAAACAATCCCTCTAACCGCCACAGTCAGACACTCAGCTGATCGCTCCCATTTTCTTCTCAATTGCATGGGAGACCTTGTTAGAATCAATATTTTTACTCCAAAGCTTAAAATTGACTAGTGGGGCAATAGAATGTGACTAGTGGGCCAAATACAAGGGCAAGTGGGCCATTTGGCCCACTAATATATATGTTAAAAAAGTCCCTGGCCGGATTCCATATATCCCATACAACTAAAAGAATTAAAGAAAGCAGTGTTGTGCCACTAACAAAGATTTTTAATGCGTCTATTTCTGAGAGGTGCGTACCAGATAATTTCAAGTTAGCAAATGTAACACCTATCTTTAAGAAAGGCGATAAAGGTGCGGCGGGAAATTATAGGCCAATCAATTTAACATCTGTTGTAGGTAAGCTACTGGAATCAGTAATTAGGGATCGTACAGTCGAACACTTAGAATTGCATAACTTGATTAGAAATACGCAGCACGGTTTTAGGCGAAATAAATCTTGCTTAACTAATCTTTTAGAAGTTTTTCAAAGCGTGGTTGAAGTTTATCTACAGATCTATAGAAGTTAAGGCTAACAAAGACCCTAAGATCCACTCTAAGGTTAGCCAGAGAGAAAGGAAAGAGTAGGGGGTTAAGAGAAGAGAAGAGAATAAGGGGTTAAGTAAGGAGGAACACCTATCACTCGTGGGTTAACATTCATTCAGAAAAAGAGAAAAAAGACTCACCATCATCATCCGCCAGCCACTGCCGACAAGTCAGAAAAATAGTCGGAGAGAATAGGAGAGGGGTGAAAGATGAAAAGAAGTAAAATAAGAACGCTTACAAACCATGCAAACAGTCTTAACTCACTGTCAAACCATGCAAACTACAAACATGCAGAAAAGAGAGTTACAGACATGCCAGGTAAGGAGATAAGAAAAAAAAAAAGTAGGTAAGGTTAAACAAAAAGTGGGTTAGTTTATGCTACGAGCTACATCTACGTTCATGTTAGTCTAATTTTTTTTTTTATTGCTGGCATCACACGCTGGCATGTCACAAGCTGGCATTAATCGTCAACAGACTCATCCTCGACCACCACCCCAGAGCTCCTGTTACTAATTGTTTTTTTATTTTAAACAACGTTAATATTTGTAAAATGCCTATCTAAACGGTTCTTAAACATATTAACGCTGGTAGAGTGAACGACTGACGCGGGAAGATTATTCCATTTATCAATTACTTTAAACGTAAAGAAGTTTTTAGCGATATTAGTAATGAAACGTCTGCCACGCAACTTAAATCCGTTATTACGAGTATTACTATTATCGAAAGTGAAAAGTTTGTCAAAATTTACGTTATCGATGTTATGAACGTTTTTGAAAACTTCAATAAGCTCCCCCCTTAATCTCCTAGTTTCGAGTGAATACAGTCTAACTCTTTAATCCTATCTTCATAAGGCTTGTTGCGCAATGACGGAATAAGTTTCGTGGCACGACGCTGAACCCTTTCTAACCTATCAATATCCTCAGGCAAATACGGGCACCAAAATTGAACGGCATATTCTAAATGAGGCCTTACTAGGGACTTGTAAAGGGGCAATATAATATCCTTCGATTTAAATTCGAAATTACGCGCTATGAAGCCTAACATCCTATTAGCTTTTGCGCAAGACTCCAGGCACTGGTTCCTAACCTTTAAATCCTTAGATACGCGTACGCCTAAATTTTCTTCCTCGTCAACGCTCGCTAACTCCCTATCATCCATCGTGTACGTGTAATTATTGTTGCGAGAACCTATATGCAAAACTTTACATTTGTCTACGTTAAATTGCATCTGCCACTTATCTGTCCACTCCATAATCCTATTTACATCGTCTTGGAGCCTATTACTATCGTCCTCGTTAACAACCTTACCGCCTATTTTAGTATCGTCCGCGAATTTTGACACGTTACTAGTCAATCCTACATCTATGTCGTTAATGTAAATTACGAATAGCAATGGGCCTAACACTGAACCCTGTGGGACACCGCTACCTACATCTAACCACCCCGATTCACTACCATTAACTACGACCCTCTGTCTCCTAGCACGAAGCCATTCATCTAACCAGTTAGCTACCTGACCGCGTATACCGTGCGCTTTGACCTTCGCAGTTAGTCTCCTATGCGGAACTGTATCGAACACCTTTTAAAATCTAAATAAATAACGTCAGCTGCTCTATGCCTATCGTATTCGCGCACTATTTCGTTATAAAATTCTAACAAATTAGTTAAACAAGACCTATGGCGTCGAAACCCATGCTGACTACTATTAATCAAATCTCTACTTTCTAAGTGATCGATGATACGATCCCTAACTACGGATTCCAAAAGTTTACCGACAATTGACGTTAAGCTAATGGGCCTATAATTGCTAGCTACTGCGCGGTCGCCTTTTTTAAAAATAGGCGTGACGTTAGCTAATTTGAAGTCTTCAGGAATAATCCCCGTTTCGAGTGACTGATTAAAAATCTTCGTTAAGGGGCCTACGATAACGTCTTTCAAATCTTTCAAATGTCTGGGATAAAAAGCGTCAGGGCCTGGAGCCTTGCTAACTTTTAGCCTATCGATATAGTGCGCAATCTCACCCTCGTAAACAGTTATTTCATCTAAAATAGTCTCGCTACTAAATGGAACGATATCGTCCACGTCGGGGACATTATTTACGTCTTCTACGGTAAAAACTGTCGCAAAAAAGTTATTGAAAATACCCGCCATCGCCTGAGCGTCAGAAGCCAAAGCGCCATTAACATCCACTAGAGGGCCTATGTTATCTTTTACCGGCTTACGATTATTAACGTATTCAAAAAACCTTTTTGGATTATGTTTACTATCCGCAGCTATAAGTATCTCTAAATTACGCTTGGCATTCCTAACTGATCTTTTAACCTGACGTCTAAGTTCGATATATCTATTAAAGTTAGCTGCCGTGTCATTGCGCTTATTAAGTCCATACGCTATATTACGCTCGTTTATGAACTCGCCTATTTCCCTAGTCCACCACTTCGGCCTACCACGATTTCTAGCGCGCTTGGGCCTACGAGGAATAAACTCCCTTTCAATATTCCTAAAACTTTCTTTAAACGCCACCCAACGCAAATTTGTGTCATTACCCATAAATAAGTTATCCCAGTCCACTACTCTCATCCTATCCGCAAAACTATCAAAATTAGCCCTACGAAAATCAGGGACTTCTATTACGTTACTATCCTAAGTGTTTTTTATCAATAACTTAAACCTAAGAATTTGATGATCACTATATCCTAACTCTCGCCTACTTCTAAACCTTCGACTATATTCTCGCCGTTCGTCATCACCAAATCTAAAATATTGTCACCGCGCGTTGGTTCGGTAACTATCTGTCGTAAAAAGTTATCTTCCATAAACTCAACCAATCTCAAACCCTCCTCATTACCAGTAAAAGTCTCATAATTAACATTAGGGCAGTTAAAGTCTCCGACAATTATACTATTCCGATTGTCAATAAAATTACCAAGAAGTGAGTAAAATCTAATATCTGTATAGAGGGGTTGCACGGGAGGTCTATAAACAACAACAAAATTAAAACTAATACTACGCGCCCTAACTTCAACGCATATCGCATTAGTTGCTGCCGGAAAATCTAACTTAACCTCGATAGCCTTAAGGGAATTACGAATGTACAGCAAAACGCCTCCACCAAACCTATGTAACCTATCATTAGTAAAGAGTTTAAAACCCGGTATATGAAGTTCCCCCAAGTCCCGAGTCACGGTATTTAACCAAGTTTCAGTGATAGCAACTATATCATAGTTGCCGGAATAAATTATAGCCTTAAATTCATTTAATTTATTTCTAATACTACGCGCGTTACAATAAAAGACGTTTAAGTTATTTTTTACCACGGGCCCGCGTTTTAAACTATTTTTCATGTCGGGCCTGCGTTCCCCGGACCCACAACGTTTAAAGAAGGCTTCGACCTATACAGCTTTAGCACGTTATCGTCTATTAACCTACCATGATAGTCATGAGGCGGGTGATGTACTGTATTTAGATTTTCAAAAAGCGTTTGACACCTTACCATACAAAAGACATTGAAAAAACTAAGGCTCATGGAATCAGGGGTGTAGTAATAAATTGGATAGAAGAGTGGTTGCGAGATAGGAAACAGAGGGTGGTTGTTGATGGAGCCGAGACGACTTGGGCTAATTTAGCGAGCGGCGTTCCTCAGGGTTCTGTATTGGGCGCCTTGCTTTTTCTTATATATATTAACGATTTAGATGTCGGCCTAGTCAGTACAGTTTCAAAGTTTGCGGATGACACGAAAGTGGGTGGTAGGGCGATTAATGACGAAGATAGAGGTAAAATCCACGAAGATCTGAATAAAATCGTTGATTGGTCAGTCACATGGCAAATGAGATTTAACGTCGATAAGTGCAAAATTTTACATATAGGTTCGCGCAACGGTAATTCTGCGTATAGTATGTCAGGGAAGGAGTTAGCAAGCGTAGATCAGGAAAAAGATTTAGGAGTTATAGTCACTGGTGATTTAAAAGTGGCGAAACAAAGTACAGCAGCGGTCAATAAAGCGAACAAAGTGCTAGGTTTTATAGTTCGGAATTTTGAGTACAAATCGCGCAATATTATAGTTCCTCTTTACAAATCATTAGTTAGACCCCATTTGGAGTACGCGATCCAATTTTTGGAATCCGCATATGTGAAAAGATATAGACAAAATCGAAAGAGTTCAAAGACGAGCAACTAAGATAATTCCGTCGCTTAGGTCGAAGTCGTACGAGGATAGGCTTAAGGAGTTAAAATTGACTACACTCGAGACTAGGAGGCTAAGGGGTGATCTAATCCAGGTTTTTAAAATTATGAATGGGTTCGATAACGTAGATAGATAGCTTTTTCGAAATATCTCAATATAATAGGACTAGAAATAATGGGTGTAAGTTGACAAGTCGAAGGTTCGAGACAGCAGTTGCCAAAAACTTTTTTACGCGTAGAAGAGTAAATAGCTGGAATAGTTTGCCGGTAGAAGTAATTAGTAGCACGTTTATAAACATGTTTAAAAATCGATTAGACGCATATGTTGATAGATTGGGTATAATTTAAGGTAGTAAAATTAAGGCCTTGTGGTTCGGAACCCACGTAAAATTGTAGGTCCTCTCCGCCACCACGGAGGACATGCACAATACACGATTACGAACACAGTTAGGTAGACCAGCCATGAATGGATCCTAGGGTCTTTGTTGGTCTGAAACATTATAACCTTATAGCAATTATAAGGTACTGAACAGTATATCTTGGAAAGTGAAACACTTGCAAGTGTTTATGTGTTCATGAGGTCCAGTCATGTGTTTATTAATGAAGTTTATTTTAGTATGGAATGTAATGAATAACATATACACATTAATGTGATATTAATAAGAATAAGTTTTGAAAATGGGACCAGAGATGCAAATGAAGAGGAATTTTCTTCTTAAATATGTATCATAAGCACAAACATGCCAAAGAAATGGAGGAGATTACATAACTATTAAAGCAATTTCACTATACATATATATATATATATATATATAAATGAAAGAAAGACTAAGGACTAAGAAGAAGTCAATAGCTTTGATATATATAATAATAATGATAATGATTGGGGTTGTTTAACCTCCTTCGCAACATCTGAGGTCATATGACGGAAGGGACCTACAGCTTTACGTGGGATCCGAACCACGGGTCGCTACATAATCTGGACACGGAGTACGGTCTCCCATCCAACTGCTACCCAGACCAAATGTCGCTTAACTTTATATATATATATATATATATATATATATATATATATATATATATATATATATATATATATATATATTCACAGTAAAATGTATTTTAAAATTTAATTACAATATAGATTCATTCTTAAAATTTTTTGCAGTTGAAAGCGTCGGTACTATTTCTCTATGGGGAATCTAACGCCATTTTAGTATTTGAAGAATGTCAGTATAAACTGTTTTGCCGAGTAATTTCCTTCAATAATGTATTATGTTTCGGAATTAACCCCCTCTAAAAATAACAGTAGACCTAATACAAAAGCGGATCTATGGGGGAGGTCGGCGACTTCCGGACCCCTCTCAATTTCTTGCAAGTGTCCTTTCCTCAAGTGCAAGAGACTGATGTGTATGCCTCTGAAAACAAATTTTGCTTGAATTGTAAATAAATCATGTTTATTTTATTTTATTCAAATTCTATTTTGAGTCTTTTTATGTATACATTGTATTTCCAAATTTGTAGTTGCAATTGTTTTTATAGGTGCCCTTAGTGGTGGTACAGCCATATCACTATTTTTATCTTCATCTTATTCTGATAACAGGCCAGTAGCCAAAGGCGGGGTCGAATGAGCTCCCACCGTTCGCCCCCCTCCTTGACAGGGCCGCCGAGAGGGCGGGGAAGCCGAGATCAATCCCCGGGGCCCGGAAAGAGGGGGGATAAAATCTAAAAATATTAATAAAGCAATTGATTAAATAACAGAGGAAATATAAGTAATGAACATACATGTTATAGAGATTATCATAGTCAAATTGAAACAGATAAAATATTATCTGCGGTCCACCAATGCCCGAGAACCACTGACAGATGTGGGAACCATTGTAACTGAAAGCCAGTTAGCCCGTACTTTAAATTTCATCAGAATCATTTACCATTTTACAAGAGAGAAGGCAAAGAAAGTATACTTCTAATTATGAAAATCTTGCAGTAAACAATTGTCTTACATGCATGGACTGGTACTGCATTTGTAAATTGTATGGTGATAGAATTAATATAATTGATTCGAAAAATAAAATGGTCATTTTCTTCTAAGTTGTTTATTCATACTGTATGTTTTGAATAGTAACTTGGACATACAGTATAATCAATTTGCTTGTTATGTACACAGAAAACATTCGTAATAAAATACTGAGTAAACAGGGGGCCCATATACCAATCCTACCCCGGGGCCCGTGGCAGCTCTCGGCGGCCCTGCTCCTTGACAGGAAAGGTCCACTTTTGCAACCATAGTTATATATTATAATATCATATCATAAGTTATAACCTCACTTACTAAATAAACACTTGCATTTTTTTTTGCATTTTCTTTTGAAACTTCACAAACTTCTCTAAACTACGCTAAACCCTCTCCGCAGGGTTTCTGAATCGCCGTCTGCCAGATAAGAAGACCTTTCAGAGAATAGACGAGCGTCTTGGTGATACAGGATCATACAACAAGCGAGTTTCAGATGGTGGTAGACCAATCAGCGCCAGAACTATTGAGTTGGAGGAGCGGGTCCTGAATCGTGTGGAGGAACATCCTGGTGTCAACACCCGAAGGATAGCAGCATCAGAGGGTGTAAGATACACAACTGTGTGAAGAATTTTACGGGAACAACAGCTTTACCCATATCGCATTCAAAGTACAAGGCCTTAATGAAGCTGATTTCCCACCACGAGAGGCTTTTTGTATTTGGTTCCTTCAACAGTGTATTCGCTAGCCTCTTTTTCTATCCTCCGTGTTGTTTTCTGATGAGGCTGCCTTCACAAGAAATGGCTTGATCAATTTTCACAACACTTATCACTGGGACGAAGCGAATCCGCATGCTATCATCCAGTCAAGGCACCAACAACAATTTAATATCAATGTATGGGCAGGACTTATTGCCGACAACTTAATCGGTCCTTTTGTTTTGCCTGGAAAATTAACAGGAGAATCCTTGTGAGAAAACTATATTGGGCTATGGGTTGATTGCCTGTTACCTCTCATCCGTCGGAAATTTCCAGCAGATTTCAGTGGAGAATTAACGACAAAAACCCAACGTTTTTTCGTTAAAGAGTTATGTATGTGCAGGTCTTCAAAGGACCTCGGTAAGTAGTGTTTTAATTGGTTAATGTTAAATTTATTTGCCTTCAGTATTTTAGTGCTGCCTCATGGTAAAGAAAGAAATTACCTTACCTTATTATTTCGTTGGGTCTCGCTTCTGGTTGTAGGGCGCGACGATGTTTCTCGATGTAGGGACGCTATACGATGGAGTTGCACAACGAGTTGATTCGATTTAATTAATATAGGCAATCACTATATTTAAATTCCTGAAGGTATAGGCCTATCCTTTTGAGTTGTTAGGTTTATATTACTTGTTATTCACTCAGAAATTATAAGAAGATTAAGTACACCTTTCTTGCTTAAAAGCATTGCTTCACATAAACAGCTCCGAGTGCCACAAAATATAAATCTGCCTCTTAGGAATTCGCTGATTTTACAAAGTTAGTTGACTTTACAAAGTTCTTTGACTCTTCTCTCGAAGTAATTTTCATGAGTCAGCAATGGAAAATTTTTATAGGAAATAATTCGTTTTTCTTGTTATGTGGACCCAATGCCTCCATATTGGGTTGTATGTATGGTAATTATTTTCATTCCCAATAGGCTATGTCACCAATCCCGAGGCAATTTTGTAGATATTTAATTCAATGAATTAATAATTTGTATTTAACTAAGAAATAAAGGTATCACATACGATACCATATTATAAGCATATATATATAGCATATATAAGCATATATAGCCAAAGGTGGGCAGTTGCGGCGCAACTTGCGGCGCAACATTTTTGGTTGCGCTTGCGCTTGCGGCGCAACTTTTTGAAAAGGGTTGCGCTTGCGCGTGCGGCGCAAACTATTTCAGCAGAGTTGCGGTTGCGGCTGCGGCGCTACAAAAATCGTTGCGCGTGCCCACCACTGCAGATATACGTTAAATGCAAAGGTGGGCAGTTGCGCCGCAAAAAGTTGCGGCGCAACTTGCGGCGCAACATTTTGGTTGCGCTTGCGCTTGCGGCGCAACTTTTTGAAAAGGTTGCGCTTGCGCGTGCGGCGCAACTATTTCAGCAGAGTTGCGGTTGCGGCTGCGGCGCTACAAAAATCGTTGCGCGTGCCCACCACTGCAGATATACGTTAAATGCAAAGGTGGGCAGTTGCGCCGCAAAAAGTTGCGGCGCAACTTGCGGCGCAACATTTTTGGTTGCGCTTGCGCTTGCGGCGCAACTTTTTGAAAAGGGTTGCGCTTGCGTGTGCGGCGCAACTATTTCAGCAGAGTTGCGGTTGCGGCTGCGGCGCTACAAAAATCGTTGCGCGTGCCCACCACTGTATATAGCATATATAAGCATATATAAGCATATATATAGAGTTTTTCCATTATGGAGTGGACGGATAAGTGGCAGATGCAATTTAACGAAGACAAATGTAAAGTTTTGCATATAGGTTCTCATAACAATAATTGAACGTACACGATAGATGATAGATAGTTAGCGAGTGTTGACGAGGAAGTAGATTTAGGCGTAAGCGTATCTAAGGATTTAAAAGTTAGGAACCAGTGCCTGGAGCCTTGCGCAAAAGGTAATAGGATGTTAGGCTTCATAGCGCGTAATTTCGAATTTAAATCGAAGGATATTATATTGCCCCTTTACAAGTTCCTGGTCAGGCCTCATTTAGAATATGCCGTTCAGTTTTGGTGCCCGTATTTACGTGAGGATATTGATAGGTTAGAAAGGGTTCAGCGTCGTGCCACGAAACTAATTCCGTCATTGCGCAACAAGCCTTATGAAGATAGGATTAAAGAGTTAGACTTGCATTCACTCGAAACTAAGAGATTAAGGGGGGAGCTTACTGACAAACTGTTCACTTTCGATAGTAGCAATACTCGTAATAACGGATTTAAGTTGCGTGGCAGACGTTTCATTGCTAATATTGCTAAAAACTTCTTTATGTTTAAAGTAATTGATAAATGGAATAATCTTCCCGCATCAGTCGTTAACTCTACCAGCGTTAATATGTTTAAGAACCATTTAGATAGGCATTTTAAAAAATATTAACGTTGTTTAAAATAAAAAACAATTAGTAACAGGAGCTCTGGGGGTGGTGGTCGTGGATGAGTCTGTTGACGATTAATGCCAGCTTGTGACTTCCCAGCGTGTGATGCCAGCAATAAAATTATTATTATTAAAAAAAAAATTTAGACTAACACGAGCGTAGATGTAGCTCGTAGCATAAACTAACCCACTTTTTGTTTAACTTTACCTACTTTTGTTTCTTATCCTCTCCTTACTTGCATGTCTGTAACTCTCTTTACTTGCATGTCCCTAGTTTGCATGGTATACAGTGAGTTAAGACTGTGTTTGCATGGTGTGTAAGCGTTCTTATTTTACTTCTTTTCATCTTTCACCCGTTTCCTATTCTCTCCGACTATTTTTCTGACTTGTCGGCAGTGGCCAGCGGATGATGATGGTGAGTCTTTTTTTTCTCTTTTTCTGAATGAATGTTAACCCACGAGTGATTGGTGTTGCTACTTACTTAACCCCTTATTCTCTTCTCTTAAACCCCTCCTCTTTCCTTTCTCTCGGGCTAACCTTAGAGTGGATCTTACGGTCTTTGATAGCCTTAGCTTCTATAGATCTGTAGATAATTCCTACTCCAATTTTTTAAGGAATGATTTAAGCGATTCACTAGGTGAAGTTTCTCTTGGTGTCCGACGTTGTATGTGGTTTATGCATGACGACGCTCCGCCTCATTTTAGTCGAGTAGCCAGAGACTATTTGGATGACCATTTCCCTGATAAATGGATAGGCCGTGGAGGACCCACTGCGTGGCCTGCTCACTCCCCGGACTTGAATCCACTCGATTTTTACCTATGGGATCATCTGAAATTCATCGTTTACGTGACACCCATTGACAACGTTGAAATGCTTCGCCAACGTGTAGAACAAGAATGCCAGAAAATCCGAGCAATACCTGCAATGTTTGAACGCGTCAGGCAGTCTATGATGAGGCGTATTCAGGCGTGTATTCAAGTACAAGGCGGTCATTTTGAGCACTTCCTTTATAGGTAAGGCGTATACTTGCTGAATCACATAACGGCCTCTAATTCGGAAACAAAGTGATTTCGGTCATATGTTTATATAGACTTTTTTCATTGTTTTCAGGTCCTGAATCCATCCTGAAATTGCGTCCCACATGTTATGAAATACCCTGTATATATATGTGTGTGTGTGTGTGTGTGTGTGACTATGTTACCGTTACCTTCACTCAATAAATTATTTCCGGAATACACTGAAACTCATTTTGATACACATTTCAGGGCTAACTTCTCAATAATAATAATAATGTCCTGCATTTTTCTTATTTCCAATTTGCTTATGACAGTACTGTACTGTATTTTTCTGTGTGTTTAAATTTTAAAATTATTTATGGGGGGTGCTGAAGGAAGGATCCGTTCCGGGTGCCAAATGCTTTAGGTACGCCCCTGGTAGCACGTCTATAAACATGTTTAAAAATCGATTAGACGCATATGTTGATAGATTGGGTATAATTTAAGTAGTAAAATTAAGGCCTTGTGGTTCGGAACCCACGTAAAATTGTAGGTCCTCTCCGCCACCACGGAGGACATGCACAATACACAATTACGAACACAGTTAGGTAGACCAGCCATGAGTGGATCCTAGGGTCTTTGTTGGTCTGAAACATTATAACATTATAACAATTATAAGGTACTGAACAGTATATCTTGGAAAGTGAAACACTTGCAAATGTTTATGTGTTCATGAGGTCCAGTCATGTGTTTATTTACGAAGTTTATTTTAGTATGGAATGTAATGAATAACATATACACATTAATGTGACATTAATATGAATAAGTTTTGAAAATGGGACCACAGATGCAAATGAAGAGGAATTTTCTTCTTAAATATGTATCATAAGCACAAACATGCCAAAGAAATGGAGGAGATTACATAACTATTAAAGCAATTTCACTGTGTATATACAGAGCTGGGCAATAAATACATTGAATGTATTTAAATACTAAATACTAAATACATGGGAGAAATGTATTTTAATACTAAATACTAAATACATTTTACGAATGTATTTAGATACTAAATACAAAATACATCAATTGTATTTAAATACATTTGTAAATACATTTTAAATACATACAAATTTGCTTGTTGAAGCCATGACACGCACACGATAAAGAAATCAACCGCTTTCGACTAAGAGTGGCACACAACTGATTGAACTGACACGTTGAAACATGAACCAGGCTGTACTACACTGTCGACGCGTCGTACTGTGCTAGTACAGAACGTGTATTAGACCAGTAAAAGTATTTACATTTTTATATTTTCAGTATTTAAATACATTGTATTTAAATACTCATTAAAGTATTTAAATACTATATTTAAATACATGAAAAACAATGTATTTATAAATACAGTTCTAAATACACAAATGTATTTAAATACTGCCCAGCTCTGTAATATATATATATATATATATATATATATAAATGAAAGAAGGACCAAGGACTAAGGAGAAGTCAATAGCTTTTATATATATAAATATATATAATAATGATTGGGGTTGTTTAACCTCCTTCGCAACATCTGAGGTCATATGACGGAAGGGACCTACAGCTTTACGTGGGATCCGAACCACGGGTCGCTACATAATCTGGACACGGAGTACGGTCTCCCATCTAACTGCTACCCACACCCAATGTCGCTTAACTTTATATATATATCACAGTAAAATGTATTTTAAAATTTAACTACAATATAGACTCATTCTTAAAATTTTTTGCAGTTGAAAGTGTCGGCACTGTTTCTCTGTGGGGAATCTAACACCATTTTAGTATTTCAAGAATGTCAGTATAAATTGCTTTGCCGAGTAATTTCCTCAATAATGTATTATGTTTCGGGATTAACCCCTTCTAAAAATAACAGTAGACCTAATACAAAGGCGGATATATGGGGGGGTCGGCGACTTCCGGACCCCCCTCAATTCTTGCAAGTGTCCTTTCTTCAAGTGCAAGTGCCCTATTTGAATGATGTGTATGCCTCTGAAAACAAATTTTGATTAAATTGTAAATAAATCATGTTTATTTTATTTTATTCAAATTCTATTTTGAGTCTTTTTATGTATACATTGTATTTCCAAATTTGTAGTTGCAATTGTTTTTATAGGTGCTCTTAGTAGTGGTGCAGCCATATCACTATTTTTATCTTCATCTTATTCTGATAGCAGGCCAGTAGCCAAAGGGGGGTCGAATGAGCCCCCACCGTTCGCCCCCCTCCTTGACAGGGCCGCCGAGATAAATCCCCGCTGCCCGGAAAGAGGGGGGATAAAATCTAAAAATATTAATAAAGCAATTGATTAAATAACAGAGGAAATATAATTAATGAACCTACATGTTATAGAGATTATCATAGTCAAACTGAAACAGATAAAATATTATCTGCGGTCCACCAATGCCCGAGACCCACTGACAGATGCAGGGCCGCCGCTTCCATTAGGCGAGGTTAGTAAATGCTAAGGGCGCCAAAGATCTGGAGGGCGCCAGCGCCTCCCGCCCTGTGCACGTCTGATAGTATTATGTAAGAACAACATGAAAAAAATAATGAAGGAATGAGAAGCATAGACAAATGATGAAAGGTTGTACGACGTATGTACACCAGTTTAGCTTGACTGATATTTACATAATTAACTTATTCATTATTGGGTCATTATAGAACTTTCACTATCACGACCTTTAACCCTTAGGGACGGGAGTCGTAAATAAGCGATTTAAAAATGTTGCGCGCACAGACGGGAGTCGTCAATAAGCGACTCGGCTTATTTACGGCTTAATATGAGTTCCGGGAGTCGTCAATAAGCGAATAACTGTTTTTATGTGACATATGCCCTTCTTGCTTGGAAAAAACAGTAGATATGTCCTTTTTGCACGCATATTTTAGCACTTTTGAGCGTTCTGATTTGTTACTACATATGCCTCGCTTTACTCGCTGTTTTGATTGGTCATGGCACTTTCTTGAACTGCGAAATGATTTTATAATTTTATAATAAATGTATATTAACAAATTAAAATAGATCAGTGTAAGGCAAATAGTTTCTTCAATATGGTACCTTGATTACTTTGTGGGCAAACCCAATCGTGAAGTGGGAGGCGGGTGGGGGCGCCAGCTGCAGTCCTGCTAAGGGCGCCAAATAGGCTGGCGCCGGACCTGGACAGATGTGGGAACCATTGTAACTGAAAGCCAGTTAGCCCGTACTTTAAATTTCATCAAAATCATTTACCACTTTACTAGAGAGAAGGTAAAGAAAGTACACTTCTAATTATGAAAATCTTGCAGTAAACAATTGTCTTACGTGCATGGACTGGTACTGCATTTGTAAATTGTATGGTGATAGAATTAATATAATTGATTCGAAAAATAAAATGGTCATTTTCTTCTAAGTTGTTTA
Organism: Bathynomus jamesi; assembly: GCA_023014485.1. Taxonomy (NCBI): domain Eukaryota; kingdom Metazoa; phylum Arthropoda; class Malacostraca; order Isopoda; family Cirolanidae; genus Bathynomus; species Bathynomus jamesi. Next base: position 689,385 of record JAJOZX010001184.1, on the reverse strand, counting down.
TTCATACTGTATGTTTTGAATAGTAACTTGGACATATAATCAATTTGCTTGTTATGTACACAAAAAACATTCGTAATAAAATACTGAGAAAACAGGGGGGTCCATATACCAATCCTTCCCCGGGGCCCGTGGCAGCTCTCGGCGGCCCTGCTCCTTGACAGGAAAGGTCCACTTTTGCAACCATAGTTATATATTATAATATCATATAAGTTATATCCTCACTTACTAAATAAACACTTGCATTTTTTTTTGCATTTTCTTTTGAAACTTCACAAACTTCTCTAAACTACGCTAAACCCTCTCCACAGGGTTTCTGAATCGCCGTCTGCCAGATAAGAAGACCTTTCAGAGAATAGACGAGCGTCTTGGTGATACAGGATCATACAACAAGCGAGTTTGAGATGGTGATAGACCAATCAGCGCCAGAACTGTTGAGTCGGGGGAGCGGGTCCTGAATCGTGTGGAGGAACATCCTGGTGTCAACACCCGAAGGATAGCAGCAGCAGAGGATGTAAGATACACAGCTGTGTGGAGAATTTTACGGGAACAACAGCTTTACCCATATCGCATTCAAAGTACAAGGCCTTAATGAAGCTGATTTCTCACCACGAGAGGCCACAAAATATAAATCTGCCTCTTAGGAATTCGCTGATTTTACAAAGTTCGTTGACTTTACAAAGTTCTTTGACTCTTCTCTCGAATTAATTTTCATGAGTCAGCAGTGGAAAATTTTTATAGGAAATAATTCGTTTTTCTTGTTGTTATGTGGACCCAATGCCTCCACATTGGGTTGTATGTATGGTAATTATTTTCATTCCCAATAGGCAGGTCCGGCGCCAGCCTATTTGGCGCCCTTAGCAGGACTGCAGCTGGCGCCCCCACCCGCCTCCCACTTCACGATTGCGTTTGCCCACAAAGTAATCAAGGTACCATATTGAAGAAACTATTTGCCTTACACTGATCTATTTTAATTTGCTAATACATACATTTATTATAAAATTATAAAATCATTTCACAGTTCAAGAAAGTGTCATGACCAATCAAAACAGCGAGTAAAGCGAGGCATATGTAGTAACAAATCAGAACGCTCAAAAGTGCTAAAATATGCGTGCAAAAAGGACATATCTACTGTTTTTTCCAAGCAAGAAGGGCATATGTCACATAAAAACAGTTATTCGCTTATTGACGACTCCCGGAACTCATATTAAGCCGTAAATAAGCCGAGTCGCTTACTGACGATTCCCGTCTGTGCGCGCAACATTTTTAAATCGCTTATTTACGACTCCCGTCCCTAAAGGATTAAAGGTCGTGATAGTGAAAGTTCTATAATGACCCAATAAGATGAATAAGTTAATTATGTAAATATCAGTCAAGCTAAACTGGTGTACATACGTCGTACAACCTTTCATCATTTGTTTATGCTTCTCATTCCTTCATTATTTTTTTCATGTTCTTACATAATACTATCAGACGTGCACAGGGCGGGAGGCGCTGGCGCCCCCCAGATCTTTGGCGCCCTTAGCATTTACTAACCTCGCATAATGGAAGCGGCGGCCCTGCCAATAGGCTATGTCACCAATCCCGAGGCAATTTTGTAGATATTTAATTCAATTAATTAATATTTTGTATTTAACTGAGAAATAAAGGTATCACATACGATACCATATTATAAGCATATACAGTTTTTCCATTATGGAGTGGACGGATAAGTGGCAGATGCAATTTAACGTAGACAAATGTAAAGTTCTGCATATAGGTTCTCGTAACAATAATTGCACGTACACGATGGATGATAGAGAGTTAGCGAGCGTTGACGAGGAAGCAGATTTAGGCGTACGCGTATCTAAGGATTTAAAAGTTAGGTACCAGTGCCTGGAGTCTTGCGCAAAAGCTAATAGGATATTAGGCTTCAGAACGTGTAATTTCGAATTTAAATCGAAGGATATTATATTGCCCCTTTACAAGTTCCTAGTCAGTCCTCATTTAGAATATGCCGTTCAGTTTTGGTGCCCGTATTTGCGTGAGGATATTCATAGGTTAGAAAGGGTTCAGCGTCGTGCCACGAAACTAATTCCGTCATTGCGCAACAAGCCTTATGAAGATAGAATTAAAGAGTTAGACTTGCATTCACTCGAAACTAGGAGATTAAGGGGGGAGCTTATTGAAGTTTTCAAAATCGTTAATAACATCGATAACGTAAATTTTGACAAACTGTTCACTTTCGATAATATCAATACTCGTAATAACGGATTTAAGTTGCGTGGCAGACGTTTCATTACTAATATCGCTAAAAACTTCTTTATGTTTAAAGTAATTGATAAATAGAATAATCTTTCCGCATCAGTCGTTAACTCTACCAGCGTTAATATGTTTAAGAACCATTTAGATAGGCATTTTAAAAATATTAACGTTGTTTAAAATAAAAAAACAATTAGTAACAGGAGCTCTGGGGGCGGGGGTCGGGGATGAGTCTGTTGACGATTAAGGCCAGCTTGTAACATGCCAGCGTGTGATGCCAGCAATAAAATTATTATTATTAAAAAAAAAAAATAGACTAACACGAACGTAGATGTAGCTCGTAGCGTAAACTAACCCACTTTTTGTTTAACTTTACCTACTTTTTTTTTTTCTTATCCTCTCCTTACTTGCTAGTCTGTAACTCTCTTTACTTGCATGTCTCTAGTTTGCATGGTATAACAGTTAGTTCAGACTGTGTTTGCATGGTTTGTCAGCGTTCTTATTTTACTTCATCTTTCACCTCTTTCCTATTCTCTCCGACTATTTTTCTGATTTGTCGGCAGTGGCCGGCGGATGATGATGGTGAGTTTTTTTTTTATCTTTTTCTGAATGAATGTTAACCCACGAGTGATTGGTGTTGCTACTTACTTAACCCCTTATTCTCTTCTCTTAACCCCCTCCTCTTTCCTGTCTCTCGGGCTAACCTTAGAGTGGATTTTAGGGTCTTTGTTAGCCTTAGCTTCTGTAGATCTGTAGATAAACCTATTCCAATTTTTTAAGGAATGATTTAAGCGATTCACTAGGTGAAGTTCCTCTTGGTGTCCGACGTTGTACGTGGTTTATGCATGACGGCGCTCCGCCTCATTTTAGTCGAGTAGCCAGAGACTATTTGGATGACCATTTCCCTGATAAATGGATAGGCCGTGGAGGACCCTTTGCGTGGCCTGCTCACTCCCCGGACTTGAATCCATTCGATTTTTACCTATGGGATCATCTGAAATTCATCGTTTACGTGACACCCATTGACAACGTTGAAATGCTTCGCCAACGTGTAGAACAAGAATGCCAGAAAATCCGAGCAATACCTGCAATGTTTGAACGCGTCAGGCAGTCTATGATGAGGCGTATTCAGGCGTGTATTCAAGTACAAGGCGGTCATTTTGAGCACTTCCTTTATAGGTAAGGCGTATACTTGCTGGATCACATAACGGCCTCTAATTCGGAAACAAAGCGATTTCGGTCATTTGTTTATATAGACTTTTTTCATTGTTTTCAGGTCCTGAATCCATCCTGAAATTGCGTCCCACATGTTATGAAATACCCTGCATATATGTGTGTGTGTGTGTGTGTGACTATGTTACCGTTACCTTCACTCAATAAATTATTTCCGGAATACACTGAAACTCATTTTGATACACATTTCAGGGCTAACTTTTCAATAATAATAATAATTATTATTATTACAATTATATATATTTATTGAGTAAAGTAAAGGCAGTATATATATATGAATTTCACAATTAAACACGTGAAATGAATGAATGATGCAAATCCACAAGGAAAACGAAAAATGATTCCAAGGCCTTTCGTATATCCCTGACGAGGTGTACTTCTGAAGTTCTGAATACACGAAAAGCCTTGGAATCATTTTTCTTTTTCCTTGTGGGTTTGCATCATATATATATAGGGGCCTATATATATATATATATATATATGTATATATATATATATATATATTATTGAACAGTTAATTTTGAAATGTGTAGAAAAATTAATGGTATTTCTTTACTATTACACCGGTCTCCGGTAGAAAGTTTTAAAAGCTGGTTTTCAATGTTTTTCAATGTGCTGAATTAAAAAATGATACTCATTTCCGTCGCAAATGATTTGTTAAAGAGTTAGGGGTTAGGTTAGGTTAGGTTAGGTTTGATTAGGTTGTTTTAGGTTTGGCCAATTTTGAAGGTGAAATTTATGTTTTTCATATGGTTTTTGATGTGTTTTGTATTAATCTGATGGCATTTCTTTACTATTACACCGGTCTCCGGTAGAAAGTCCGGTATAATAGTAAATATTTACCAAATTAATTTCAGTGAAGATAATATAGATATATATATATATATATATATATATATATATGCACTAAAATCACAAAATAACACGTGACCTTATTAATCAGCAAACAACCACAGGGAAAAGGTTCCCTGTGGTTGTTTGCTGATATATATATATATATATAGAGAGAGAGAGAGAGAGAGAGAGAGTTATATAATTATTGAACAGTTTGCCCTAAAATGCGTATCAAATTCAGTTTTCTTTGTCTCTCCCATTTTCTTTGGCTCGTAGTTTGTGTAAGTTGTAGATATCATTTTGCACGAGACTTCATGAATGACATGATTAACATTAATAAGACTCCATACATTGTTTTGGACTATGGGTGTAGCTGTTCTATAATATAATTTGCAAGAGCAAGAATATCAGACGGACGAGTATTTTACGATATTATCTAGGGCCACTTAGAAAATGGAGATTGCTGCAATAGTTAAAAAAGTGTTAAATTTAACTAATCTTACCAGTGATGTAAAGTAAGTTTCAGTAATTGATATTGTGACAGTGATGTAGTCTAGGCAGGCGACTCACGCCTAGCTTCTATTAAGTCACCTGCTTTGGAGAAGAATTTTGAGGAAATTTGGAAAGTGTGTTGTCCAGATTATAAGCTAGGCAAAAAATTAGCAAATTTTGGCAGTGGACGTCATTTTGGCCTAAGAGCCAAATCTCAAATATCCAACCAAGTCGGCCAATACTATATGGATTAGATTAGTGGAATATCATGATGTGAGGCAAAAGTACTGAAATAAATGCATGGAGTATATATTAAGTTTTGGAACACCAGTTTTATGGCCCCAGGTAGTGAATAATTGCCTGTAACTCGAGGTGGTAAATATTTATTACACCAGTCTCCAATAGAAAGTTTTAAAAGTTGGTTTTCAATGTTTTTCAATGTGCTGAATTAAAAAATGATATTTCCATCGCAAATGATTTGTTAGAGAGTTATTGAAGCTTAAAGTTTTTAAAACTTTCTATCCTTTTTTACCTTTTTTGGTATGGTAATTATTCGTTTTTTGACCCAGTCTCTTTTTATAATGAGAGCAAACTTTTCTGGTCAATTTTGAGGTGCTCTGCACGAATCTGCCATCCGTTTCCTGTGCAAATGCGTAGTTTTTGAGATATCGTCATCTTGAAAACTACGCATTTGCACAGGAAACGGATGGCAGTTTCGTACAAAACACCTCAAAATTAACCAGAAAAGTTTGCACTCATCATTTTCGTTTAAACTAACGAATTTAAACGAAAATATCATGACTTAACCTAACCAATCATCTAGGGCGTACAGTTGACCTAACTGGTGTCACGTACTGAACTGTACGCAAAACATTAGGACCGATCAATTTGTGATGCGTGATCTTTACGGGGGCTCCACCCCCGTACCCCCAAGACCTAAATTATACAAATGATAATGTAATAACATGTGTCAACCTTGCATGGGTAGTCTGCTAAATTTCGCCTGCCCTTAAACTGAAATGACCCGTTTATTTTTAGGATTTTTTTTACAGCATCTAAAGACCTTCTGGTCTGTTCTTAAAATACAAGCACTATTGTATTTAGGGCAGGTCACGGATGTCTTAATTATTCCATGATTGAAAAAAAGGTCTCAACTCTTGTTTTCATCGAGGGCAATATGGCGGATCACGTCTTCAAAATCAAGTTCACAAGATTGACACGTCATAATACTAGAACGAAAATCATCACACTAACAAGAAACGGGAAGAAGTAGGCAAAAGTAAGAAAAAGTAGCCAAAAAATCTCCAAAAAAGGTAGCCAAAATAAAAAACTAACCGAAATTTATATACATACCAGTACATATTAGAAAGTAGAAAATATTTTTTTTTATAAAAAAGTACATTTTATACAAATTTGCACAAGATAATATATGTATTTTCTTATTCAGTTTTGATTGGTTATTCAATATATATTGCTGTTATAGCTGGGTGTGACTGGGTCAAAAAACGAATATTAACTCCCTTTTTTTACTTAGGGCACCCCTAGTGGGAACCAGGAGTTTTTGGGTAGGGAGAATTGCAAAAATGAGTGGATTCTGAAGATTTTGAAAGATTAATACAAAACATCAAAAACCATAGGAAAAACAAATTTCACCTTCAAAATTGGCTAAACCTAAAACAACATAAACCTAACCTATAGTAACTTAACCTAAAACAACCTAACCTAACCCCCAATGTTATCCAAAATTATAAAAAGTCATTTGCGATGGAAATGAGTCATTTTTTAATTCAGCACATTGAAAAATATTGAAAACAAGTTTTTAAAACTTTATACTGGAGACTGGTGTAATAGTAAAGAAATACCCTTGAGGTAATATAATTCATGTAGGTATAAATGACTTAACAAGCAAGGATGAAGATACTAGATTTCAGTTAAACAGAGGTACAGAGAATTGATAGAAACTTTAAAAAGTAGGCATTGCAAGTGTTATGTAATGGGTATTTTACCAATGATTCGGGTAAGCATGGAGTTTACAAGTAGAAGTTTAGCCTTAAATGATAAAGTTAGGATGCTATGTAGTGAAGGGGTTCAGTTCATAGATTTGTGGGATAATTTTTATGAAAGGAGGGATCTTTACAGTAAGGATGGATTACATCTTAGTGGAAGGGGAATTGCTTTGTATGGGAGGCTTCTGGAGGAAAATGTGGGTTCTTTGGGGTTTTGAAAGATACAGTAACTTTAGATCAATAGAGGGCATAAAGTATCAGGGTATAGGTAAAGTAAATATTACTAGTCTTCAATATGGATTATGTCAGGAATAGGCATATTGACTATCTAACCAAAGGTAAGGAATCAATTAAAACTGAGGGGTTGAAGTGTTTTTATACAAATGCACCCTTTCGCTCATGAATTATGACATAGGGTAAAAAAGAAATTTGCCTTTATGTGTGGTTATATAAGAATCAATATGGCTTACTTTTCAGCTATACAATTGTCTACCCAGTGAGTGAAAGGGTTAACCCACTCATGCGTGGTTAAAACAGTACAATATGTTGAATTGCCATTCAAAACTGACTAAGAAAATATATATGTTATGTTGTGCAAATTTGTGAAATGTACTTTTTTAATAAAATATATTTCCTGTTTTGGCTATAATGTACTTTTTTGTAAAATATTTTTCCTGATTGGGCTATTTTTTCAGTAAATATTTATTATTACACCGGTCTCCGGTAGAAAGTTTTAAAAGCTGGTTTTCAATGTTTTTCAATGTGCTGAATTAAAAAAATGATACTCATTTCCATCGCAAATGATTTGTTAAAGAGTTATTGAAGCTTAAAGCTTTTTAAAACTTTCTACCCTTTTTTACCTGCAGGACCCCCAGTGGGAACTGGGAGTTTTTGGGTGGGGAGAATCATAAAAATGAGTGGTTTCCGAAGATTTTGAAAGTCAGATTAACCCCTTAATGATGGGAAGCCATTATATTGGTATGAGGCTTTCAGTGCTCATATGATGGGCATGCCACCGTCGTTAAGGGATTAATACAAAACGCATCAAAAACCATAGGAAAAACAAATTTCACCTTCAAAATTGGCTGAACCTAAAATAACCTAAGCAAACCTAACCTAAAACAACCTAAAACAACCTAAGCAAACCTAACCTAACCTAAAACAACCTAAGCAAACCTAACCTAACCTAAAACAACCTAAGCAAACCTAACCTAACCTAAAACAACCTAAGCAAACCTAACCAACCTAAAACAACCTAAGCAAACCTAACCTAACCTAAAACAACCTAAGCAAACCTAACCTAACCTAAAACAACCTAAGCAAACCTAACCTAACCTAAAACAACCTAAGCAAACCTAACCTAAAACAACCTAAGCAAACCTAACTAACCTAAAACAACCTAAGCAAACCTAACCAACCTAAAACAACCTAAGCAAACCTAACCTAACTAACCTAAAACAACCTAAGCAAACAACCTAAAACAACCTAAGCAAACAACCTAACAACCTAAAACAACCTAAGCAAACAACCTAACAACCTAAAACAACCTAAGCAAACCTAACCTAACAACCTAAAACAACCTAAGCAAACCTAACCTAACAACCTAAAACAACCTAAGCAAACCTAACCTAACAACCTAAAACAACCTAAGCAAACCTAACCTAACAACCTAAGCAAATCTAACCTAACAACCTAAAACAACCTAAGCAAACCTAACCTAACAACCTAAGCAAACCTAACCTAACCTAAAACAACCTAAGCAAACCTAACCTAACCTAAAACAACCTAAGCAAACCTAACCTAACCTAAAACAACCTAAGCAAACCTAACCTAACCTAAAACAACCTAAGCAAACCTAACCTAACATTATCCAAAATTATAAAAATAAAAAAAACATCTTAATCACATGAATTTTTGGTGATACAGCAAAAATAATCAAAGGAGCACAGACCACAGAAAGCCATGTCCACTAACTGATTCAAATTAAAATCAGTGGAAGTGCCATTTTTTTATCCTTTTCCCATTAGAGAGTTTAAGCTTCAATAACTCTCTAACAAATCATTTGTGATAGAAATGAGTATCATTTTTTAATTCAGCACATTGAAAAACATTGAAAACCAGCTTTTAAAACTTTCTGCTGGAGACTGGTGTAATAGTAAAGAAATACCATTTTTTCGCTACTCTGTGACTTAATTAGTTGGTTGGGTTTTGTTCTGGCTTTTTTTTTTTTTTTCAAATTGGATTCAGTTTAGTGGTGTTTGTGATAGAATTATGATGTGCCATTCGTGTGATTTTGACTTTGAGAACTTGATTCGTCATGTGCCCTAGATGAAGACAAAGGATTGGATGTTTTTATCAATTACGGCTTTATTCTCTCATCCTTAACTTGCCTGAAATGTGACAGTGAGTGCCTAATACGAAAAGATCAGAAGATATTTAGGTGAAATAACCAATATTAACCTGTTAGGTTAATTGAATGCCTGGTTAGGTTAATTGAATGCCTGGTTAGGTTAATTGAATGCCTGGTTAGGTTAATTGAATGCCTGGTTAGGTTAATTGAATGCCTGGTTAGGTTAATTGAATGCCTGGTTAGGTTGATTGAATGCCTGGTTAGGTTGATTGAATGCCTGGTTAGGTTGATTGAATGCCTGGTTAGGTTCTACAGATCTACAGAAGCTAAGGCTAACAAAGACCCTAAGATCCACTCTAAGGTTAGCCCGAGAGAAAGGAAAGAGTAGCGGGTTAAGAGAAGAGGAGAGAATAAGGGGTTAAGTAAGAGCAACACCTATCACTCATGGGTTAACATTCATTCAGAAAAAGAGGAAAAGTGTCTCACCATCATCATCCACCGGCCACTGCTGACAAGTCAGAAAAATAGTCGGAGAGAATAGGAGAGGGGTGAAAGATGAAAAGAAGTAAAATAAGAACGCTTACAAACCATGCAAATACAGTCTTAACTCACTGTCATACCATGCAAACTACAAACATGCAAGAAAAGAGTTAGAGACATGCAAAAAAAAAAAAAAAAAAAAAAGTAGGTAAAGTTAAACAAAAGGTGGGTTAGTTTACGCTATGAGCTACATCTACATTCGTGTTAGTCTAATTTTTTTAATTTTTTTTTTATAATTTTATTGCTGGCATCACACGCTGGCATGTCACAAGCTGGCATTCATTGTCAACAGACTCATCCTCGAGCACCACCACCAGAGCTTCTGTTGCTAACTTTGTTGTTTTTTAAATTAAACAACGTTAATACCTTTAAAATGTCTGTCAAGACGGTTCTTAAACATATTAACGCTGGTAGAATGAATGACTGACGCGGGAAGATTAAGATTATCCACTTATCAATTACTTTAAACGTAAAGAAGTTTTTAGTGATATTAGTAATAAAACGCCTGCCACGCAACTTAAATCCGTTATTGCGAGTATTACTATTATCAAAAGTGAACAATTTGTCAAAATTTACGTTATTGATGTTATTAACGATTTTGAAAACTTCAATAAGCTCCCCCTTAATCTCCTAGTTCGAGTGAATACAAGTCTAACACTTTAATCCTATCTTCATAAGGCTTGTTGCGCAATGACGGAATAAGTTTCGTGGCACGACGCTGAACCCTTTCTAACCTATCAATATCCTCACGCAAGTATGGGCACCAAAACTGAATGGCATATTCTAAATGAGGCCTGACTAGGGACTTGTAAAGGGGCAATATAATATCCTTCGATTTAAATTCGAAATTACACGCTATGAAGCCTAACATCCTATTCGCTTTTGCGCAAGACTCCAGGTACTGGTTCCTAACTTTTAAATCCTTAGATACGCGTACGCCTAAATCTACTTCCTCGTCAACGCTAGCTAACTCCCTATCATCCATCGTGTATGCGTAATTATTGTTGCGAGAACCTATATGCAAAACTTTACATTTGTCTACGTTAAATTGCATCTGCCACTTATCTGTCCACTACATAATCCTATCTACATCGTCTTGAATCTTATTTCTATCGTCCTCATTAACAACCTTACCGCCTATTTTAGTATCGTCTGCGAATTTTGAAACGTTACTAGTCAATCCTACATCTATGTCGTTAATGTAAATTACGAATAGCAACGGGCCTAACACTGAACCCTGTGGGACACCGCTACCTACATCTAACCTGGTTAGGTTGATTGAATGCCTGGTTAGGTTGATTGAATGCCCAGTTGGTACCGTACCCAAAAACCCACCTAAAAACCCAAGACCAAAAACCTAGCAAAAACCCAACCTAAAAACCCACATCAATTTACTTCTCATAAACTTATTTTTAACTTGGCATTTTTTATAATATGGTTATGCAGTCTTATATATTAACAACTATAAACTATAACTAATGTGATAAGGCCAATATAAACTAAAATTTCCAGAAACTATTTATTTGACATGTTTCATTATGAACCTTATATCCAATATGGTACTGTATCTAATTTATCTATCTTCTAATTAGCTACCTATATCTAAAAATAAATCATGTTTCTTTTCAGCTTTATAATTTAAATAATTTAAGTGGTATCTAATATTGATTATTGATCAGTATGTTCAGCATCTTTTGACCTTAGGTGGTGGTAGATTCAAACCAACATTTCTGCCTTTTCTTTCCCTAACCTATTTTGCATTTTACTCCGTACCAAGCCAAATGTTGAAAAAAATCTTTCCAATGATCTGGAACTGGCTGGACAACTACATGAATAGATCTCATAAATTTAGCAAAACCTAATGGTAACCTGGTCTCTTTTTTTTTTTTCATTTCAACAATTTTCCACCAATTACTAGCTGATGTAGAGCTCACTATACTATTTTTGGGTGTCCGGACCCCCCCCCCCCAGGACCCCCCCCCCCCCCAGGACCCCACCCCCCCCCCCCCCCCCCCCCCCCCCCCCCGGACAATTGCCCCCCCCCCCGGACAATTGCCCCCATAGGACAATCGCCCCCCTGGATTATTGCCCCCCATAAGTAAATAAAAATGAAATAGAAATTAAATTTACATTTAAAAAATGGCAAGCTAAAACAATATTTAACAACATTATTGCCAATTCTTGCTTAATTTTGCTTGTAGCCTGAAAAAAAATTATAATTAAAAAGTTAGCAATATTTAACAAAAATTTTTCCAGTTATTGCTTACTTATTTATAGTGATGGGACGATACCAAATTTTTTAACGATTCCGATTCCGATTCCGAAACCACTAAAAAGTCTCGATTCCGATATGATTCTCGATTCCGATTCCGATACCACTAAAAAGTCTCGATTCCGATTCTCAATATTTTTAAATATAATTTTATACTTGTTTTTCTGGAAATTGTCATATTTTACTCTGGTAAGATTAACTATTTACATTATGAGTATGGTAATATAAATTATAAATTATAATAGATTGGTTTAAGAATAAAAATCAACTATAAGTTGTAAAAATTCATTTTAATCTTCTTGATTACACATCATGGATATACATGTTTTAATGTATAGCTACAATACAATAAAAATAAAATTTGTTATCCTCTTTCATTTAAATTTTAAAGTTTACATTGCAAAACTGGTTCAATTAAAAGTTAAAGAATCGTTTTAAGAATCGGAAATCATGGTACAATTCTCTTGATTCCGATTCCGATTCCTGAAAAATGCTCAATTCTTCCGATTCTCGATTCCGATTCTGATTAATCGTCCCATCACTACTTATTTATAATAAAATTATGAAGTTTAGCTACTTAATTTTATTTAAACAGTTGGCAAGACTTATTGTATTTCATATATACTATGGATTAATTAATTATATTTAAACAGTTGGCAATACTTATTGAAAGGTCGTTTTGAAAGTCATAGTTGGTGGTTAGGTTATGTTAGGTTTGTTTTTTATAAATATTAATAAATTTAATTCCTATTTAATTTTTATTTACTTATGGGGGGCAATAATCTGGGGGGCGATTGTCCTATGGGGGCAGTTGTCCGGGGGGTGGTTGTCAGGGGGGCAATTGTCCGGGGGGCAGTTGTCCTAGCACCCTATTTTTGAATAAATAAGGAGGAAAAATTAGTGCGTCTTTTAAGCAGAATGTATAATATCCTGCCATGTATTCTGAATTTATTTCAATCAGCCATTCTTCAGCCTCTTCCTCTTGCTCTATTCAGTTTTTGTCCTGAAAAATAATAAAATAATAGAACTGTGTGGAAACAAAAATAAAGCTAATAATATAGATTATATAATTTACGTTATGGTATCTAATTTATGCTAATTGTTATCTAATATGGCAATGCCAGACAATTTGATTCAGATTAGAGAAAACTCTTCTGCCCATACAGTTGTTACCTATGTTTTATATGTTGATAGTAGTTAAGCATTTAGGTCCTATTTACCTTCATACTTTGGGTCAGTTATATTTGCCAAAAGATGATATGGCTCCATAGCTTTTTTAAATCTCTTGATACTATCTTCTTTGTATGGAGCTAATTTTTCATAATGTATTATCAGCCTGCAACTGTAACAAAAAAAATGAAAACTATAAAGTTATATATGGCTGAATGAAAACATCTGTAAACATTTAGAATTATGCATTGTTAGAATTTATTTTTTGGTGTTACAAGTTACAATACACACAGTATATAAAATGAAGTGTATTTTAATTATTTATTAGTAGTGCTTTAATACAGGATTCTATAAATAAAATGTGCACTATAAGTCTATAAAATATCTTGAAATTAATATTGGTATTTAAAGTTAAGTAATTTTAACTGCATAATATAAACACACCTTATCTAGAGCATTTCGAACAAGTAAGAGTTGTCACTGTAAATTGAGTGCCTCTCTCTGTATAGATAAGTTATCTATCAATTTTCTGATGTTGTGATCAATGTCTTGAATATGCTCTCCTCTTATTTCTATATATAGAGAGTAATTTGACAAATAGGTTTTAATGCATTCTACCTGAGAATTCCATCTGGTTTCATTTGGTAGTTGTGGCATCATACCTCCTTTCTCCATTAACCAACCCCAAAATATAAATTTTTATTACAAATATTGCTGGATTTGACAGCATAAATAAATAGCCTATACAACTTATTAATGAGTCATGAATTAGGATTCACACTGGTGACAGTGCTAATGCTAACATTGACAGTGCTAATGCATAAAAGTAAAGCTGACAGTAGCTAATTTATTGGATTTGTTTTTAGCTTACATGAACTTGGTGATGGTTTTGGAAATATTTGTTAATTTCTACAACATGCTTGAGAACAGATTTTGGGGAGACATCTTTTTCTACTAAGTTTAGATGGTGTGCTGAACAGCCATAAGTAATAAGACTGTAGTTGTCCTCCTCAAGAATTTCTCTCATTTTTATCATTTTGTTTTCGTTATCAGGGCATATAGCAAATACCTGAAAATAAAATGTCATAACTCATAAGGAACTTAGCATTTGAGTATACCAAGGCGGAGAATTACATTCAGTTTATAACTAAAATAAAATGTACCTACAAAATAGTTATACTTACATCAATGCCATATATTTCTTTAGTTTTTGTTATTGCTTCTCTAGCTAACTGTGCACAATATTCTGCTGTCTTTTTTGTACTTCCAGCATCTACTGCTGAAATCAGATATGGCTTTTTTCCATTATGAATACTGTGTGCAATAATAAGATCATTACCTACTGAATTCCAGCCATCTTGTATAAGGGTAATGGTACAATCATCAAGATTAAGGTCATTCTTCATTTCATGGATTACATCATCATTAATTTTTATTAACAGATCAGATGCCAACCTTTTCCTGTTTGGTGGTTCATATCCTGATCTTAGTTAGACCTTTGATTAATTTTATAAATTCTTTATTTTCTGAAATGTTGAAGGGTATGTTAGCTGGAAAAAAAGAACCTTGCAACTTGTAAATCTAATTCTTCCTTTTGGTCCACAGTCGTTCTTACCACAAATGGTGTAATTGATCTTTGCCTTTTATGCTTTATTGGTGTTCTACAGATCTACAGAAGCTAAGGCTAACAAAGACCCTAAGATCCACTCTAAGGTTAGCCCGAGAGAAAGGAAAGAGTAGGGGGTTAAGAGAAGAGAATATGGGGTTAAGTAGGAATACCAATCACTCGTGGGTTAACATTAACTCAGAAAAAGAGAAAAAAGACTCACCATCATCATCCGCTAGCCACTGCTGACAAGTCAGAAAAATAGTCGGAGAGAATAGGAGAGGGGTGAAGGATGAAAAGAAGTAAAATAAGAACGCTTACAAACCATGCAAACACAGTCTTAACTCACTGTCATACCATGCAAACTACAGACATGCAAGTAAGAAGATGATAAAAAAAAAATAGGTAAAGTTAAACAAAAAGTGGGTCAGTTTACGCTACGAGCTACATCTACATTCGTGTTAGTCTAATTTATTTATTTATTTTTTTTTAAATTATTTTGCTGGCATATCACATGCTGGCATGTCACAAGCTGGCATTAGACATCAACAGACTCATCCCCAATTACAACTCCCAGAGCTCCTGTTGCTAATTGTTTTTTTAAACAATGTTAATATTTTTAAAATGCCTATCTAAACAGTTCTTAAACATAGTGATGCTGGTAGAGTTAATGACACACAGGAAGATTATTCCATTTATCAATTACTTTAAACGTAAAGAAGTTTTTAGCGATAGTAATGAAATGTCTGCCACGCAACTTAAATCCGTTATTATGAGTATTGCTATTATCAAAAGTGAACAGTTTGTCAAAATTTATGTTATCGATGTTATTAACAATTTTGAAAATGTCAATAAGCTCTCCCCTTAATCTCCTAGTTTTGAGTGAATGCAAGTCTAACTCTTTTATCCTATCTTAATAAGGCTTGTTGCGCAATGACGGAATTTGTTTCGTGGCATGACGCTGAACCCTTTCTAACCTCTCAATATCCTCATGCAAATATGGGCACCAAAACTGAATGGCATATTCTAAATGAGGCCTGACTAAGGACTTGTGAAGGGGCAATATAATATCCTTCGATTTAAATTAAAAATTAAGCGCTATGAAGCCTAACATCCTATTAGCTTTTGCACAAGACTCCAGACACTGGTTCCTAACTTTTAAATCCTTAGATACGTGTATGCCTAAATCTACTTCCTTGTCAATGCTTACTAACTCTCTATCAACCATCGTGTATGTGTAATTATTGTTACGAGAACCTATATGCAAAACTTTACATTTGTCTACGTTAAATTGCATCTGCCACTTATCCGTCCACTCCATAATCCTATTTACATCGTCTTGAAGCCTATTTCTATCATCCTCGTTAACAACCTTACCGCCTATTTTAGTATCATCCACGGATTTTGACATGTTACTAGTCAATCCTACATCTATGTTATTAATGTAAATTATGAATAGCAATGGGCCTAACACTGAACCCTGTGGGACACTGCTACCTACATCCAACCACCCTGATTCACTACCATTAACAAACGACCCTCTGTCTCCTAGCACGAAGCCATTCCTCTAACCAGTTAGCTACCTGATTGCGTATACCGTGCACTTTAACCTTTGCAATTAATCTTCTATGCAGAACTGTATCAAACAGCTTTTTAAAATCTAAATAAATAATGTCAGCCACTCTATGCCAATTGTATTCACGCACTACTTCATTATAAAATTCTAACAAATTAGTCAAACAAGATCTATGGCATCGAAATCCATGCTGACTACTATTAATCAAATCTCGACTTTCTAAGTGATCGATGATACGATCCCTAACTACGGATTCCAAAAGTTTACCGACAGTTGACATTAAGCTAATGGGCCTATAATTGCTAGCTACTGTGCGGTTGCCTTTTTTAAAAATGGGCATGACATTAGCTAATTTGAAGTCTTCAGGAATAATCCCCGTTTCGAGTGACTGATTAAAAATCTTCATTAAGGGGCCTATGATGTCTCTCAAATGTCTGGGATAAAAAGCGTCAGGGCCTTGAGCCTTGCTAACTTTTAGCCTACTGTATCGATATAATGCGCAATCTCACCCTCGTAAATAGTTATTTCATCCAAAGTAGTCTTGCTACTAAATGAAACAATATTGTCCACGTTATAATCTTTAAATTCCGAATACCACCGGTTTACCCTACACCTAACACACGACGCTTTCTGCGACGGCATCACTGCAGTTAAAAATTAGTTTAGAACTGTCACAAGTTTAAGTTAAATTAAGCCAGCACGCTATGAAAACTTCTAAATCGCTAAAAACCACTAATATTCAATTACTTAACTATAACAATGTGAATATAAACTCAAGTATATAAAATTCAAAACTTTCCAAAAGTAAAATTCTCAGCAATATGCAAAAGTAGATGCAATATCAGAGAACTCAGGAAATGCGTCCGTTCAGTACAGAGTCTGGCTGATGAATCATTCTGTTGAATGACAGAATGTGGATGATGAAGAACCTGCACTGGTGTCACTCATTTCAGGCATATTTTCACTTATAATCTTTGGATCATCTTTGCCAGAAGCCAAAGTTGGAGGAAGTGAATCAGTTTCAACTGATGCTCCAAATTCGAGTCTCGGCATAACTCTTGCCTCATTTTCAAAACATTCTACTTTTCTTTTACTGCATTTCTCTAGATCAGTGGTTGGGGAACGGGGGTAAATTACCCAAATGGGGTAAATTTAAAACTTTTGGGGGTAATGCGTGCGGTATGAGAGAGACTTTGTGCTGATATTTTTTTCGTATATTTTTATTTTTTTGTTACATAAATGTGGCATTATTCTAAATTTTAGAATATTACGAATTTACGTCCTGATTACGTCCTCAAATATATTTTGGGGTAATACCCAAAAAAGTTTGCCGACCACTGCTCTAGATGATGTTTCACTCTCTCAATTTTTTGAGTGATACTTTCTTTGCAATAATTGCATAGTACTCTAGTAGGCTGATCACTTAATAAAGTCACCTTGTCCCATTCGCTAGCTTTAGATGTTCCACCTCCATAACACTTTGAGTTTGGCATTTTACGAATTTAAATTTGAGTTAGGTCTAAATAAAGCTGAGATCTGCTGTTAAGAAATAAAGGAAAGATCTAAAATTAAAATGGAGAAAATTCTAATATGTCATTATTATCTCTCATATCTGAACTTTCTGTGAAATAAAGATGTCTTTTTGATTAGATAAATAAATTAATAGATATATTAGGCACTACATAATTATCAAACCTTTTAAAAAAAAATTTCAATCCATCAAAAACCCAAAAACCCAGTTGGGTTGTTTTTTTGTGGAAACCTAGATTTTTGCCAACCTTGTCTTTGAGGCTTCCTCTTGTCCTTATAACTCCTTGTAACACACACACTCTCTCTCTCTCTCTCTCTCTCTCTCTCTCTCTCTCTCTCTCTCTCTCTCTCTCTCTCTCTCTCTCTCTCTCACTCACTCATGTTTCGCAAAGACCACACCTGTAGGGAGTGGGGAGGGGTACTAATTAGGGTTGCACCGATTAATCGGTTGACAATCGGTAATCGGCCATATCGGCCATTTGCCGATTAATCAGTCATCGGCTTTTTTTTTGCTGATTAATCAGTTTTCATACTCGGTCATCTTTGTTTATTACATTACAGAAATTGCATCCCTGGTTTAAGAATTTCAGTTATCCTAGACATGGAATGAACTTAAATAATATTTTGCTTTTTTTTATTAAATATTTTCTACCAATTTGCATTGTTTGGAGAATAATAGGCAGAGTATTATTGAATTAATTTACTCCATTATCACTCCATTTATTAAAAAAAAAAAATTATTGTACCTTACTGAACAAAAGAATCCATTTAAGCTTTCCTGTTGCAAAACAAAAGTGGCCTTAACCTACTCTCTAACGATAAACAAAATTTGAGATGGAAACATTGCATAGGGTGCATTTGCAAATAATTTTGTTATTTTTATCTACTTTAAAGTATTTCCATGCAATGCTTGGAGCCATAAGGGCTTTATGTTATTTAAATTTGTTACAAAAATATAAAATTTCTTGGCAACTTTCATTAAAATGCTTAATTTAATCTGTAAAAGAAATTAAAGAATTAGAATATGTAAATAGTTCTAAAAATATTAGATAAAAAAATATTAGATATTAGGCCTACGTTTTATATTGTGTGCTCCTATTTACCAGTATAATAGGTATAAGCGGCATAATTCAGTAACCATATAGTGCTATACACTTATACAGTATATAAAAAGAATTATAGGCCGATTAATCGGTAATTGGCAGATTATTTTAGGCCGATTAATCGGTAATTGGCTAATTTGCTTATTGGTGCAACCCTAGTACTAATATACATCAGGGACATGTTGAGTCCAGTTGACTGCTAGTTCTGATCAGAACAGGAGGCAGAGGGTTGTAATTAAAGGGGTTAGTTTGGGTTGGGCCTTGGTCACTAGTGGGATTCCTCAGGGTTCCGTTTTGGGGCCACTGTTGTTTATCATTTATATAAATGATATCGATGGTGGCATCATCAGTCGGATTGCCAAATTCGCTGATGACACCAAGCTTGGGGCCAATGTTGGGACACCCGAAGCGATCGAGCAACTGCGTGTGGACCTAGGTAGCATAGGAGAGTGGTCCAAAAAATGGTAAATGCTGTTTAACTTGGGTAAGTGCAAGGTGATGCACATTGGCTACGTCAATCCCAAGTTGGACTATCGATGCTGGGGAGTAATATCGAGGTGACTGATTTGGAAAAGGACTTGGGTGTGCTAATTAGCAGCGATCTTAAGTTTACCAAACGGTGCGTAGAGGTGGAAAAGAAAGCCCAGAAGCTGTTGGGTTATATCAGGAGGCAATTTCAGTGTCGAAACAAAGAGATTGTGCTCTCTCTGTACAATTTCCTGGTTCGGCCGCACCTGGAGTATGCTGTGCAGGTCTGGTCGGCCACCATCAGGAAAGATATTGAGAGGCTGGAGCGAGTGCAGGCGAGGGCCACAAAGTAATCCCTTCCGTTAGGCATATGGGCTAGAATCGACGCTTACGCGCCCTGGACTTATCACTGGAAACTCGGAGGCTATGCGGTCAATTGATCGAGGTTTTCAAGCTCTTACGCGGGTTAAACAATGTCGATTTTAGAAGCATGTTCAGTTTAAATGATAACCCAACTCGCAACAATGGTTGGAAGTTGGATTTGAAACGGTTTAGGACTAGTGTGTGTGGGAATTACTTTACGTATAAGATCTGTGACACGTGGAACAGTTTAAACAAGGATATGTAAATTATTTACATTACCTTACAAGACAATATTTAATTTTCTCTTCCTTTTTGACATTTCCTGAAGAACATCCTCCAGTTGTATTTCTAATTGGTGGTGAATGCTCATTAAGGCCAAACCATTCAGTCTCTCTTCACAGGAAGAATTTCTTATGTAGGTTTTAAGTCTTCTTAGCATTGAAAAAGATCTTTCTGCAGTGGCCGTAGTTATTGGCAGAGTGGCACCTATTTTTAAAAATGCATGAATTGTAGGGAATATTTCTTCATTGCATTCATTTAAAGAAGGAATGAAATTGATGGGCTTTTCATTTTGGTCTCTCTAAGTTCATCTCCACATCTTCAGTTCTCCCTTGAACTTTACCGGAACGCTTGCATCGTCAGGCCACTGAAGGGACAAAGTTTCGCAGCAGTTTTTCACTTCCTCATCCATCAGAGAGATGGATCCCTTCAGCAACAATGAATGCAGTTTTTGTAATACAGTTTTATGGTTGAGAAATCTATCATTTAGTTCATTTAATAAAAAGTCTAGGAAAGGCACATACACACAACGTCTGTAATACTCTTCAACATTCTGTGTAACGAAGTGATCACCTTTCCATCCAACTGAAGGTGGCATTTGAATTGTTGTACCCAAACTTTTACCCAAGTTTTTGGCTTCACAGAAAACTGCTTTAAATTTTGAATTGGCAGAGTCCCTCATGGCTTGTATTTCATCTTTTAAAACTTCGGCATGGTTCAGGCAAGAAGCAAGATCACATTGTTTAGGCTGTAGGAATGTGCAAAGGCCATGCAGTAGTGCAAACACTTGACTAACACTAACCAAGCATATCAAAAATTTGCTGCTCTCAATAGCAGTTAACAATGTGAAAGCCACCTTCATTGTAGACTCTGTCTGTAAAATCCTGAATTCTGTTTAAAGCTTGAGAAATTGATGCACAAAGTTCCTTCAGTAACAGAATTGAATCTAAATGTTCAACCCACCGAGTCTCAAAATTTCAGAAGATGGGTTCTTTTGGCACCAGGATACATTTCATTGATGCAACTTTTCAGCACATGACTTCGCTTAGGAGAATGTCTAAAGAAAGCTATTATATCTTGCATTACTGTTAAACTACCCCTTATTATTGGCACTGAACAAGCATGGGAAAGGGCCAGATTTAGGGCATGGCTAGAGCAATGAATGTAGAGAGCCTGAGGATGCGTTTGTTGTATAATAGCTGCACATCCTTTCAATTGACCACTCATTGACTTTGCCCCATCATATCCTTGCCCTCTCATGTAGTTTACATCCAACCCCAACTCTCTCACTTCTTTTAATAATGTTTCAGCAAGTGCCCTACTAGAACAGTCATGAATAGGAACAAATTTCAGGAAATCTTCTCGCAGCACATAGTTCTCTTCACTTTTTAACATGTACCTAACACAAAGAGTATATTGTTCTACTCCACAGATGTCTGAGGTCTCGTCTGCCAGAGCACTAAAATATTTTGAATGACTGATCTGATTCATGATATGAGACAGGATTAGATTTCCACAAATATTAATCACTTCATTCTGAATTTGAGGGCTTGTGTAGGTTGCATTTCGACCACATTCAGTGAAATGCTTCTTTAGATTCTCATCTCCACCACCAATCCTAAACCGTAGTAAAGCGCGGAAATTTCCATAATTTTGTTGATTTTCTTCCAAAATCCCAGTATTGCTATCACCCTGCAATGCAATTTCTTGTCAGCCACACACAATAATGGTTTCAATAATTGGCATGAGTTTTTTTCTGTTTTCTAAGGTTTTTTGTCTTTTGGCACTGTCTAAGGTTATACAGATATCCTTTTTTTTTATTTTCAAACACTGACAAAAAATTTTGTGCTTTAACACAGTTGTCTTTGTGATAATTGCTAGTTTTGTGCTTGCGGAAATCCTCTTTTGCATCTTTCCAATGCATATACGGAGCATTAACTAGTGCATTCAGTCTTTGTGATTTCCTTTACCAACTACATTTTTTGCAAAGACAAAACAGTACTTGCAGAATGCACCTTCACTTGCTCAAGAGTATGCAAGCCACTTAAATTCAGTCAGCCATTTCCTTTGAAATTTTAAGTTTCTTTTACCTGGCGGAAAACTATATAATTCTCCGGGTACCCAAAGATTTTTAAGAATATTATATATTTTCTCTATAAACTCTCTCTCTCTTAATTTGCAAGTCAATTCAATTCAATAATTTGAAAAAATTGTGAACAAAAATAAAAAATGTAAACATTTCACTCGAATGTACGTGAAGGTACGGTACTATTATGTTTGGTACATAAAATAAAATTATTCAATACTGACTATAATAGTGAAAATAACTCTGACTTTTAACTTCTGTGACTTTTAACTTCTGTGACTTTTAACTTCTGTGACTTTTAACTTCTGTGACTTTTAACTTCTGTGACTTTTAACTTCTGTGACTTTTAACTTCTGTGACTTTTAACTTCTGTGACTTTTAACTTCTGTGACTTTTAACTTCTGTGACTTTTAACTTCTGTGACTTTTAACTTCTGTGACTTTTAACTTCTGTGACTTTTAACTTCTGTGAAAATTAGTTTCAATAAAAAAAATGTACCACTGGTGTCTGAAATGTTCACTGTGTTTCTTGTAAATTCTGACTTGATACTCCTCATTAATTGTTAATAATACTGACTTTCAAGTGTTTGTAAATTACTTAAAAAAACAAACACTGTAGCTACTTAACAAAATTTCTACAGTGAAATCCTTAGAGACATGTCCTGAAGGCATCTTGCTGGCTACTTCTTCTTGGATGAAAACTAGACATGGAGAACTTGGAGTCGTTACACACTGGTTCAAGGGTGGATGTTACGAACTGGAAGTCATGACACGCTGGTCAACTGGTTTTATCCTGATGCAGGGTAATTCTATCCTGGCCAAAGAGTGGCCACTTGTTAAAGTCCTCTTGTTAAAATCCTGAATGCAGGGGTCATTAGTTTCTTAGCTGGTTAAAGGGTCGCTGATGTTATAAGATCCTGGCAAGGTCGCCACACTGTTAACCCCTCCGTCTATGGCCCTGGGGTGGTTCGAGTCGACGGGGGTTCTGGTTGGGAGGCAGCAATGGATATTTCTCGCGATAGTTTCTTCTATAATATTCTAATTTCTTTCTCTCGCTATAGGGTTGACAGTTGTTAATTCTTCTCTTTCGATAATACTCTGATACTTTCTCTTGGTACTAAACTTATCGACTTTACTGACTAAGGTCCTGAAGAGAACAAGGTTCGAAGGAAAAGATAAAAAACTTTCTTTGACTGTAATTTACTTCTAAAAATGTACAGGTAGTGCTCTGAATTTATAGGGATAGAGGTTTGACCTCTTTCGACCATGACTCAGGCTGGAATCTAAAAATTTATGGAGGCAAGGGGCCTCTGCCCCCTCCTCGCAGTGAGGCTGCTAACAAGGGAGTCTCGTAGTAGTGACCAAAGAAGAGTGCAGTAATGAAGTGAAGTTAATTTTACAATTACATGTATCATATAAGTCTAAATGTTGGGTAATGCAATTGAAGGTTAAGTTTCCCCCTTTTAAACACATGATCAGATGAAAGATTCCAAAAAAAAAAAAAAATAATAAAAAAATAATCTTATTTTTGCCAAGTATACATTTTTGAAGGTGATATAATTTCATAGTAGTACATAAGTACAATTTAAGTACATTACTGAGTACATTTCAATTTTTGTTTATTACAATTATGATTATGATTATAGGTTAATTCACATTTCACTTAGTATCATTAATTACAATTCCATTTAAAGTACATTATTGCATTATATATTAAACTATTATCATTAATTACAGTTTCACTAAAGTACATTACATTATATTAAATTAAAGTATTGCAGTTAATTACAATTAAATAGTTACTATAATTTTGTTTGGTTTTTACAGTGTTTCATATTAATAGACAATTAAGATGTTAGAAATATAATACAAAGTACATGGGCACATACGGTATGTATTTACATACAACATAATATGTTATATTATGTTATAATGAATCAGAGCGAGAGGAGATTCTTATCTTAGAAGTGTTCGCTTCTGCCGTAGTTAGCAGAATTTGATCACTTGACTAAACGTTTTTGAGTTCATTGCGGAGGTGAAATAATAAAAAATAAAAATACATGTGAATGTATGTACATGTACGTAATCATGATCATCAGGGGACAAGTACGAATGCACAAAGTATTGTACACATATGGGTAGTCATACAATAGGTAGCTGAATGAATGAGTAATAAAATTAACAAAAGATAAAGGTCAAGAAAGGACATGGATGTACGAATGAACAACGTATAAATAATGGGAGGATTTAAAAGGAATGAATTAGAGACAAAGAGTGGTAATAAGGACTAAGTACACTACGGGTTAGATGCAAGACAATCATAATTAATTATAATAACTTCTATAATAAATGGAAAATGGATATGACTATACCATAGAAATGGTAGATCATAGGGTTGTGACACAAACAAAAATAGAAAGCTACAAATAAATTTTTATCCAAAATCGCATCAGGCGACTTTGGCTCCTCATGTAAAAATGAATATGGATTATTCATTGTTCATTTTTACACACACACACACACACACACACACGCATATATATATATTTTTTTTAATTGGGGTTGTTTAACTTCCTTCACAACATCTAAGGTCATATGATGGAGGGGACCTACAGCTTTATGTGGGATCCGAACCATTTTTTTAAGAGAATAATGATTTTGTAAAATTAGTAGGAACCATAAAAGTTTAAACCATTAGTTAATTGCAAGTTTTAAAATTTTATGCCCTTAAGGATACATGATCCAGCCAAATATCTGGCAGTTATCCAGTATCCGTCCATTTCTTGATCCAGCCGATTATCCAGTATCTGGCAAAATTAAAAAGCCAGACATCTGGTATCTGGTTATCTGGCTATATTGTGATCTGGTACATCTCTAGTATTCATTTAGACATATTAACTTGGTAGGTCTGGTATATTTTTACTCTTAGGGATTATCTCCCATTGTTGAAACCAAGTGCGTTGAATTTAAATGTTACTGTTTGGGATACACATCCTGAACCACCCATTCATTGGAAGAGCACAGGAGCTCCAAGTTCGTTTTTGTACATACCGGGTGCGGCAAAAGTAACGCCCTTTTAATAATTGTATCTTTATAGTTTTATACAGTATAATTTTTTAGTTTTATATTGTATCATTTTGTTATTTTTTAGTTTTTACTGAGAAAGTACTTATTATTTTTCTTAAAATGCTGTATTTTTCTTAAAAACCTTATTATTTCTCTTAAAATGCTGTAATTGATTTATTTCCTTCAATAAAAGAGAATAAACTAAAAAGGGCATTATTTTTGCCGCACCCGTTATATAAAAATATTAAGGTGGGGGCAAAAAGCTTGACATTTGTGAGAATGAACAATTTAAGCAGAAGCAAAACTAAGGTTTATCAAGATTTTTGTCACTACCATTCACCTATTCAAACTTGCTTGGCTATAACATGGGAATAAATGAAACCTGTTGTATAGATTTTAGCTTTATTTCATTCTCCATACTAATGCAGTATAGTATGAGGACAATTGCATAAAAGGCCTAGACTAGCTCTGCATAATTAGAAGGTTGCTTATTTTGCAATGTATAAATTTGAAATAAAATGATATAAAAAACAGGTTATTGACAAAGAAATTTTTACTATTATTAAAATGTATTTTTAGAAATTTATGTATCCCCTAAATTAAGTACACTGAAATAGGAGAAAATGCCTACCCACTGTAATTGGTCAAATACTTTTGAGTCTGGTCAGATTGTATCCTTAGGTCCAGCCAAATAGCCGGATATCTGGCACATTAACTAATTTTTATAGGCTGTACTCCTTTTCATTTGTCTATTTAGTCATGTAACTTAACATTTAAAATATTTAAAAGTTATATTAAACCCAAGCTAAATATACCTTACTTTTACCAGGGCAAGAGACCAAATTGAAGATTTCTGGAAGGAGACTACAAAGACATTGTATGATTTCATGAAAGTAGAAGAAAAGAGTTTAGGTATTCATTCTTCTAGAAAAACATTACCAAAACTTCACATACAAAATATGAATTCAGAACAGGTATAACTTCTGAAGTTTTTTGTATAATAATATTGAATTATATAATTGGTTTGCTAAAGTTATATGATGTGACTGAACGTTTTTTATCCTTTTATACCACAGGCTAATATTTTTATATTTAGTTATCAATTTTTATAGATAGCCTGTGGTACACTATTACTTCAGATTTAGCCTACATAAACCCCTGAACCCTAGTTTTCGGTATTAATTCAGCCTTGGCTTTATTGAAAACAAAACAGCTTATTTAAGTGAATATTATTAGAGTCAAGGCTTTATAAAATTTTGGAGACTTCAATTGATTTTAGCTGTCAGGATCATCAATCAGTCAATCAGCTTCATTAATAAAATGTAGGAAGTGGGTTTAGGTACGGTACGTATAGAAATTAGAATTAATGACAAAAACAAGTACTTACTTAACATTTACCCCTTTTATTTTCATTAAATCATTACTGTGGTATACTTAAATCCTTTTTCTATCTTTAAAGGTCTGGCAACAACTAGAGCTTCAAAATGGTTCATTAATCTCAGATTCTAACATTGAAGCACATATGGATGATTCTAACATTTGTGTGATGATTGCAAAACTATGCAACAAAGTTAAAGAAGAGCAAGACAAGCAGAGTGAAGAAGAGCACACAAGTGCTGATGAAGGAGTTGAGACAGGAGATGACATGGGGGATACAGAAGAAACAACTAACAGAGATGATGACTTGAGTGAAAAAGAGCTTAGTGAGGCTGAGAGTGAAGACAAGGATGAATTTGACGAGTTAAAGTCTGATGAAGAAGACAGAGAATTAGAAAGCAGAGAGTTGTCTGAATTCAGTGATCTTGATGCTGATACATTTGGGGATATTGCTCTTGAGGATGATGATGATGATGATGATAATAATAATAATAATAATAATAATAATGAAAATGAAGAATCGAGTAAACAAATAAAAACCACCAAACCCAATCAAAAGATGTTCAAATCAACTTCTGTTGATACTCAGTTTCTTAATTTACGTGAAAGTGAATGGGTGGCTGATAATGATATCATTGGGAAGGATATCAGTAGTGACAATGAAGATTTGGATCTGATGGAAGACTTGGATAGTGGGCAGTCAGATGATGTAAATATTTTTTTCTTCTTTTAGTGCTTTAAGAAAGTATGATAAATTAGGGCTGGGTACCAGTTTCTTAAATGATTTAGTAGTAGTGGTAGTAGCAGTAGTTTATGGTAACCAGTATTTTGATACAGCTATCTGGGACAAAGTAGCCATGTAATTATATCAGAATTATTGAAAATAAATTAATTTTAAAAAATCCTTTTGCATTTGCATTGCACTGTTGATAAGATGTCCTCATTAATTTCACTTAGATTTATGATATGGCACTTAGAAGCTTATGCCAAATAGGCTTATACTTTAAATTTTAAAACAGGCTAAATCTTGTTTTGTCAAGTTGAATATAACTGAATTAAAATTATGGAAGTAGTTCTGAAGCTACGCCTAATCAGATTCATAAATGCTCATACTTTTTGCATTTGCAAGGGCTTATATTTGAATTATTTCAGCTTTTGATGCAAGATATTTAAATTTGAAACTTAATCTATTGTTAGGAAAACAAGAGCTTTTGTAGGACATGTAGGCCTAGGTTGCCATAGTAAATCCAGAGAACCAAATTTCAGTACTACCTATCTTTTCAATTCTGAATGCTTAATTGTGATCCTTAATGGGTTAAATGACCAGAATCCAAGCTTGATACCATTTATTTTTCATTATTTTATACTGAACTATTGACAAAATCCCTTTGATATCAGTGCATATATTTCATCAGTTTTTAAATCTTGGATCTGGTTGGAAGGCCCTGTCATACATGGTGTATGAATTTAATAGATTGATTCATTGACTTTTAATTACAAAACCTCGTTTTAGTCATTAAATGTAAATTAATTTTATCTAATTTACTCCTATTCTAACAGGAACCAAGAGAAACTATGTACGACGACTTTTTTGACCCTCCAGATACCAAGAAAGTGGAACAGGAAGAATCAAATGAAGAAGAGAAAACAGAATCACCTCTGGGTCCACCTGCAGAGGAAACTACATTGGAGAATAAAAAGGTGTGTTAATCACTGCTCTTAGATGTCCTGCAAATTTGATTTTCCATTTGTCTCCTGTAATGCACAAATCACTTTTAATGTTTAGAATATATTCTCCTCATGTTATATTTTTAAAGTTTAAAAGTAGATATTGATATCATTCATGATTGAGTTTTGTTCCAACATGGAAAGTATTTTTTCAGGGCTCCTTAGCAGTTAGGTTTTCAGTGTGGTTTTTTTACACACATTTAGCTATTATGAGAATGCAGATATGGCCCTACATGAATCCCATTATATCATTGAAATACATGCACAAATCCTAGTATTCATGCAGTTGCTAAAAAAAAAAATTATAAAATATTATTAATACAGGTGCAGAGAATTTTTTGTGCATAGCATACACTCCCATCCTTCTCCTACATTGCTGTTTGTTGTAAGAGTTTCTGTTGTTTCATGCTGAAGAAGAAAAGTTTTAAATATGTATCTTGAGTGTAATTTTTTGTGTGATTACCAAACAGTTGATAGAAGTGGATTGAAGTTGCTTTAAAATTATAAAGGACCATTTTACATCATTGGTGAATCTGTAAAACAGCCAAATATACATGCTCGGCTCTTAAGCCAAACTCAGTCTCAGCATTGATGATTAGAGAGACCAGAATTATGACAATGCCACCAATATGTTCAGCAGATATACAGGTTTACAGACTTGCATACTGGAGATCAACCATCTTGCAGACTATGTGCCTTGTGCAGTTCATTTGTTGCTGTCTGGAGGTCATAAATTCCTTTGGCACACTGCAGGAGATATATGCATTTGCAGTTGGCTCAACAAAGCAATGGAATTTTCTGACTGCTGGTCTTTCAGAAAATGAAAATGGCTGCATTCTGACATTGAAATCCTTGTGAACTATGATGGCACTGCCATGCATAGTCATTGAGAGCACTGCGTTTGAGCTATGAACAGTATTATGACATGCTCATTAACATGTCAGAAGATGAGGATGAAAAGGGCAACACCAGACACACAGCTGATAGTCTTGCAAATAAATTGTGTTGTCTGGAAACTTCAATCATGTGCATTTTTGTGGAACAAAATTTTGCAGATATTTCAGCAAAGCAAAATGCTTTCTGATTTCTTGGAGATTTCATCAACCAAATGAGAGAGAACTTTGATGAAATAGAATCTGAGGCAAAAATTCTCATGTCTGAGGTATCTGAGACAAATTCAGAGAATCAGAACAGGAAAAGATGATGCAAGCGACATACTGATGACACGACTTCTCAGTCTGAGCCCTTCTGAAAATTTCAGAGTTCACACTTTCCTGGTGATCATTGGACCAGGTGCTCACATCTCTGCATCAGCGCAA
Source organism: Bathynomus jamesi (assembly GCA_023014485.1). NCBI lineage: Eukaryota > Metazoa > Arthropoda > Malacostraca > Isopoda > Cirolanidae > Bathynomus > Bathynomus jamesi. The sequence continues at coordinate 659,750 of JAJOZX010001184.1, read as the reverse complement.
AACTGTGTATCATCAGATTAAAGGATTTTGCTTTTCTTTCATCATTGGCCACAAAGGACACTGATAAATGGAAGAGTGATGTTAAGAAACTGATTATGAAAAATCTAAATAATCTGGAACCTGACTGTGTGGTTGAATTTCTGCAATTTTTGCACATTTTTACACACATTGACTTGACATTACATCACACAAGATGCTGTAGTACAGTACATCAGATCACACAAAAGAGTGGAGTCTACCTTTCCAAATGTTACAACTACTTTCTGAATTTTTCTTCCTTTGCTGAAGGTTTTTGCGAAGGTGAATATTTTATTCAAAGTTTGCCTTGATAAAATATTGGGTATGCTCAACTATGACCCAAGATTGACTTACACTTAAAGGGACTGTAGGTGGGTTCATAAAGCAATAGTTTATAATTAGTATTGAAAACAACAAATTCAATTCAATATTTTGTCATATTAAGGTCCACAGAATTCTGATTGGTGTAGGGTACAGTGTGACAGTTGCCCCAACTTTGTCCTACAATGCTGTTCAAAATTTTGGTGTTGCATATTGACATAAAAAATACCCACGTGCAATTTTTTGAAGATTCATGCATATTCAAGTGAGCACCAGCAATTTGAAAAATAGTGATTTTGCTTATACGGCATACACGCCTATATATGAGATTACACAACCATCATAAGGGATATTAAGACACATCATTTGCCTGTCTTAATTAAAAGCTGTTATCACTAACACAAAAAAGTTAATCATTCTTATTCTCTCATGGTACATTAAGGGGTTTTATCATATATTCACAAGGTATTATTTCTCTAGAGCAAGAAACCATGATTTCTGTTCGGAAACAGATGATTGTTTGCGCTGATTAGGAATGCGGAGTCTGTCATTTTCAACTACTTGAAGGACTTCTTGAAAGCGCTCCTCATCCCTGGCAACATTAAGAAAGTCATGGCAAAGTTTTACACCACGCTCTGCAGCCTCATTGACGACTTGAAACTTGTCCACAACCATGACTCCAGATTCCTGGGATCTTGGGAGCATTGCTCCAGTAAATTTGACCATGAGAAAAAGTAAATTTGGGTTTGGGTTTTGTTCATCCGCTAGACGTTATGCAATTTTTTTGCGTATACGTTCTTGTACAAACCAATTTTTTTAAATTACAAATTTAGTTATTTTAAGTTTAGTTGGTAATTCCATATTTAACAATTATTTTTTTTTTGTTAAGCTTCAATGTTTTGATAATTAAAATTTTATTAAAACGTATTTTTTTTTAATATAAAATTATCAGGATTGGACTATGTTCCATTGATCTCGGCCAGGTTTGATAAATTGGCCAGATAATTACTTGTGCGGTTTTAAGTAATCCACCATGACTCTAGAATTGAAAAGTTTAGTTAAGTTTAAACTTACTTTTACTTACTTTAACTTACCTACTTTTACTTACTCTTCCTTACTTTTACTAAGTTTAAAGCACTTACTTTTACTTACTTTCATTGTACTATATTTACTTACGTTTACTCACTTTTACCATACTATATTTACTAACTTTTACTTATTTTGTATTTTTTCAGGTAGTCAATAATCAATAATGGATCCTAATATTGATGAAGTTGGAGAGAAAAGTGAGGGTGTTAAAAGGGGTTACTTTTGTGGTCAATGCAAGAACAAATATTCAAAGAAGCAAAACTGGGAGGAACATTTTAATTCCCAAAAAATATTTGTTACAATACAAGAGGTCCCAGAGTTTGGGCCCACAGCTTAGATATTGCAGTAAAGAAATACCAGGATGAAGTGCAGCAAAGAGATACGGCAAAGCAGTCATTTAGTTTGTTCACAAAATGTGCTAGTGCTAGACCTCAGAAAAATGAACCAACTTCATCAACTGCTAATCTAGAAAATGAAACTTTTTCACTAGATGTTTCACAGACTGAAGAAAGTGCTTCTCCTCCACCTAAGAAACAAAAGGTAAGTGAGGAATCTGCGCATCAGACTAACAAAACTGCTTTAGAGGAATTTGAAAATTCCCAAATCCAGAAGACATTGAATGCAATTTTGCGCCTAACAAAAGAAACTCACCAAGCTGTTGTGGTTAATAAAGAGAAGAGTCAAAATATGCCTTCAAGTTCAAGTGTTGCATCCAAATCTAATAAAGCAAAAAGCCACAAATTTGACATTTCCATAGCCCATTTAAGCAAGTGTAAATCAATACAAGAAATCCTGAACAATGATTTGATCAAATCTACATTCAAATTGGTGGAAAAGAAGGATCTAGGGCATGCTGATGATTCATTTTCAGTACCAAGTGATATAATGGAAAACATTGCAAATAGTGACACTAATATGCCTGATGTAGATATAGCTGTTGAGGATGAAGATGATGATAATCAAGAAGATATTGATGATGCTTCTGATGATAAAATGTTTACATTATATTGCATAGCTTGCACAGACCCCAAAGCATGTGCTTCAGACAAACATTCTAACATAAAGGGTTACTTCAATGTTAAAGATTTAACCTATGTATGCAAACAAGGAGAAAATCAAGAGAGATGGTTTAGAAATCTGAAAACCCACCTGAAGACATTTAATTAAACTTCAGCATCATCAAAGAGCTGCTGTTTATGAAGTGATGAAAACATCTTCTCGGAACACTACTAAACGCATAGAAGACTTATGTGGCAACATCTTATACTACATAATGAAAACAAACACTGCATGGGCTCTATATCCAGTACTTCTAGCTGGGTCATTCCAGCTCAACTGGTACAGATTTCAGAAAGTTGGTCGGGTGACCATCTCCGATTTTCTTCAAATTTTCAGGGTTGATTCATACACCTTTCAATAGCTTAAATCTAAAATTTTAGCTTCCTCAGTCAAAAACATTTAATTTTATGGTCACTTAAATGGCCCCCACCTTCAACAAAAATGCCCATGTTGGGCTTGATTGGCCAATGCCTTAATTTTGAGAGGCCTTGAAAAGTGTCTTCTAATAGGAGTAGAAGCTTCAAATTTGTCAAGCCAATACAACTTCTAGTGGGCTTTTCAATTTTGCAAGCTAAAAGGCTGTGGAACAAATAGTTTCTGAGTTACAAGGGCTTAAACATGGCTCCATTTTGAAGCTTGCATCAATTCCTCCCACTTTTACGACTACCATTTACAAAAGTTTTAGTTCACAGCTGTTTTAATACTCCTAATAGTCTCTATGGGTTGTAAATTTATGAGTGAAATAAAAAAATAACCAAAAAAGGATTTATTTTTATTTTTAAAAATTTCCAAAAGTTATTTTCACAAAATTTGCAAAATTAACATCAACTTTGGGGCTTAATATAAAGGTGTCCAAAATTAGTCAGGGAGTTGATACTTCTAGTAAAGAAAGATACATATGTGTACAAAAACATATTAAGGAATAGATCTCAACTCAACTCCATATAGTTTTGGCTATTCAAAGAAAAGTACTTTTTGTGAAAAATTCTGAATTTTTTCAAAATTTTGAAATGTTTAAATTTCTTTTTACAACATTGAATTGCAATTTTACTTCCATTTTATTACTTGGTAAGTTAATTCACAAATGTTAAATTATCTGAAGAAACTGCATGATTAATAACTGCAAAACATGTCCTGGTTTAAATGAATTACGGGATTGGCTTCTTACCATTTTTGAAAACAATGATTATGACATGGATGATGAGGTTTCCTTTAAGCAGTGGCTTCATACAGACTATACCCAACTGGTCACAATGACAAAAAGTGTTTTGAATGTAGTAGAAGACATATGTGAAAGTGCAAAAAAGTTGAAAGTACACCATTTCATAGCAAAAGCCCAATCAAAATATTTGTCCACTGTAAAGAAAACCTCAATGATTCTACAGCATTAGTGCTTGTTGACTTCCCTGAAAACTATAGTTTTATAATTCAGGATGCCGTACAAGGGCATCACTGGGACAATACCCAGGCTATCTTGCATCTGGTAGTCTGCTATCAAAAAGTTGATGGCGAACTAAAAGTTACAAATTTTTGTGTAATATCAGATTCACTTACACACAACACAACTGCAGTTCATTCTTTTTTATGTGAAGCCTTGAAATTACTTAAAAGTCAGAATCCTAAACTGAAACATATTTGTTACTTTAGCGATGGTGCAGCAAGTCAATATAAAAACTATAAAAACATCATTAATTCAGTGTTACATGAAAAAGATTTCCAACTAACATGTGAATGGAACTTTTTTGCCACCTCTCACGGAAAGAGCCCCTGTGATGGTGTTGGTGGCACCGTCAAAAGGTTAGTTGCCCGGCAAGTCTACAAGCAACAAGTAAAGGTCACATCACCAATCCAAAAGAGATGTTCGATTGGTGCAAATCTAATATTAATGGTATACAATTTCTGTACATTGATTCAGCTAAAATTGAGGAAAATGCTAATTTATTTGAGTTAGAAAAAAAGGTATTCCTTAATTAAGACAATCCCAGGAACCCTTCATATCACTGCTTTAGACCTTCATCAACAGGCATTAAACTGTACAAAATTTCTTGTGATGAAAATTTCTTTAACGTACAACTTTCCTTCCTCAATGCTACACAAGAAAATGTGGCTTACCAATATAAACCTGGTACATATGTGGCCTGTTTCTGTGAAGGTGACTGGTTTGTTGGAAACATAGTTGAAGTGTGTGATACTGAGAAGGATCTATTAGTAAATTTCATGAAAAAGAATCCTTTTAAATGGCCTGAACAAGAGGATGTTTGCTGGATTCCATTCCAACATGTTTTGTGTTCAATTGAACCACCTACAGTTGCTGGAAAAATGGGGAGACAGTACAAGTTATCAAATGATTGTTTATCTAAAATTGAGGAGTATTTTAAAAAAAGCCTAAGTAACTACAGACCTGTATCAAGCTGAATAATAAATTGCCAATTTATGGCTGTGAGGCCATGGAGTGTTGAAGACAATCAGACTTAAAGCCTGAGTACAATAATAAATTCCTGAGTCAGTGTCTAAACATAAGAGTTATTAGCTATATCTAAGTTTACATACGAATTTACATAAAACAACACATTAAAAAAAGAATATGAACTTATAGCCAATAATTCACATGCTTAAAAACTCAGGAATTCATTATTGTATGTAGCTAAGTACTGTACACTTGTATTAAGGGAAGTGTAATACAACAAAGCTACTTAAATTTAAGGTTTTGTACTGAAAATGGTGGTTACTGCTAGTTTATCTGTACTAACTGCATAATTTAAATTACTAGGAAGTGCTTAAAGAGCAGTAGAACACGGTTCTACATGATTTACTTAGGTAGATCCAAGTATTGAGCCTACAAGCTGGTCCATCTGTGGTGTTAACTGCAAATGTAGTAATAATCTAGGTATATATTGTCTTTTTTATGAGTAAAATTTATTTAGATAATTTAACATTTGTGAATTAACTTACCAAGTAATAAAAGGGAAGTAAAATTACAATTCAATGTTGTAAAAAGAAATTTAAACATTTCAAAATTTTGAAAAAAATTCAGAATTTTTTGCAAAAAGTACTTTTCTTTGAATAGCCAAAACTATATGAAGGAGTTGAGTTGAGATCTATTCCTTAATATATGTTTTTGTACACATATGTATCTTTCCTTACTAGAAGTATCAACTCCCTGACTAATTTTGGACACCTTTATATTAAGCCCCAAAGTTGATGTTAATTTTGCAAATTTTGTGAAAATATCAACTTTTGGAAATTTTTAAAAATAAAAATAAATCCTTTTTTGGTTATTTTTTTATTTCACTCATAAATTTACAACCCATAGAGACTATTAGGAGTATTAAAACAGCTGTGAACTAAAACTTTTGAAAATGGTAGAGTCATAAAAGTGGGAGGAATTGATGCAAGCTTCAAAATGGAGCCATGTTTAAGCCCTTGTAACTCAGAAACTATTTGTTCCACAGCCTTTTAGCTTGCAAAATTGAAAAGCCCACTAGAAGTTGTATTGGCTTGACAAATGTGAAGCTTCTACTCCTATTAGAAGACACTTTTCAAGGCCTCTCAAAATTAAGGCATTGGCCGATCAAGCCCAACATGGGCATTTTTTGTTGAAGGTGGGAGCCATTTAAGCGACCATAAAATTAGAAGTTTTTGACTGAGGAAGCTAAAATTTTAGATTTAAGCTATTGAATGGTGTATGAATCAACCCTGAAAATTTGAAGAAAATCGGAGATGGTCACCTGACCACCCCTGTACCAATTGAGCTGGAATGACCCAGCTGTATTACATAGGTCAGGTTGTGAGGTTGGAAATTTGAATCATAGCACACATGCGTGCGAGACAATTTGTGAGCTATTAGATAATCAACTTAAAGAACAAACTGTAAAGTGGTTCTTAGAACAAACTTCAGTAACAATAACAGCTGACATTGGAACAATTTTGGGATTAAGCATGCTAGTTGTATTAGTTATGAGTGAAGAAGATAAGACTGTAAAACTTGCTGGGATAAATTTAGTACGCAGCAAATCAGGAGTTTATTTGGCCAATGAAATTTTTGATGTGTTGAAGTCTCCTAATCACTTGAAACTATCTGAAGAAGCAATTAAATCCAAGGTATCTGGAATGGTTGGAGATGGGGCTTTTTGTAAGGACAACGAGCCATTTAAAAATGAAATGAAAAAGTTGTTTGGAGAAAATTTCAAATTTTGATGGGACTTAATGCATCTTGTGAACAGAGCCCACGTTGATGCATTGAAGAAAATTTGTAAACTAAGTGAGCTTTTAGACTTTATTCAGAATCACTCTTCAAATCTGAGATCAGGCCTTGACTATACCAATATGGTTCTTGACAATATCATTGGTTTTAAGAGACCAAAACTCAAATCTGATACTCGCATGGTTAATTACGAATTTGATCAATTTGACAGATTTGTGGAAAATTGTGTTTTTTGATCATCCACAAGAGAAAGAAATTAGTGCCAAGTTCTATGTATTGATTTCCTATGTAACAAAGATTATGTTGCAAGTAGCTCAAAAAACCACAGTTAGTGCAGAATTTGTAGAAAATATATTTTATAAAGAAGGAGGGAAAACTGTTATGTTAAGAGTGATGGAAACAATTTCCAAATTAGCTAATGGAGGAAATGCAAATGATGTAGTTTCTGAATTTAAGCACGATACCACAGGGCAGCAAAAGGAACTAACAGCTGAGGATTACATCCTAAATGAAGTTTACAAATACATCAAGAAACGTTCTGATTACTACCAGGTTGCTGAAGTTGCTAGACCATCCAGAACCAGATCTGAAAGTAGTTTTACAAAACTCGGTGATAAATTGGCTGACAATATATAGAACAGCTGTGGAAAGGAATCACAGAGAGATTAAAGCATTTTGATAAAGATGGATCAACTGCCTGGAGTGAAGCACCAGCTGAAGGGACATTCTCCATTCTTGGTTACATTGTTGAACACAAAGGATCCATTAAGCCATCTCATTTGACTAAGCTGTGCAGAATTGTGAAGGAGGGTCCAGCTCCAGGCACTAGATCTGCTGTAATGATCACACAGAAAGCCATTGATCAGTGGCCAAGCATACATGGCGGTAAATTCACAACAAATGCCTACATGCAAGGTCTAACATCGTCCACTGTTGCTGCTGCAATGAATAAATAAACTTAAGGTGAGTTATAAACTGTACATTATTGTATTATTATGTTTAGCTAAAACAATTTGTAATTGGTATGTCGTCAATTCAAGAGTTTACTATCATTAACCTATCTAGTGGTGTAAGGGGAAAAAAAGTAAATTCAGAGCTGTGCTCCAGTAAATTTTTTCAAATCTGGAGTCATGGGCGGGGCCACCAGCTTGACCTCCGTGTGAAGAGACACCAACGCACGAAACAACATAAGGTAAGGCAAGGCTCGTACAGAATGTGGGATAGTTACAATGAGTATATGAATAAATGTAGAACGAATATGATAGTAGTTGGGGGGGAAAAAAAGGAATTGACATAGCTGATGACTTGGTGATTCCTGCATGTGCAGTGGTTATTGTAATTAGGTTGTCGTCTTTCTGCAGGCTTAAGTTCAAGGATAGTATCCATACTACAGAGAATCAGAAATGGGTTCGTTATTTTCAATGATTGATTATGGGCATACAGTCTTTTATTAATAACCTCACTATTTATAAGCTTTTACTACCCTAGTCATAAAACAGCAATTAGGCAAACCTTATTACGTTTATGAAACTTAAATTCAACACCTTTAAGTATAAAGTATTGATTTGATTCTGGGATTATTTAAGAGTTTTCAGGTTTGTTAATAGGACAAAGTTAAAAGGGAATATTTGAGAACAAATATTTTGGAATATATGCATATACTGTATATTACTTTTAAATCCTTTCTAGATGGCTTCCAAGTTCGAGGAGTCATTAAAAAAAGAAAGTGGTCTACGAGAAAGTCTTGTTGATAAATATTATCTGAGCGAGAAGCCTTGGGTGCTCAAAGGGGAAGTTCAGAAGGAGCAGAGGCCAGAAAATTCTGCCTTGGAGGAACAATTAGAATACAATGTCGCTGTTAGGCAGAGTGAGTAATTGAAATTGTCAGATGTTAGATTTATTAAATAAAAACTTAGGTTCTGTATATTCATTGAAGTCTTTTTGTTGTGTGAGCAGTCACAAGTAACGTTACTTAAGTCGCTCTGCAATCTAAAGGTGGTCCAGAAATAATGAAATTTGTTTTATTAATTAATGTAAAACCATGCGTGAAGCATCTGAAAGAAAATAACTGCTCTTTTGTATTATACTTTGCCTCTTTACAGAACCAATAATTACTGAGGAAACTACAAAAAATATTGAACGGTTAATTCTTACGCGGATCCGAAGTCAGGCGTGGGACGATGTTGAAAGGAAAATCAAACCTAATGTCGATCCCTTTCATTTTAAGAAGAAATTGATTTTGGATCAAGAAAAAAGTAAAAAGAGCTTGGCTGCTATTTATGAAGAGGTTGGTTGGTTGGTTTCCGTTAAGTGCTGCAAATGTTTTGTGGTAGATTGTTTTTATACTTCAAAGTAACCTCCATTCTTAATTGGTGTCCGTCAATTCGTCACCAGTCAGTTTTGTAACCGGTCGTTTCGTTACCATGCTAATATCTAATACATTATATGTTTTTGTTAATAATTATATGATTTTGTCAATTATTTACATTTTAATACATGTTCAAATTGACTGACAACCTGTCACCAGTCAATTTTCTGTTGTCATAAGTCGCCAAGTACCGGTACGATAGTTACACCTCTCGATAGATGGCGTTAAAGTCTAGGTGGTCGCCTAACTTTTATTTCTGCCTCAGTTCGTGGCTTGACGTGGTCAGAGGCAATGCAATGCAATGGAGCTTAATCCTTTATGGTAACGAACACCAACCAAAACCTTTAAATTTATATACCGGTGACGAAATGACGGGGAACGAAATTACCTGGTGACGAATTGACCTGGAGTCTTAATTGTGCATAAGGGGGGGGGGGGGGGTCGAAACATATCAAAAATCGAGTTTCTCCAATTCCACAGTATGCACGTAGTTGGAAATGATGATCTCAACATTTGTAAAAAAAATGAGTATATGCGACCCCCCTTACCCCTTCCATAGCATCCCCCCCATTTTACTCTCTCCACAGATATAAACCCCAAATGTGACAATCATGCATTATATTAAGTAGATTAGATTAATTTGGATAGATTATTTAGATAGAGTTTTAGATAGATTGAATAGATTACATAGATTAATTTAGATAGATTAGATGAATTATATAAATTATTGTCACGTTTTTTTGTTTAGTTTCAGATTGTTTATGATTGAATGAGTTATGATTTAATTCCGAATGAGTTATATTAAATTCAGAATGAATGATTCAATTGCTAGAATTTAACAATTAGTTTCTTGTTATTAATGCTGTTAGGCCTAAATAAGTGAAATCATGGCGACAAGAAGCAAAACGCACAATTCAACATTTGGTCACCCTGCAGAAAACGAGAAGAACTGATTTCGAAAGGTTCTAGAACAGCAAAAGAATGTTACAGAATTGTCACGAAAGATGTGGAAGCTAAATAAAGTACCATTAAAACAAAGAAACAACAGTTTTCAGCAGAAGGTGGAGACATTCGATGAAATGTTTGATATTTGCCCTTGTACTTGTTACGATAAAAAATCATTCGAACGGATTGCAGATGTGATATTAGACTTCCAATGATTGAGTGGGAGTCTTTTGTGGGTCAGAAACAAAAAAAACCAACTAGGACCAATCGACAGAGTAACGACTTCCGCAAGAAAAAGGACTCAGATAGAGTTAAAGGATTAGAAAGAAGAGCCAAGATAAGCCTAGATATGAATGTCGCCTCAACCAGCAAACTGGACCCTTTACATATTATGGAAGATGAGAGCATGGAAATTGATGATGACAACGACGATATTGACTTTGTTCCGGATTTTGAGCTGAGAGAAAACCATCAGAACAGAATTATTTATGATAACTTAACAATAACAGCAGATAGATACCGTGTAAGTTACAGAGCTACTGCAGCTATAGTAAATGCAGCTTTGAAGGATATGGGAATATTAGACGAAACCAATATGTTGGATAGGAAAAAAGGTGAAAGAGAAAGAATACATGTGGGTAAAAAGAACATAATCAAAGTGAAATCAGAGAACACACAGATTGAAGGCATCGGATTTGATGGTAGAAAAGATCAAACTAAGACAAAGAAGGGAATGGAGTACGAAGAACATTATGTAATAATCAAAGAACCTGGTGATGTTTACATGGATCATATAGCTCCAGATAATGGAACTGCTTGTTGTATTGCAGATGAAATAATAACTTTTATAGTTGAGTCTAATAGCAAAGAATCCCTCAAAAGCTTTGCTATGCGATGGCACTCCAGTGAACACTGGCAGGATTGGCGGAGTGCTTAAATTGATTGAATTATATCTGGACAGGCCGGTACAATGGCTGATTTGCCTTTTGCATGCAAACGACCCTTCAGGCACGTATTTGAAGCAATTGATGGAAAAACTTCGGGACCAAACACCTTCAAAGGTTCTCTTGGAAATAAGCTCCGAGAGGATTTGACCAAACTGGATATAGTTGATTATGCCCCTGTAGAGGGCAACATTAAAGAAGTTTCGGCCGATATTGTTAAAAGTTTCGGCAGTGACCAAAAATATATGTATAAAATGTGCATTAGCGTACAATCTGGACGCATCTCACAAGCGTTAGCCACCAGATCCCCAGGTGCCCTCCATCATGCAAGATGGCTAACACGAGCAAACAGGATCCTGCGCTTATATGTCTCTACACGGAATCCAGACAAAAACATCCAAGACCTCGTAAAAATTATAATGCTGGTTTACGCTCCAGGCTGGTTTTGGATAAAGTCTCATCCAAAGGCAAATGAGGGAGCATCTTATTTTTGGTATATCATGCACTTGCTTAAAGGCATAGATAAAAAGCATCGGATGATTATGGAGCGTGTCCTCAGAAATAACGCCTATTTTGCCCACCCAGAGAATATCTTGCTCTCAATGATAACAGACACAAGAAGAGAGGTCAGAGAGCTGGCTCTTCAGCTCAGCATATTCGAGCAAGAACTAGGAGCACCAGTGCGAGAGATTTCGAGCTGCCAAAAACACTGAACTTTGAAGCAGACGATTATCCTAACATGATCGACTGGGACAACGAAACCATCACCCCTCCACCTATTTTACAGAATTTGACAAATTAAAGTTCGAAATTAACCATTTCAGCTTATTCCTTTTCCCTGTCACAGCCACGGAGTAGAACATGCTGTAAATGTGGTAACAGAAGCATCACAAGATAGAATTGGTTACGAAAACAGACATAAATTTATTTTGAATGTACTGGAGTCGAGAAAAAAGCTACCTGTGTTCCAATGGAAAGGCCAGTGGTGTCAGTAATTTACGATTTTAAATTTCTTAAGGTGAATATTTTGATTTTAGTATGCTTCAATTGATTCTTTAAGTAATATACGGAGAAAGATTTCTTATTATATATATATATATATATATATATATATATATATATATATATATATATATATATATATATATATAAGCACACCGGACAAAAAATGTCACCCCTAATAGCACCGATAGTAGGAAGTTCAAGGTCACACAGAGGGCGCTGATGTAGCATTGGTAAGTGACAAGTAGCGGTGACGTAGCACACAGGATCAGATCTGTTTCGTGAGGTGGTGAAGAACAAAGTGTGTGTTGGATATAGTCTGCAAAATGGGTCGTGAGGCAGACGTTACTCAGTGGCAAAAAGGAGCCATCGTGTTTGGCAGAGCCCACGGACACAAAATGTCTGAAGTAGCCCAATTTGTTGTGTGTCAACGCGTACTGTCCAGCGAGTTTACAAAGAGTGGTGTAGTTCGCAATCAACTGACAATCGACGGCGTAACTGTGGCCGGAAAACAATTCTCGACAATAGGGGCCGCCGCCATGTTTCTCGTCTTGTAACTGCAAATCGTTTTCAAACCAGAGAACAATTGCTCCAAGAAACCAATGAGGTTCTCCAGCGACCAATTTCCGAACGGACATTGCGACGAGAACTGCATGCGATGGACATCTGGAGCAGGGTACCACGGAAGAGGCCGCTGTTAACAGCAAGTCACAAATTGGCACGTTATAAATGGGCTCAGAGGCACAAAACCGGATTGCGGCAGATTGGAAACGTGTAATTTGGTCCGATGGTCCCGTTTTTGTTTGTTCTCCAATGATGGGAGGCGACGAGTACATCGCAGGTCCAATGAAGTCTTTAATCCTGAATGCGTCGAAGGTGTTGTTCAGGCTGGAAACAGAAAGTGAAGCGCAGGAATAGACACCCACGGACTCTGGCGGAACTTCGGGACCGGCTGATGAACGAGTGGCAGCAAATCGATGTTCAGTACGAGTACATGCACAACCTCGTAGAGTCTCTGCCTCGCCGGATTCGTGCGGTTATCAAGGCCAGAGGCGCCGTCACACGTTATTAGGTACATTCTGAGAGGGGTGACTAATTTTTTGTCCGGTGTGCTTATATATATATATATATATATATATATATATATATATACTGTATATATATATATATCCCCGCAAGGGGGTTCTAAGCTCGTGCTCTTGAGTGCTCTTTGTGCTCGTTTGTACGTGCTTGTTCCTGGAGGTTTCACGTGCGCCCTCCCGGCCCTAGCACCCAAGGATGATGGGGCTCGACCCTGCAGTCCTTGTCATCCTTGGTCTTTTTCCACTTCGACTGTCCCCTCCACCCTTTCTTTTTCCTCTGTCTTTCCTCTCACTTTTTCTTTGTTTTTCCGCCGAGATATGCCCTTTTAAATAGAGGCGAATCGGTTCTTCCCTAACTTAAAAAAAAAATATATATATATATATAACTTTAACTTTACTTATATCATTATTCACTTTAATCTTTGTCATTTATCAGGTTTTTTTATTCAAAGAATTGGTTTAAATTTCATTTCAATTTAAAAAAAAGGCGGGGGGGCATAGCGGTGTAATTACAGTGTTATTTAGGGTCCCAAAGGAAACTCCGAGCAGTGTGTAGAATAAGAATACAAAATTTCGACATCTCCCCCCACCCGTATAATGTGCATGCTGATAATTTTTACGTTGATGAACCTTTTCTATTTATTGATTTGCGCATAGGAATTCATAAGAAAACAACAGGAATTAAAAAGTGGAGATACAACAGGAGGCTCAATTCTTTTAGGACCAGAAGAGAAAGTTGAAGAACTTCCGATTCACAAAGAAATTAAGACGGAAATGGAAGACTTATTCTTGAAGTTAGATGCTCTCTCTAATTTTCATTATACACCAAAATACGTGAGTATCACCCAGATTCAAATTAAATTAGATATGTTTTAGAGTCATTGTCAGGAAGTAACTACTATTCCCTTCTCGATAATTATTTTATTAATAAGTTTCATGCAAATATATGCTATTCCACAGTTAATGCATGTATATATCGTACATGTTTATGTACTCGTTACACCGTACCTCTTTTAAGTCATTATTTATTCTTGGAGGACATTGTGTATCAGATTTAGATTTTACTTAAACGATTCGCATTAACCCAGGCAATAAGGGCAGGCAATAACCAGCGCAGCCGCCTGTAATCAATTAATCCCTAGCTTAAAGAAATACTAGATTAATGTTGGTAGATATTGGATAATTATGAAGCTTCAAGTTTGTTTAACGTCGTAGGTTTTAATATATTAACCAAGTGACGGTATATACTGATAGTTTTTAAAATTGTCCTTCTTTTAGAGAAACGCCGAAGTCAAAGTGGTTAGCAATTTACCTGCAATCACCATTGAAGAGTCAACACCAACGACGGCATCAGATGCAGTACTTTTGGCTCCTCAAGAAGTTGTCGGTAAGGTTTATTTTTAATCGTTTGTTCGTTTCTGGAGGTTGATGAGGACTAATTGACATCATGGTGTCGTGATAGTAGGAGGGAAGATGCAACAGCATTTGCCGTCGGTATTCAGAGAGGATGAATTTTTCATATTAAGAATTTGTTCGTTCTCCCAAAGAATACTCGGCCATTCTGAAATTTACAGTCCTGTTATAAGCAATGTATTATTTAAATTTCAGCTCCGTTACGAGGGGAACTGAAAGGGGAAACTGAGAAGACTTCGACCGACAGAAAACGAGATAGAAGAGCAAAGAAGAAACATCAGAAGGCGAAGGCGAAGAGGGAGGAAGAGAAGTTGAAGCACCAGTTAAAGAAGAAGGGCAAGGACGGCCTCTTGAGGTCAGAAGCCAGCGTCAAAGTGGTAGAGAAGGCATTCAAGAAAGGACAAATCAAAGCGGTACGTCCTGAGGGGAACGTGTTGTACCTCACAAGTAGATTGAATTGGTTACTAAATTTCCATGCAGGGAAAAGGTTTCAAGGTTATTTAATATATATGTATATATGGTGGAAGACGTTCACATTAAGTCGAAAAGATTGCAACTTCTGTACCGTTTTGATTAGTGTTTCCCAACTTTTTCGGCTCGCGACTCCCTTGGAGATGAATGTGGAAACTGGCGGCACCCTTCAGTTTGTTATAGCTATTTAAAATTTCATAACACCTTAAAAAACATTTGAAATTTTTAAAAGTACCCCTTGATCGGAACGATAAGGTTTCGTTTAAAAAATACTCTGATGGAAGTACTCAAACAAAAGCTTTTATACAAAGAAAACTCCTTAATACAAATTCAGTGCTCGATTTTTTTTTTGGTAATTCGCTTCTATTCTGTGTGCAGTTTTGAATGCCAACAATAATTTCTTCCTATGCGAGTGTGAATAATTCAAATTCGTGTACTGTAAACAAATTTTTTACCTTACCATACTTTCGTAGTTCACTTTTGAGAGAGTAAGGATGTATTTTGTCTTCCAACAGAGTTAAATGATTAATTACTCTATCATTGGAACTAATATGATTATTTTTAGCCGATTTGTCTTTGATGCAAGAAGAAAAATTTCCAGCGAAACTTTCTCTTATTGTTAAAAGTTTATCAGATCAACTGAGCAAGTTTTCATTTCTACCTTGCATGTCGGCATTAGCCTTGTTTAGAATATGGTCTAACCAAGTACATTGAATAGTATTTTACTATTGAAGAACATTTATTTTGAGTTTTTCATTTACTTTTATTTGGATTTTTTTTTTAAATCTCGCCGTGCTTCGGTTGGCAATCTTTTTTTGGTCCTTAAAAAATGTAAATTTCTTTTGATTATTGTTACGTATGTTCACCGTTTTCTATTTTTATTAATACCAGATTTTTTGTTAAATTTAACATAGTTGAAGCTTAGAAGTTTAAATTTAGATGGAACTAGTTGAATATCGCATATTAGGCCACCGCCAAACTAAGAGCTATGTCATGACTATGTTTTACTACTCCCTGAGAGATCATTAACGTTAAGCGAAGTTGGTTCCCTGTAATAGTTGGATGACTAACCTTTCTCTGTATTCGGATGATGTAAAATTACTTTAAATTGGGCTTTTTTCATTTCGTGTGTATTTCGATAATCTTGTGGGCTGCATCCTAAGTTGTTACACGGATGTAAACTCCTGTCATTAGTTAATAATGGTATTTTTCCGCAAATGAGTACTCAAGTGCTGCTTTTTTTTATAGCTGGATGACGAGCAAAATTGTGTGAAATCTTCCGTCCGATTCTTCAGTCAGCTACAAGACAACATTTCAAATCAGAACAAGAAAAGAAAATTCAGAGACAAAGACATTGGAGAAAAGAAAAGGAGGAAAAAAAACAACGCACTCACCATGGCGAAGCTCTTGCTGTAGTTTTTGTTTTTAAATATATTTATTTTTCTGTGTTCGTTCTTGTCTTTCCTTCGTAAGAAAATACTAAAATATGTGACCCTTCACAATTCGGGCACCGAAGGATCCCTTGACTTAGTGTGTTGGGAGGCGGGGGCGAAGTATTCTCAGAAACTATTATATTTTCTTGAACATAGTTTGAATGTGCGCATTGACTTTTGTTTAAACCGCGAGTCTCCTCCGTAGTTGGCAGTTCCCTCGACTTGAAAGAAATTGAACGACCATGATTTATGAAATGGACTCAATGGATGGGTAAAATGTTGCTGACAAGAACGAAGCAGTCACAATGTGGATGGATCTATTTTTTTGTAGTTTTTCACAGAAAATTCTTACCATTCCGTCATCCCACTCAAGAGTGTAAAGTTTTGTCATTTAAAATTAAGTAGAACTACGTTGAAATTGGAATTGTCTAAAATTATTTATATATATATATTGTACTCATTTCATATCACATTGTTTGCGGGCTTGCTTAGCATCTCTATGGGAACCGGCAACGTAAACCACGCTGCCGGGCGTTTGTAACCGTGCGATAAGCACAGTCAGTGGTTAACGATAAAAAAGGTTGAACCGCCTATATACTACTACTAGTCTTCACGCAGATGACGTTTGTTCTTAAAGTGACTGACTTCGTTAGAACCTTCGCGTTTTCCAAAGTTTGAATTTTGTACTTGTTTTTGAGTTCAATTTATTTGAATTATTTAAAGAGTCACTTTTGATGCAGATTTTTCAGCTTGCCTGCCTTTGAAGTTGATTGTCAAATTTTTTAGTTTAATTTTGTTTTAATATTTCATTTATTTCAGTAATTGATGCTAAGTATTAATTTACTTATATTGACCCCTTATTTATTTATTGTTGTATTAACAACCTGATTCCTCAGAAAATTTACGGTAAGGTGACTGAATTATTTATTTGATTGCACAGGCCTACGATGGTTTTGTTGTCCCAAATATTTTATAACTTTTTTTGCACGCTGATTCTGAAAATAATAATTTTTCGCCATCACGTACAGATTTTTCACGAAATGTCATACTTCATATTACATATGTAAGTAATTTTCATTAATATTGACTAAATGAAATTTTGATTAAAAACTACTGCCTATAAATGCTTCTACAGGGTGGGCCGTAAGTTTCCATACATAGGAAAAATAAACATTTTTTTATGGACAACCATTTTTATTTATATAATATGCTCTACATGGTTGCCATTGTTTTGAAAACACATTTCAATACGTGTTCCCCACTGTTGATGAACACGCATTAGCACAGTTGACGTTATGCTTGTAATGGCGTTGGTGATACGTTCCTTTAGATGATTTATGTCTCGTATCTTTTCCTGATACACCATGGCCTTCAAGTGCCCCCAAAGATAGAAATCAAGGTGGGTGAGATCTGGGGATTTGGGAGGCCACTCCACAGGACCACGCCGACCAATCCAAGCATCCCGAAACTGCTGATCCAAATACCGACGCACGTGAAGACCATAATGAGGTGGAGCTCCATCTTGCTGGAAGTAAACTGGGAAGTTACCTTCCTCGTTTAGCAGGGATGGGAAAATCTCTTCTTGCAACATGTTAAGATACCTTTCGGCATTAAGATTTCCACTGACAAAAATTGGTCCAATAATTCTGTCACCCCATATCCCGGCCCACACCATCACTTTACCGGCACCTTGCATCTTCGTCGGACTCAGCCAGTTAGGGTTAGCATTACTCCAATAACGTATGTTTTGCCGATTAACCTCTCCATTGACGTAAAAATTTGCTTCATCAGTAACATAAAAACAAACGTTTAATTTTTCCTATGTATGGAAACTTACGGCCCACCCTGTAGATCAGAAGTGACGTCATAGCGTCTTCTAGAACATTCGAGAAACGCACCGCTAGTATATGTGATTGACAAGCCACGAGATGAGTCTGTCTAGTCACTAGTGCGTGCGAGGTTATAGTTCTTTATTATTCAAAGGTGCGCAATAACTATATTTCTTGAAATTTGTTTATTTGTCGCTATGGCAACCAGAGGATGTATAAATAGCCCAAACATTTTTTTGTTATATTTGTGGAAAATTTACTGTGAAAAAACAAAGGCGAGATGTTACAGACTTCGTCAAGAAAGCATACAATGCGTACTTCTGAATGAAACTTGGGGATCAAGACAAATCATGGGCTCCACTTAAAGTTTGCAGTGTTTGTGTTGAATAACTTAGACTGTGGAGTAAAGGTAAAAAGGATTCTTTACCTTTTGGGATTCCAATGGTCTGGCATGAGCCTAGAAATCGCAGCAATGACTGCTATTTTTGTTCATGTAACGTGTATGGCTACAATACTAAAAATCAAAAGGGAAATTTGTTATCCAAACTTTCAGTCTGCTATAAGACCTGTTGCTCATGGACTTGGTATACCTGTACCGACTAAACCAAATACTCTTGATATAACTTCATCTGATTCGATGTCTGATGACGATGGAAACGTTGATATTGACTCTTTTCAAACTGAAACATCTGGTGAACCCGAATTGTTTACACAAATTGAACTTAATGATTTGGTAAGAGATTTGTCTCTCCCGAAGGATTCTTCAGAGATTTTCGGATCCAGGCTTCGTGCAAAGAACTTGCTTTCTCCCGGGACGTCATTTTACTGGTACAGAAATCGAGAAAAAGAATTCATCCAATATTTTTCTCAAGAAAATTCACTGGTATATTGCAACAATGTTTCGGAACTAATACTAAGCTAGGCGCTGCAGTCTATGACCCAAATGAATGGAGACTTTTTATTGATTCCTCCAAAAGAAGTCTAAAAGGCGTCGTCCTTCACAAAGGTAACTCGTATGCATCCGTTCCTGTGGTTCATTCGGTTCACTTGAAGGAAACATACGAAAATCTTGAGCTGCTTCTAGCTAAAGTTAAATACAAAGAACACGGTTGGCTACTTCGTGGAGACTTAAAAGTGATTTGTATGTTGTTAGGTCAACAACCAGGTTATACGAAGTTTCCATGTTTTGTGTGTGAATGGGATAGCCGAGCAAGAACTCGGCACGATAAAAAAGGAATGGCCACGCAGAGTCAACCTGACACCTGGTTCTAAAAGCATTCAACGTGAAAGTTTGGTTGACGCGAAGAAAATCCTTTTACCTCCGCTTCACATAAAATTGGGCTTGATGAATCAATTTGTTAAGGCATTGGACGAAGATGGAGATTATTTTAAGTATCTGTGCGGTAAATTCCCAACTCTTTCGGAAGCAAAGTTGAAAGAAGGAATTTTCGTTGGTCCCCAGATTAGAAAACTGACTTTGGATGAACACTTTGAAAGAACAATGAACAATCTTGAAAAAGAAGCGTGGATTGCTTTCAAGGATGTTATCAGCAATTTTTGGGGGAACAACAAAGACCCAAATTACGAAAACATTGTGAACAACATGCTAAATAAGTTCAAAGAGTTGGGTTGTAATATGAGTTTAAAATTACATTTCTTACAGTCACACTTGGATTACTTCCCTGAGAATCTCGGGGCGCTCAGCGAAGAACAAGGAGAACGGTATCACCAAGACATCAAAGAAATGAAGAAGAGATATCAGGAAAGGTGGGACATCAGCATGATGGCTCAGATGGCTGATTACTGCTGGATGTTGAAACGGGGTACTCCAGAATTATTACATAAAAGAAAAGGAACAGCACGTACATTCGAAACTAAAAGACATAGATCTCATAAGAAAACTCAGGACAAATGAAGATGAATATGTAATTGACGTTAATAGTCTTCTTTCTTTTTAAAGTTGTTTGCATTTGTAATTAGTATAACAAAGCGAAATAGGTACCGAATATAAATTGAAATAAATAATATTTACTTATGTTGTTGTTTTTTTCCTTCCAATCTGCAGAAAATCCTTACGTGACAGAAAAAAATGGACACCTTATTCGAAATCAGCGTAGTTGAATTATATAAAATCAGTTATTAGTAAGAAAACAACTCTTACAAAGTTCTCATTCGCAGGCCTGTGTTATTGTAAAGGTTTAATTTACTTTGCACTTCAGACCAACTTACAGTTAAAGGACCAGCTTGGAGATTTACTCTAATTAATCTTAATGTCACCTAATTTTCCAATTTATTCGGTAAATTGTGTATATATAACACACGTGTATATTTTGTGATTTTTTTTATTTACCAATTTATTCAGTGACTTTTATTATATATTCTAATCTGTATACTTATTTGGTGATTATTATTTATTGTGTATTTTAATTGTAGGTTAGGTATAAGGTTTGGGGCAAATTTAAGAAGTTTCTTACTTCGCTTATAACTGAATTGTGTTTATACCTTTAAAGCTTTAATGAAAATTAGTTTCAACTCTATCTCATTAGGAGTTTATCATTGTTATTAAAATCACTCTACGATCTTTACATAACCAGAGATCAATTGGAGATCTGTTGGTTATCTTAGTTCACTTAATTTTTGGAGTTAACTTTTGTAGCGGACGGTGACTTATGCTGCAGTATTTACTGTGCGATTTATTATACAGGGTGTCCACATTCAAAGGTAACAACTTTGAGGCGCCATATATTTTTGTTGAATAATATTAATATGCGCACAACTCATAGCCGATATGCTCAAGTTCCATCTGGTATATTAGGGTACACATTCGACATGCGCACCATTCGTAGCACGAACTATGTCACAACGATACTTCACTTTCCTCCACACATTGTCTAACATCGCAGGTGTACCGTTGTGACAGTTCGTGCTACGAATGGTGCGCATGTCGAATGTTGTACCCTAATGTACATATACCAGATGAAACGTGAGCATATCGGCTATGAGTTGTGCGCATATTAACCTGTTCACATTATTCATTAAAAATATATGGCGCCTCAATTTGGACATGTTGTGTATTGCGTGTCATTTCACGTACCTCCACCCTTCGTCGAGGTGATTAATTTAAAGAACCCTTTAAAGATCTATTGTACTTGCCGGGATTTCACACGATTTCTTGACG
This sequence comes from Bathynomus jamesi, assembly GCA_023014485.1. Lineage (NCBI taxonomy): Eukaryota > Metazoa > Arthropoda > Malacostraca > Isopoda > Cirolanidae > Bathynomus > Bathynomus jamesi. Next base: position 638,394 of record JAJOZX010001184.1, on the reverse strand, counting down.
AATTCTTTATCTTTGAAGTTCCTTAATATTTTACCATATAATTACTATTCTTATTTTATTAATTGTAAGTTTATACTTTTGGGTGGTAGCCTTGTTGGAAGTATTCGTCAGAGTCCAAGATCAACGGGGACTCGATCAGGAATTATGGATATTTTTTTTGTCCCTACCTACCACCTTCGAATCCTCAGTAATTAATTCCCCCAGGTGTGGCTTGGTGCGAAGTATTTGAGTTTTTTTTAGCTCATTATTCTTTGAGTTTTAGATTGAGCCTCTTGTACTCTGTTTGTCTACCATTTTATCCGGAGCCCCCATATTTGATTCGCCCAAGACTGGGGCCTCTATACGATCGATCGGATCACCATCAGAGGCAGGCATGGATTATATATCAATATTTGTTGGGGTACGCTCCTTGAAGATTGATAATCGAAAATACCCACAGGAATTGAGCTAAAATGAAGACGCTTATGAAATGGTTGATTGATTGGAGTCTCTCGCTTACGAGGACAAGAATTTTAAGAACTTACTTCACCCTGACTTGACTTACGGAAACTAACCTTAAGAGGGTGTACATAACAAGTGAGAATGTGCCACAATTGAATTTGCAAATAGTATGGCCAATATTGTGTTCGTTTTTTAGTTAACAGACCTAAATTCTTTGATAAAAGACGAGTCAGTCATTTTGCAGCAAGTTTGTTTTTATTCTGCAGCGATTGAGATACTGTACATCATTATCATCAGTGGCACAACAGTCTCTTTTCTTTCACATGGGCTTTAATTAAAGGCTAAGTCACAAATAATAAACTCGGTTAGAGTTAAAGGATATAAATATAACAGTCACATGATGATCAGCAGATCGCAGTTTGAGTGCGGACGCATATATATATATGTAAAGAACGACGCTTGTGTAGAAGAACGTTTCGCACAGGATGAGGAGGGGGAACGAACAAATGAATATATATATATATATATTTTTTTTTTTTTAAGTTCGGGAAGAACCGATTCACCTCTATTTAAAAGGGCATATCTCGGTGGAAAAACAAAGAAAAAGTGAGAGGAAAGACAGAGGAAAAAGAAAGGGTGGAGGGAACAGTCGAAGTGGAAAAAGACCAAGGATGACAAGGACTGCAAGGTCGAGCCCCATCATCCTTAGGTGCTAGGGCCGGGAGGGCGCACGTGAAACCTCCTGGAACAAGCACGTACAAACGAGCACAAAGAGCACTCAAAAGCACGAGCTTAGAACCCCCTTGCGGGGATATATATATATATATATATATATATATGTTAAACACAGACCGTGTATGGAACAAGGAACTCTTCTGGGAAATTACATTCACTATAGTTCGAATATGTAATGATAAATGACAAATACTATAGTTTTTTCTTTTTCATGATGTTAGCCCGACGTGGGCAACGGGTCACTCGCAAAGAGGTCCCAAAAATATAGTATCCTAGTTGCGGTTTGATCCTGTGGAGTTTGTTGTGTGTGGCCTGGTCCCATTCCTGTTGCCAGATCGAACGGAAGTGGGAGCGGAGAGTCGGAAGAAGTCGGAGAAAGGGAGGCGCTGGGAGGAAGCCGGCAGTAAGCAGGTCGTCTTCGCCGTGCGGTCCGCCTCCTCACTACCCTGGATGCCGACATGTGCCGGGACCCAGCAGAAGGCGATTGTCTTGTGTCGGAAAGCCGTTAAAAAGTGGAAGGTTTGTTGGATGGTGCGGACGAGCGGATGGGAGGAGTTAAATCTCTTGAGGGAGAGAAGTGCGTTTGGAGAATCTGAATAAATGACAAAGAAGCTGGCAGAGTGGATGCACACGATGTCGAGGGCTTCCATAATCGCGAAGAGTTCTGCTGAGAAAACCGAGCCCTCGCGGGGCAGGCTAACGCCTCGAGAAAGCGGCTGGGCTAATATCACCGCTGAGGCGGCCGTACCAACCTCCCGAATGGGAACCATCTGTATAAATGGGGACAGTGTCCGGGTGTCTGGTTACGTGTTCTCGGAAGTGACCTATATACCGGAACAGTGACCTATATACCGTAGTCCTTGGTAGGGCACACAGGTCCCTGCAAAACTTGATAGGGGTGAGGAGCCAGGGAGGGTAGATGCTGTGTGAGATGGGGATGACTGAGGGAGGGGGATATAAGTTCTTATATATATATATATATATATTACACTGTGTGTATATATACTGTATATATATATATTTATATACATATACATACATATATATATATATACACACTGTATATATATATATATATATATATATATATATATATATATATATATATATATCCCCGCAAGGGGGTTCTAAGCTCGTGCTCTTGAGTGCTCTTTGTGCTCGTTTGTACGTGCTTGTTCCTGGAGGTTTCACGTGCGCCCTCCCGGCCCTAGCACCCAAGGATGATGGGGCTCGACCCTGCAGTCCTTGTCATCCTTGGTCTTTTTCCACTTCGACTGTCCCCTCCACCCTTTCTTTTTCCTCTGTCTTTCCTCTCACTTTTTCTTTGTTTTTCCGCTGAGATATGCCCTTTAAATAGAGGCGAATCGGTTCTTCCTGAACTAAAAAAAAAAAATAATATATATATATATATATATATATATATATAATATATATATATATATATATACAGTATATTATATTATATTATTTATATATATATTGCTGCACAAAACGTCTGACATATTGCATTTTTCTACTCTGATGAATAAGAAACCTAAAACTTTGTATTCAGTGCAAATATACTTTTAATAAATTGAAAATTAAATACAAATAACCATATTTATACAGGATATACCATGATATAAAATAATACCGAGTGTGTCCACCCTTTTCCTTCAAACCTCTGAAATTCTTCTAAGGACACTCAAATAATTTTGTTATAAACTTTTGTGGTATGGTGTTCCACGCTTCTTCCAAGACCTTCCACGGATCATGTAAGTTGCTGGAATTCTTTTTTACTTTTTCTTTATCGAAATAGCCCCATACAGCTTCAATTGATGTTGAGATCTGGTCTTTGAAGGGGCCATACCATGCGTTGAAGGACTCCAGCTTCCTCTTTCGTTTGCATATAGGTTTGAATTATTCCAGCCATGGATCATTATCTTGCTGTAAGATAAAGTTTGGCTCTGCACCACTAGGGATAGCATGGTGGGTCAAAATATGTTTCTACCTAGTAGCATTCAATATATCATCAATTTTCAGCAATTTTTCAACATCACTTGAGGAGGCGCACCGCGAAACTTGAATTGAACTCCATGTTTAACTTTGTTTCAAGAAAGGCTCTTTATAAGTTTCAGTTGTTCGTCGCCTCACTGTCTTCGATTACATTCAGATAATTACAACTTTGACTCGTCTTTATAAAGCACCTTTGACCATTGTTCCATAGTCCAATTTCTGTGTTCTTGTGCATATGTTAGCCTTTCAAGTTGTGTCTGCGTTGGAGAGAACCAGGATCTCAGACAGGAAAGTAGTCCACATCCTCACAGCAATGTCAGATCACCTCCAACACCCGACTGAGAAGATGATTATCAACCCTACCGCAATCCGACGGGCCCGGATAAAATGCCATAACGCCAATGCGGAGAAGGTGAAGGCCACATTTTCTCCAAGTCCCCCTAATCATCCACTGGGATGAAAAAATGATGGAAAACCTCACAGGCCAGGAAAAGATAGATCGTCTCCCTATGGCCGTATCTGGACAAAACGTTGAAAAGCTTATGTCAACCCCAAGTCTTCAGTCGGGCATAGCATAGGTTCATGCTGTCCTGACATAAAAAAATGGGGTTTAAGGGAATGCAGTAAGGGCCTCGGCTTTGACACAACTTTTAACCCGGGAGTCCGGGAAAATGTCTGCAGCAGACTCGAGATGTTGATGAACCGTGAACTCCACCTGCCCTGCCGGCACCATATGCTAGAGATTGTTGGAGAAGTCTTTTAGCCTTAATGATGTCGCAAAGTCACTAAAGATTGCGCTGCTCATCAAATTCTGGGATTACTGACACAAAATCAAGCAGGACGATTACGCAACAGCAAATGATGATGCGGAGCAGTACACATCATCGCCGGATTGAAAGATGAAGTCAGCTTTTCTCTTCAAGCACTGACAGATAATCACCCTCGAGACGACTACAGGGAGCTCCTTGAGCTGAGTGTCAACTTTTTGGGCGGATCTCCTCTTGCGTCATCTACAGATTCACGATGTGGTTATTTCATAACCAGTTCCCTCTCCCACAGCGGTCGTCCTCATCTCAAGATTCTAGTTACAGCAAGACGGTGTGGAGTCACCTAAAAGACTTTAATGTCTTTGCCACTGAGGAGTACGTCACTGCATCGTTCACCTGTACATTGACCCCTTTACCACCAAGAAGAGACCCAAGTTTCTTCAAGCAAATTCATACCTATCTCCACTTGGGGATCTCAAAGTCCGCTACCACCGCTTCTGGCCAACATTTGTGGTACCTCAATGAGATTCTTATTGCCTTGGCTTTCTTTGATCCTGTTGTGTAATCTGGCGGGAGAGGGGGAGAGAACAGACACCAAAATTCATAGTAATTAACCCTTCAGAGCTTGCCTGAAACATTTTCCCGGCTTTTTTCAACTGTTTTCTGAAGAAAACCAACTTTGTAAATTGAAGGATTAATTGTTTATAATACATTTGTAATGTTGGAAACATTCGAAATTGTAGAATTATCACTTCAATTTCCCAAATGTTTGTATAACGAATACATAACTGCATACTTTTCACTTTAATATGATGCGATTCAATCTGTAACTTCCTTTCAACAAAATTCCAGGAAGTAATTAATACTTTCTTTTCAATAATTATTCTATTAATAAGTTTTATGTAAATACATTCTATTCCACACTGTTATAGACATGTGTATGTATTCAATACACGGTGCTTCTTTTGAGTCTGTATTTATTCAATTTATTCATTAAAAATTATTTAGTCTTCAATATATATATATCATATATACCAGAGGCGTAAATTCCGCGGGGAACTGGGGGGTAGAGATGTCCCCCCCCCTCAACTTTATACTTTAATTACACCTTAGTCCCATCATATATAAACAACAATGTCGTAATGTAATCTCGTATACATATGATATGGAGCTGTACCAATGTATAACATAATATGGGTTTGCTTAATTAAAGGTGGTGGCCATTAGGATATAGTGTTCGTTCCCCCAACTTTTTTTACTCCAGTTACGCAACCTGATATAACGGCGTCATTCCTAAATGACGCCGTAATTTGATTATATAATGATATGTAAATATGAGATGCACCTGGAAGTCCCTTTCATACTGAAATAAGATTTCCTGATGTAAAGTGACGTTATGATTACCAAAGCAATTAATTATAATTTTATATGTCTGTTCATTTTACATACAGTACAAGTACCCGATGTTTAAGAGGATTATCAGTTTATCGGCTTCAGCGCAAGAAGCCAGCCTGCCATTATTTTATTATAAAGTTCGTCTGATATAATATTAGTGAAATTTAGAATTTCAAAATCTGTGTTAAAACTTGTATGTAAAAAGAATTAAATGAAGCTGTGAAACGTTTTTATTTTTTAGTGGGTTGATGTTTAGGCAGGAACACAGTTGCCCTATTCGAAGTGAGGTGCAGGTTATCCACAATGAAGACAACTGCACGAGGCACGTGCTGTGACGAAATCTTACTTGAGTCTTACTTGATGTTTTCGAACGACAGTTTATGATCGACCAGCGGTCGACCCCTTTGCAGCATTCCGCCTCATTTCCGGGATTTGGTGGAGTAGTAAACTGGTTTCCACTCTCCTCTTGCCCTTGTAACCAGCTACGTATAGCTGGTCGGGAACTTTGCACAAGAACCTGCCTAGTTGGTTCTTGAAATTATTCGGGGTGGTAAGCTGGAGGTTCCTCATTTCTTTGGCAGCACGTTAAAGAGTTTTGGGCCAAGTATTCTGAGGGTATTTTCCATCTTCGTTTTCAGGGCCCCTGTCCCACCGCAGCTGGGAGAGTACACAATCTACCTCTTCTCTCATTCTAGTGTGTTTGTTTTATTTCTAAAGTTTTGGACACTTCTCTCGAGTATTTTCCATATGTATATTTTTGTGTATCGCTCACGTATTCTTTCCAGGGCTAAACTCTTCCATAATATCAGCATGATGTTTGCTTTACTGCTGTGGAATCTTCTTCAGATAATTCCCATTATTTTTCTCGCTGTTGTAATTTTAATGTTGTAGTGTTCTCCGAATTCTGCATCCAGACATTATTACTCCAAGATCCCTGACTTGTGGGTTTGGTGGTATCTTTTTTTATGTAGGAAGAACGGGCCAAGGACAAATGTCCGCAGAACGGCCCTTCCCCTATAGAAGAAGAGGAGCCAAAATCATGATCCAAAAATTTCAAGATGTCCGGACACGCTGCGTTTAAAAGATTGGAGGTCAGAGACGAGGGGAAAGATATATTGAGGAAGATTGTTCCAGAATTGAATGGCTGAGTAGATGAAAGACTGAAAATACGATTCACCCTTTCGTTAGAGAGTTGGACAGAAATGTAATGAGAATGCGTCGAAAGCCAGAGTATGCTCTGTATTTAAATCGGGAAACCCAAACACTTTATCCAATTATCGACCCATTTCCGTATTGCCAACTTCAAGTAAAGTATTTGAAAAAAATCGTATATGTACAATAAACCTACTAAATTCTTAATCATATACGATATTTTAACTAAAACACAATTTGGGTTTAGAGGTGGACATACAATGGAAGATGCCATAAACATGCTATTAGAAAATGTCTGTTAGAACTTAAAAAACACTGCCTTGATTTTCCTCGACTTGTCAAAATCATTTGATACACTTTTGCACGAAATTTTATTGAATAAACTTCACATATACGGAATAAGAGGCAATATCCTCGACTGGTTTAAATCATATCTGTCAAAGCATCACCAGTACATCAGATTAAAAGCTAATTTATACTACAAGGCGATGCTAACTAGTGGAGTCCCGTAAGGATCTATTCTTGGCCCATTACCATTGCTAGTTCACGTCAACGGTTTTCACCTTTCAACCATATTAAATTGCGTGCAATACGCAGATGATACCATACTTCTTCTCATCATAACTCAAACTTTCTGATTAATGAAACGAACAGGCAATTAGAAAATGTGCATAAATGGATGTGTGCTAATAAACTTTTATTGAACCTGACAAAGTCATCTTGTATGATTATTACCACAAAACACAATACAAACTGTCAAATAAAAATTGGAAGTACTACTCTTACAAATGTGAATGAGTACTTGGCATTAATTTAGACGAAAAACTAGATTTCAAGTGTCATGTACAGCATATCAAATCGAAAATATCAAGATTTCTCTTCATATTATTTAAACTAAAAAAATACCCTTCTTCAAAACGCACTCCTGACCCTATATTATACCTTCATCCATCTACATTTATTATATTGCATTATCACGCATCTTTGGTAGTAATTGATAAAAAATGTCTGCAAACACACTCGAATAATGACAGCAGACAAACAAACACTCTATTTCAGAATCAACAGGTACAAACATTATACAAGTGGTCCATAGAAAGTTAAGAGATAGTTGTCTGGAGCACTGACTATGCAGGCCAGTGAACCACTATGAATAATGAACATACAATTGCCTACGCCAATGCTTTTAAAAAAATTGTCGGGGCCATGCTCCCGGACTCCCCCTAGCAGGGCGCGCAGCTGTGCCGTGCGCATTTTGTCCAACACTGTAACCCCCCTTTTCTCATACTCTGGATACGGCCCTGAAATGCACTCTCTTTGGAAGAAGTAGCTGTATGGAATACAATTCCCATGCATGTCAGGCAGACTTCATCACTAAATGTATTTGGCAAATTACTAAAAAGCACCTCCTTAGCTCCTACTGATGTACAAGTTCACTACTGTCATTTTTACAATAGGAAAGAAGTTCCCATTTTATAATCAACTATTTAAAATACGCTAATTTCATTAAACACTTTTAATTTCGTAATTTATTTATTTTTTATTTTTTTATTAATTTTAATTTATTTTCTACTAAATATGCAATAAATTATTTAATTTAAAATTGTGTAACATTTTGTAAACTTTATATTGTATTTATTATTATTATTGCTATTATTATTATTACTTTTTGTTATCACTATTACTATCACTTGCCACTTTCACTTCTTTTTACGCAATAAATAAACTCACTGCCATTAATTTTGTCTAATAAACCTCCATGCTTCCAAGGGCATATTCAGATGAATATATTATTGTTATATCAAATATCTAAAAATTGTAAAACTCTGTCACTTGTATTCTTTTCTGAATAAAGATTTGAAACTTTAAAAAAAAAATTGAATTTAAATTTGAAATTTAAAAATTTAACTACAGTCGCGAACCTTTCTTAGTTAATTAACAAGACGTGCTCAGTACAGTCCAAAGTCCCAGGAAGAATGTGCAACCCTTTTTGTCTTTTCCTGTGAATTTGATTAATATAATTTGATTCATATAATGGATGTAAACTATCAGTGTAATTGGATAGATTTTTATCCCGTTATTAATTATTAATTTATACTGAAAATTGATATTTTAAACGGCAACAAAATTATATTTCTCAAGGTCGATATGGAGTCAAAGCAGTAAAATGAAGGACATAATTTTTACTCATCCAATAAATTGGTTAAGTAAAAATGGCATTAATCAGTTTCACAGATACAATTTTATTTCTACAATTTATACCCAATCTCTTGGACTTAAAATGGGACATATCCTAAACTAAAGGATAGTTAAAAATCAGTCCTAGCCACATGTTTGTATTAAATTCGTTGGATATATGAAAGAAAGCCACCCCCAAAAGTTTCTAGTAAACAATGCTACCACCCTCGAATTGTGTCAATGAAAGAAAGCCACTCCCAACCCGTTTGGGGGTGGCTTTCCTTCATTGATCCGATTTGTTGATATGAATGACTATATTTCCTTATAGGATTTAATGGTATTTATATGGACATTTTATTTGCAATTTAAACTTTTGTTGACAACGAAAAATTAACACATTTATAAAGAAAATGAAAATTTGTCTGAAATTTTTTCTTTGACCGAAAAGTATTATATTTTATTTTCTTGTCCTACTTTTCTTCTTTTTCTTTTTTTCTTGTGAGTTATCTTCAGTATCTTATCAGATCAGTTTTAATTTTAGTTTAAATATGTACTGTATGCCTTGTAAATCAGAAATCATGAAATCGTGGTCTTTGATAATGAAGAAACTAAACTTAAACAGCTTTAGGACATTACTGCTGTGATTGATAATTAATTATTCATCGAGAGTAATTCAAGCAACTAAGAAATGTATACTTATTTTAAACAGTTAAATTGTTAATCAAGATGGTGTCCGAAGATGGTGCTCGAGTCTCGCGAGTAATTAAAGAAAATGGATCAACGTTGTTTATATTTAAAGAAAATGATTCGGACTTCGCAAAAGAATCTGAAAATGGAGAACAGAATAGAGATGGACAGGTGTGTATTTATATATATTTATTTATTTATGGTGTTAATTTAATACTAATGTTATTTAAGCCAGTAAAAACTCTAGACTGAAAGAGCTAATAACGTTGAACCAAAACGAAAATAAAATACAGTTATTATTCTGACAATTTTAACAGGTTGGTTATTCTTTCAGCATTTATTTAGTTTCCTAAAAATAATCGCCTAAAAATAATTAAATAAAAAAATTATAGCTAAAATTTTATTCTGGGCGTTTAAAAGTGAATTTTGCTGATTAACCCTTCAATTCCCATCCGATACTTTTTACCTTACACAAAGTTTGTCGGGCTGGATTCATTTAGTACTGAAACGCGAACTGATTTGTCTCAACTCTCGAATGCACATGGTACGATGAGATGGAGTGCAAAGTAAGACGCTGATTGGTTGATATGGTGACGAGATAGGAGAGAGAGAAAGACGTTGAAAACACCCTAACGGGGTACTTACAACCGACATTCTGTAAGCTTTAACACTAGAAGGACGAACGGGTCAATTTGACCCGTTTTTCCAGGTTCTTGCTTAATATTCTTTTAATAAATATAATTTATTATTTTGACCCTCTGCCGTCCTTTTATGTAAAGCAAAATTTTCGTCCTTCTAGTGTTAGTAATTTCCATTTACGCCATACCGTAGCTCTTCTTCATTCATCACACTGCTCCTATAAACTGAACACCGGAGAAATACGACCTAACCACACGTCATGATATATATAGCTGGAAAGAGCAAGTAGGACTAGAGTACTACCAAAATCTAACTATACGTAGTCTGTTAAAGCCATTCAAAATTTTGCATACACCTTAGCGAGTTAAACAGCTGATAAGCTAGTGATAGAAGAAAATGGAAAATGATGAATTTTAATGACCAGTATGTTATATAATGCGCATCACTGGTGTAGTGGTTAGCCTCGCTAACTATGAATTCACCGGCCCCGGGTTAGAAACCCGGTGACGGCAGGCGATGTGCAGCAAACCCAGCTGTTTGTCCTTCCACACATAAAAATTGGTTGGTCGATAAATGGGTACCTTGGGTAGCCTAGTGGTTAAGATGCTGGGCTAAAAAAAAAGGAATCTAGACAGAAAGACAAACACAATAAATACGTAAAACATATAAGTTTATTAACTTTAATTAAAGAACATGTGAAGTGTAATCGCCATTTTTGTTTCTACACAATATTCAACCTTACACAAATGTGTGACATATAATTTTTGGAAATAGCTCAGCTGGGATGTTGTTGATTATCTCATAGACTTTGGTCTTTAGGTCTTCTAGTGTCTTAGGCTTGGTAGAATAGATCCTGTCTTTTGTGTAACTTCACAAAAAAGTCAGGGAGTGTGAGGTTAGGTGAGTATGGGGGTCCATTCCACTGGCTCATGAAGAGAGATTAGTCACCCGGAAAAATGTTTCCTCAAAAAGTTGCGAGTTTCACAAGCAATGTGTGGAGGTGCTCCATCCTGCTGAAACCACTATGAATCTGCATAATGTAGTTATTTCTTTTATAGGACAAACTAATTAGGGGCCATTCAAACACTCTGTCACACCTATCCAACCAACCCCTAAAAATTATGTAACACCAGCACTCCCCCCCCCCCCTCTCACATTGCCCTATAAAATGTTATTTTCAATAAATTGTTACTTCTCTTTCACCAAAAACTTGTTGCGCATTACTTACTCAAAACACCTTTTTATGCATCATAATAATTTGTTACTCTCACCTATATTATATACAAGACACGTGCTCAAATTACATATCTTGTCATTTCCCAGTTTTATGTATTTGTGGTGAAGTGTTATGTAGCACTTGAGGTGACCCCCACCCCTACTTCTGCGTTACATAATTTTCGAATGGCCCCTTAGATGTGGGAAGTAGAAATCTTGTAGCATTTGACGATATGAATTTTGTGTCACCTTACTGCTTTTCCAGTTTCATTCTCAAAGAAGTAGGGACCTACAACACCATACCACACCAACAACAACCCAAATGTTGAGTTCAACAACACGACGTGGAAGCTCTATTGGAGCGCCAGCATGACTTTCCTAGTAACGAAAGTTTTGCTTATTAATCTCACTGGTAGATATACTTAACACTCGTCACCAATCCTGGTGATGGATTGGTCGTTTAAGAGTGGTAGAAAAAGAAGGCAAGAACAGGTGACACCTAGGATAAAGTGGTGGGGACTGAAGAAAGAAGACCAGAAAAGGAAATTTGAGGAGAAGGTTTTGGAAGAAGTAAGGTCATTGGAGAGTGTACAAGAATGGTGGGAGGACAACAGCCGGGTGATATTGAGAGTTGGTGAGGAAGTACTGGGCAAAACATCAGGTAGAAGACCCCCTGAAGATAAAGAGACGTGGTGGTGGAATGAAGAGGTTCAGGAGGTGATTAAAAGGAAGAAAGATGCTAAAAAGAAGTGGGACACATCTGGTAGACAAGAGGATAGAGAAAGCTATAGGCAGGCGAAAAAGGAGGCGAAGAAGGGAGTGGCAAGAGCCAAGGCGCAGGCGATGGATGAAGTATATAAAGAGTTGGAGACACCGGCGGGAGAGAGAAAGATCCTTAGAATAGCGAAGGCTAGGGATAAGGCGAGTAAAGATTTTACTCAAATTAAACAGGTAAAGGATGGGCAGGGAGTGGTCTTAAAGGATCAGGATAAAATCATGGATAGATGGAAGAGTTATTTTGAACATCTGTTAAATGAGGAAAACCCAAGGGTTATTTTTGAAGATGGTGTCCCAAATCAAGGGTTAACTTCAGGAGTGAGTAGGGAGGAGGTGAAGGTGGCGTTGAAAGGAATGAAGAAGGGGAAGGCATTGGGACCGGATGGGATACCAGTGGAGGCGTGGAATTGTTTGGGAGATGAGGGCATAGATCTATTGTGGGATCTGATGCAGAAGATATATGAACAAGAGGAAATGCCGGAGGAGTGGGGGGATAGTACACTCGTACCTATCTACTGTACAAAGAGAAGGGGGACATCCAGGATTGTGGAAATTATAGGGGAATAAAGCTTATGTCACACACGATGAAGGTTTGGGAAAGGATTATAGAGAAAAGGTTAAGAGAAGAGACAACCGTGGGGGAAGAGCAGTTGGGTTTTATGCAAGGTAGGGGAACAACTGATGCGATTTTTGCACTGAGGCAGTTGATGGAGAAACACCGGGAGCGACAAAAGGGACTGCACATGGTTTTCATCGACCTAGAGAAAGCATATGATAGAGTGCCACGCCAGGAGGTTTGGAGGTGTATGAGAGAGAAAGGTGTGCCGGAGAAGTACGTTAGGTTGGTGCAAAGTATGTATGAAGGAGCAAGGACCCAGGTTAGGAGTAGTGTAGGTGTAACGGAATGGTTCCCCGTGAGGGTTGGTCTACATCAGGGATCTTCTTTGAGCCCGTACCTTTTTGTTTTGATTATGGATGTGTTGGCCCAGGGGATAAAAGATCAATCCCCTTGGTGTATGCTCTTTGCAGACGATATTGTTCTGTGCAGCAACAGGAGAGAAGTAGTAGAAAGAAAATTGGAGGAATGGAGGAGGGCTTTTGAAGACAGAGGGTTGAAAATCAGCAGAAAGAAAACGGAGTACCTGAGGTTCTACGAAAATCAAGACTCAGAAATTAGTTTAGAGGGAGCGAGGTTAAAGAGAGTAAGTAAGTTTACGTACTTGGGATCGACAGTGGCTGAGGACGGTGAGCTGGACACAGAAATAACACACAGAGTGCAATCTGGTTGGAAAAATTGGAAGAAAGTTTCAGGGGTTGTGTGACCGAAGAATAGGCGCAAGGGTTAAGGGAAAGGTGTATAAGACTGTGGTAAGACCGGCTATGATGTACGGGGCTGAGTCTTGGGCTATAAAGAAAGATCATGAGAAAAGACTAGATGTAACGGAGATGAGAATGCTGAGATGGATGTGCGGAGTGACAAGGTTGGATAGAGTAAGGAATGAAAGGATAAGGGGCACAACAAAGGTTGGAGAAATCTCGAGGAAGATACAAGAAAGTAGACTGAAATGGTATGGACATGTGATGAGAGGGGACGAAGATTATGTAGGTAAGAGAACGATGAATATGGAGGTGCATGGCAGGAGAAAGAGAGGCAGACCGAAGCGAAGGTGGATGGAGAAGGTGAGGGACGATTTGAGGGAGAAGGGTTTGTCGGAGGAAGAAGCCCAGGACCGGGCTGTGTGGAGGAGGCTGGTCAGAAACGCCGACCCCGCATAGAGGCGGGAACGGGCGAAGAGAAAGAAGAAGAAGAAGTGAAGTGGATAAAAAATTCGGGATCTTCTAGCTTTGCTAACATCTATGTTGCAAATTTCATTCTTTTTTGTTTGTGAACATTAGTCAGTGAAGTTTGTGAATGAATTTTCTAGGAAAAGGTTTAATTCGGTACAAAGTATACGGTGCACAGATGTTCGTGAAATACCTACAGTACTTCTTCTAACAAACATCGAATTGACTTCTGCTGACTGCGCGCAATAATTTTATGAACCATATTTACGTGTTGCACAGCTCTTGTGGATCGTCGCCTACCACTATTATCCTTATGTTGATTGCTTACATTTCCTTTTGCTTGAAATTTTCTAGCAGTTCGTGATATTGTCTTTCTATCGGATGAATCTCTGCATTCATATTCTCTGCAAAAGTTCCCTTGCACTTTCGTTACAGAATTTGTCACATGAAACTGTTCAGCGATCTTGATTTTCTGTTCCAGCTGCAAACGCAGCATCACTGTTTGAGGGTTCAACCATATTGTCTCGTATAGGTATATGCGGAATAAAATTCCCAATCTCTAACCTTTCTGAAGAAGAAACCCCAGTAATGAAATGTACATCCATTATAAATAATGGGCAAATAAAAATAGGGACATTTTGGGGGACATTTTTTTTTTCCTAGAAAGAAAGGTTCCGGAACTTTGCTATAAATTTTCTACAACTCTTCAACTCTTGTTAGTTGTTACCCCGCTCCCTGGCCATCCCAATTAAAAAAAAAAAACCCTCTTTCCTATTCCCCCCCCCCCCCCCCCCCCCCCCCCCCCCCCCCCCCCAAAAAAAAATATAAGCGGAATGAACATAAAAATAGAAACATTTTCTTCTGTATGCTAAAAATAAATGGATATATATATGGTGTTTCATAACGTGGGACGCACTTTCAGGATGGATTCAGGACCTGAAAACAATGAAAAAAGTTTATATAAACATATGCCCGAAATCGCTTTGTTTCCGAGTTACAGCCCCTTATGTGTTCCAGCAAGTATCCGCCTCACCTTTGAAGGAAGTGCTCAAAATGACCGCCTTGCGCTTGAATACACGCCTGAACACGCCTCGTCATAGACTGCCTAACGCGTTCAAACATTCCAGGTATTGCTCGGATTTTCTGGCATCCTTGCTCTACACATTGGTGAAGCATTTCAGTGTTGTCAATGGGTGTCACGTAAACGATGGATTTCAGATGACCCTACAGTAGGCTGACCATATTTCCTTGAGACAAAAACGGGACATTGGGATGGCAAAAAAGGGACGGGGGTTATGTAATATTCTGTATTCATGAAAAAGTAAGTACATAAACATATTGAGCTTACAATTATTCTTCAGTGACAGAACCCATACAGAACCCATAAAAAAAACCGTACTGTCCCGTTCAAAACGGTACGTATGTGTCAGCCTACCCTACAGGTAAAAATCGAGTGGATTCAGGTCCGGGGAGCGAGCAGGGCACGCAATGGGTCTTCCACGGCCTATCCATTTATCAGGGAAAGGTCATCCAAATAGTCTCTGGCTACTCGACTAAAATGAAGCGAAGCGCCGTCATGCATAAAAGGACCGATTAAGTTGTCGGTAATAAGTCCTGCCCATACATTGATACTAAATTGTTGTTGGTGCTTTGACTGGATGATGGCATGCGGATTCTCTTCGGCCCAGTGATGAGTGTTGTGAAAATTGATCACGGCCATTTCTTGTGAAGGCAGCCTCATCAGAAAACAACATGGAGGATAGAAAAAGAGGATCGCGAGCACACTGTTGAAGGAAGCAAGTACAAAAAACCTCTCGTGGTGGGAAATCAGTTTCAGTAAAGTCTTGTATTCTCTGAATGGGTAAAGCTGTTGTTCCCGTAAAATTCTCCACACAGTTGTGTATCTTACATCCTCTGCTGCTGCTATACTTCGGGTGCTGACACCAGGATTCCTCCACGCGATTCAGGACCCGTTCCTTCAACTCAACAGTTCTGCCGCTGATTGGTCTATCACCATCTGAAACTTGTTGTTGAATGATCCTGTATCACCAAGACGCTCGTCTATTCTCTGAAAGGTCTTCTTATCTGGCAGACGGCAATTCGGAAACCTTTCCGTATACAGACGTCTTGCTGCGACCGCATTACACTCGGCAAGTCCATACATGAGATGCATGTCTGCCATTTCTCTCTTTGAATAAGCCTCTATTCTCACTTCAAATGCACACTATCACCGAATAGCACAAAAAATTTTAAGTTTTTTTTTCACTGGACTGCACTTATTCACGGTAAGAAGGTGCGAATACGAACAGTGAAACACCGCGATGCACCTCTGACTGACTGATGGCTCTACACTCAACGATATTGAAACATGTCATAGAGTGTACGAAACATTACAATCGGCAAGGCCATTATTATATTATAGGGTTGCCAAGTGTCCTTTATTTCAAAGGACAGTTCTTTATTTCAGCTCATGTGTCCTTGTCCTTTGATAAACTCGGAAAGGACGCCATATGTCCTTTAATTCAGTAATTGACTCTCAAAATTTTATTCATCACTAAAAATTTGAGACGGAGATGTTTTCAAACTTAATTAATGCCCAAAATATGAAGCTTTTATAGAAGTAGTGGAGAATTTTAAAATGATTGATAAACTGGGTTTGAACATGGATGATTTGTTTGATGAGCTTTCTATTCTCCAAACCAACTTTGAAGCTATTTCCAACACTGAAAGTTTTAAGAACTGCTTAAGTACGGCAGGTAAATGGCACCTCATCTTAAAAAGCAATGGTTTTAAATGTATAAATATTTTCAAAGTGGTGTCCTATGCTTTGTCGGTGCCTGGAACATCAGCATATTGCGAAAGAATTTTCAGTGTAATGAATGCTAAGTGGCGAGATGACAGAAACAGATGTTCAGTAGAATTAATAAAAAGTGAACTTTTGATTTATTTCAATTTAAAAGACAATTGTGCCGATTTTGCTGGCAAAATAAAAAATGATACAGCTTTACTGAAGGCTGGTCGAAGTCAAGATAAGTACAATTTTATAAATAAATAAAGGCTTCATTCATTATAATGATTTGTAAATATTTTCCTGTCTTTAATTCAAAAAATATAATAAAGAAATTTAAAAATGTTTCATTTCAATACAGTAGTGTGATTTTACAAGTGTACGACTTTCTAGACATATTTTATCTATGAATATAATAAAGAAATTGTAAAAAATATTGCACAAGTAAATTTTTATCATGATAAGCAATGGAATATACGGTAGCGTGCAAGTGTCCTTTATTCAAGATCTGTTGACTTGGCAACCCTAAGGCCATACATGAAATAAGTCTCGTACGCACTCACAAACATTGTCGGCAAACAGTGTTTGTAAACAATTTGCGAAAAGAATTGCTGGAACACAAAACGGGCTATAACTAGGAAACAAAGCGATTTCAGGCATATGTTTATATGAACTTTTTTCATTGTTTTCAGATCCTGAATCCATTCTGAAAGTGAGTCCCACATGTTATGAAACACCCTGTATATATATATATATATATATATATATATAAACGTAAAGAACGACGCTTTGTATAGGAGAATATTTCGCGCAAGATGAGAGCGAAAGAACGAAACAAATGAAAAAATGAGGTAACCACCCGGGAATCGAACCCGGGATCTTCCGATTGCCGGTCAGATATGATAACCATTACACCACGGGCCTCCTCACTCAATCAAACGTCGTAATTCCTCTACATGCGCGCAGAAATCTGACCTTCATTTCTTGTGCAAATGAATTATTGAATGCCCGGTTAGGTTAATTGAATGCCCGGTTAGGTCAACTGTACGCCCTTGATGATTGGTTAGGTTGTGATATTTTCGTTAGTTGGGTTAAGTCGTGATATTTTCATTAAAACTAACGAAAATATCACGACAACCTAACCAATCATCAAGGGCGTACAGTTGACCTCACCGGGCATTCAATAATTCATTTGCACAAGAAATGAAGGTCAGATTTGAATAAAACACACCAAAATATAACAGAAAAACCTATTCTCATCAAAACCGACTCGCAGGGGAAAAACGAATAATTACCACCATACAGTATTTCAATCGATTTTAATCGATCCAAAAATTGCTTATATCTCAGTTAATATCAATTTGCACAAGAAATACCATAGAAGAAAATATATTCAGATTTAAATTCTACATAAGAAAAACCGGATCTTGTGGGTTGTTGTGTTATATGAAAAAATTAAGTAAATTAAAATTCATAATTTTTTTTCCATTTTCTTTGAATTTTTCAATTTTCTTCTATTACTAGCTTATCAGCTGTTTAACTCGCTTGGGCGTATGAAAAATTATAATTGAAAATCCTGAGCGTTAACAGACTCGGAATAAGGTAAATTTTGGTACTACCCGATGTCCCGGTAACATTAACCGCTTATCAGACTTCTACATTTATTATTATTATTATTATTATTATTATTTGTGTGTGGCAGAGCCTGCTCATTGGTACTGGTAGGAAAAAAAAGACCTAAATTTTCAGAAATGGCCTACAGTGCCTCATGTGCTATTCAACTGTCATAGATTAAACGAAGTAGCGGGCTAACGACATCTGATCAATAAAATCGCCTATTTATTGTAGATAGATTAAATTAGGTTAGTTTAGGGTAGCATAAGTTAGGTTACGCTTGGCTAGGTTAAGTTTGCTTAAGTTAGGTTAAGTTTTTTAAAGTGACGATGTTATGTCCTGTCGAACAAATAGCCTCAGGTCCTACAAGTAGTGTGGTTGGCTTAAAATATATTGCAAATTTTGCATGCAATCGCAATGTCATAACCGAATGTGTCTCCTCATTTGCAGCATTGCAATCGTCCTTTCCCACAATTCTTGTGGGCCTTTAGGTATTTTCATCTGCCTGACCCTTGGTTCTAGATAGCCATACTGAACTGTTTCTTTCCACAAACACACTAAATTTCCAACTCATATATATATATAGTGTGTGTGTGTGTGTGTGTGTGTGTGTGTGTGTTTGTGTTTAATTGCGAGTTTACCACAATTTGTGGTATTTAAAAAATATTTGAAATGTAATTTGGTTTCAAGCATTATTTAGTAACACGGAAAGTGGAATCCAAAAATGGTCTTAACGAGTGAACCGACAAAATTTTTAATTGAATTTTGTCTGAATTCCAAATTTGACTAAGAAATTGATTGAGTTTCATTCTAAATTTTTACTTTGTCTTTGACTTTGAGTTTTGACTGCATGCCTTCAACTTGGAATTCTGACAGAGTTTGAATTTTAAATTTTTAATACTGTGGTAAATGGAGAAAATTCAGATGTTATGAACTTATGAGAATTAAAATATCTCAGCTATTTCATTGACAAACGAAGCACTTGTACAAATACATCAGAAAATAAAAGTGGAATGAAGCAAGATGAGCAAATCATGGGTTTACTGTTAGTAGAATGTAGGTAGAAAATGCGCGAGTGTTCAAGCAACAAGGGGTTTATATGAAGGTATATTGGTACAAATACTGATGTATCATGTATGAGTGTAAGATACTTATCTTGTATGATAGTTCACTGTCGAAAGTGAGAGCAGTTAAGATGAGTTATTTAAGAAGTATGATTGGTGTATGAAGTATGGATTGGTTTGCTAATAAACCTTTTCATTTTCATTTTCATTAAACGGATTGACTGTATAAGAAATGAAGGCGTTCGAGAAAAGTATGGAATGAAAATGTCGTTGAAGATGAGAATGGAGGAAAGATTGCAACGTTGGTATGGTCATGTGGAAAGAAGTGTATAAAATTAAATTCTGATTCGTACATAGTGCAAGTTACTGATTTGTAATATGCCTAAATTTTGTACTGCGGTCTTCAGAAACAAATATCAATATCTACACTACTAGACTGTAAAAAAATGGGACATTATATTGTGTATGCTACGTAAAAATATAATATCTTACATCTTAAGGGAAATTTGTATGAAAATGTTTCTTAGTTCGATGCCGACTTGAACAACCAACGAACCGAAATATAACTTAAGTAAATAGAAGCTGTATTTACTTGTATATGTACGAAGTTTCTCGTTCGTGAGTTACTGGGTATCCTGAGCAGTACATAAAAATTACCGGGAACAACTGCAAAAACGGTGATAAGGAGATTACTTTGCGTAGACATGCTGCAAAATCAATGAGTCAGATATCTAGTGACCGAAATATATCAAAATTAGTAGTGCATCGAATTATACAGAAATACAATTGCAATGGCACTGTCGTGAACAGGATGCGTGGGAATGTGGGAAGAAAGAGGCTAACGACTGTAACAGACGATTCAAAACTGCCAAGAATCTGTAAGAAAGTCCCAAGGAAGACGTCGTATGACATTCAAAGGGAGTTGGAAAGTTGTGGGGTAGAAATTTCTACCACAAGAACAGTAAGAAAAAGAAGACTTAAGAAACGTGACATAAACCACAGTCAACTATCAAAAAGCCGTTGTTAACAGCGAAGATGCGTGCAAAGAGCTTGCAATGGGCAAGAAAATACAAAGATTTCACTTTAGAAAAAGTCATGTAAAGTTTATGGTTCATTTTCAAGACTGATCCAGAATATTCAAACACTTCGCAATCACCTTTAATTAAAGAATATAATTAACGTTATCTACTAACGCTTTGTTTTTATAAGATAGTAAACATCCACTTTACAAATTAAAAACGTTGCAGCTATAAATAACTTTGCATGTTCACAGGTGTGACGTTCATTATCTCGAGTACTGTTTTTGTGTTCTTTTGAGATATGTTAGAATTAGAGTTCATTTTTCTCAGGTAATTTTTAGCGAAGCGTCTCTTCTTCTGGTTTCCGGAGTTTGAACACCTTCCGTAAGAGAAATAAAGGGTGTCAAGAGATTAGCAATTCACACCTCTCTTGGAGAACAGCATCCTGAAAAGGTTATGATTTGGTCCTGCTTTGGTATCCATGGAACGAGATTTGTTTTTGTGAATGGAATGATGAATAGCCAAAAATCTATACTATACTTACGTTGAAAGAAAAGTTGTTGTTTCTCGCTAACAACTGGTTTGGACGCAATAAATGGCTGTTTCGATAAGACTTGACATGATGTCAAAAGGGGGGTTGCACAAATTATTAGAATAAAACAGTTCCCTGTCATACTTCTACATCAGTCCTAATTATTATTATTATTATTATTATTATTATTATTATTATTATTATAGAATATATCTCAAAATTCCATTACACACTAACGTAAAAGCAGTATCCCATTTCTTCTGTCTAGTTCTGCAGTCAACTATTCAAAGCATTATTTATGATGCCAGCAATTGTTGTTATAAAATGGCGTAGTAATATCATTTACGTTGATGCACCATAACTTTTTTCAAAGATTTTTCCATTTGCGTATTTTCTACGTTTCACCAAATCTTTGAACGTTGTAATCTTTCTTTTCCTTAATAGCAGTACGTTCACATTTACGATTACCTTCATAATTTTAGTTAAATAAAAAAAGAAACGGGCAAAACACGATCTCTTTAATTCTCATGGGAATCTCTCTTCCCTGTTACCCCAATACACACACACACACACACACACACACACACATATATATATATATATATATATATATATATATATATAATATATATATTATATATATATATCTTTTTTTTTATTATATAACCATTTGGTTTTCTTCGGCCCGAATTGTTCATTCTGACGAAGGTCAAGTTTTTCACTCCACCTTAGACCTACACTTTAACGTGGAATCCGAACCACGCCTCACCAGCAGCCCAGCGTCTAGGGCACCCAGATATATATATATATATATATTATATATATATATGTTAATACTTTGTAACCTTCACATTTAGTTTCAAAATAAGTTTTCTTTGTTTATTATCTGAATATTAAGTAATAAAAAAGTTTATTGCGTGTTTGGAGTTTGAGATGCATTTATTATATTTTTCCCTCTTTCGTCGATGTATTGGGACTTCATCTTATGTCAAATTATAGTCTGATAATTTTTTTTTACTTTCGCCTCTCCGGTTAGACGATATATATTATTATATATATATATATATATATATATATATATATATATTATGTAATGCAAATGAAATGCTTGGACACCACATTGGATAAAATCCATGTGCAATTTATATTTCCGTGCTATACGCTGTGTAATTTTCCAGGTTCTACAACCTTCGCTTGAAAGCATGGATTTCAAACGTGTTTTGTGATTGGTTGAATAAACGCCAATAGGAGGTTGCGTCATTTTTTTTTTCCTTGGATGAGCACGAAATTAATGTTGAAGTGAAGGTGGACCCTTTTTTTATATAAACTGCTGTTGAGCACAGCGTTGGCCATTGTAGTTTGGTGAAGCTGTTTGTGTTGTTAATGTATTCGGGAGAATTTTTATTGTGCTTCATGTGTGTGTGTTAGTTTATCGCATTGGTTTGCTTTCGTGGTTTACTTTTATTAATTGTGTTCCATTCTGATTTTATTTAATTTTAAATATTTCGTCTGATTAATAATTGTGATTTATGGAAAACTAATGTGCCAAGTTGTCAACCTACACTAAACGAGGAAAATCTGCATACATGCGTCCACTATACGTACATGGAACAGAGCACATACGAGTACGTTAAACTAAATACAAGCAAAAGCGTTAAAAGATACACATAACAGAAAAAAAAAATCCATCATGGTCGTACTTTCACTTTTCAAATGAGAATTGTTAGAAAATTCTCTCATACAAAATGTTAATTAACTGAAATAATAGTAGAATTATACTTAATAGTTTAGTTATAATTGACTTCGTAAGTTAGGAGTGTGTTGATAGAGCTAAATTTCGTATAATCGTCTAAAACTGAATAAATGTTCGTTGGGTGATGTGATTTTTGAGTTACGAATGGGTGAGAAGAATATAATTATTGAGCTCTTATGAGCGCGCTCTTCCCGCAAAAATGCATGAAATGAGAACACAAATTTGAAACCTTTATTTCGTTGTTTTCTTTTACGGCCATAAATATTTCGGTAATTATTCGTTTTAGTGCTTTTCCTCCTTTCTGAACCAAAACACATTTTCCTGGTGTTTTGTGGTGTGATTTGTTCAAATCTGAACTTCGTTTCTTTGGGAAATGAGCCGTTTTTGAGAAATTTTAAAATTGAAAATTTCTCAAAAACGGCTCATTTCCTAAAGAAACGAAGTTCAGATTTGAGCAAATCACACCAAAAACACCAGAAAAATGTGTTTTGGTTCAGACCTAACCTAACCTAAACAGACCTAACCTAACCTAAACTGACCTAACCTAACCTAAACTGATTGGGTTTTGTTGCCAGACCGTAATATCCAGCTTTTCACGTCTTTCCAACAACGCTCAATATTTTGAATGTGAACGGTGTCTTCCACGAACCGCTGTGAATGGTTGACTGTCCGGTGAATGTAGCCTAGATTTCCAAGTTGAGAATACGCACGCCACTCGTCGGAATAGATTGTAGTCCCAGACCTAATATGTTGCTGGATCAGGCGAACAAGAGTTGTTGCGTCTCTCTGAGGAACCGCAAACAACAGTAGTTTTTTGGAACTGCGTTCCAAGGTACCAAAAACCCAGGCAATCACAACCTCCGCAAACCAAAATGAAAACCAGACTGAAAAAGCATTCTTAAATGAGTATGCATTATGAGAGATTCAAAATGTACGTCTCTGATTGGTCGGATAAGGTCACGTGAAACAAAAACGATTTTTAATTGGTTGTTTTGACCTATGTTTCCTAATTTTGCCACGAGATGTCTCCCCATAAAACTGGAGAGGGCGACGTTCGTTAAAATTTTAACAGCGTTAAAAGCTAAATACTCGGTCAATGGCCTATAATGGCTGCTTTTTACGTCTAAATTTAAAAAAAAAATTTTTTTTCCATAAAAAATAATTATTACATTTCCTTGATTTTTATCAGTTTCCCTGAGGTTTCAAGGTGTCCTGAATATGAATTTATATGTTAAATTGTCATAGAATGTCTCCTTCTATCGAAAACGAACAAAGCATTAAAACGAATATTAACCAATATTTCGCATCAAATTCTTTATTTTTGTTCGTTAGTTGTATATCTGTTTATTTCTTGTGTGTGTGTGTGTGTGTGTGTGTGTGTGTGGTGTGTGTGTGTGTGTGTGTGTGTGAGAGAGAGAGAGAGAGAATTTTTTCCCTTTCCGTAGTTTGGCAACACTTTAATGAAAATTTTTAGAAAGAGTCATTGTGTCACTTTTAAACTGTCTCACTGGAACTTTCTTTATTGGGTCAGTCAATCATTTACATAAAGAGTATTATATTGTGTTCCAAATAAGTGAATGACTGACATACTTCAAAAAATTGCACACTCACTCCCACACATTTTTCAAAATTATTCATTAATGTTGCCAGACTTCGGGAAGAGAAAAAATGTCTTTCTCTCTCTCTCTCTCTCTCTCTCTCTCTCTCTCTCTCTATAATATATATATATATATATATATATATATTACAGGATTATATGGTACATCATATGACCTTCAATATTATTTCCCTTTTCCTCTCCTTATTCGATCTGATTCTGTTTTAATGGCTAAAATATTACATTAGAGCTCCATCGCACAGGAAGAAAGCTTTGTAATAGGAACTCTGACTTGATTCTTTCACTTGTGGAAAGGAATAAAACACGAAACACCTTCATTTGCCTTTCTCAATCCCTAACTATTTTCTAGGTCAAAGGTCCATACATCATCATTATTATTAGTATTGTTTTTAGTTTTGATTATGAGTAATACAAAACAGCAAGTTCCTTATATTAATTTAAATACGTATTTATTGCTATTTATCGCTATTGTTTATTGCATTGTTTATAAAGCAATAAAGAAAGTGTATTTATACCTGCGGCTCTTTATTCCTGGTAATATTTTTTAATTCAAGCTGTTAAAGGTTCCCGAACCTTATTCCAGGTCGTTTCTTTTAGGACTTAAATAATTGGAAATAATTTGAAATAATCTTCTGTCAACAAAAAATGGTTTAAATGGCTGAAGTGTATATACACCCGAGGGTCAGAGAAAGTAATGAAACCCGCATGGGAGTATAGATGCGCACCTCGTGTCTACGTTCTTATCACAATTTACGTAAGCGCTTTATGTTCAGCTCGAGGACAAATTACTGGGAAAATGATGATAAAAAGAATTAAATTTATAGTATAATAATATATATTTTTAAAAATGTAAAATAGAATTCGCATTCTCGACCTCAAATACGTTGGAAAAACGTGATTTTTTTAATTTTAGTTCAGTGAAATATCAACGCAGAATTCTTTTCTATTTGAAATTTGAGAAACAACACTACTTGAGGTGACGCTAAATTAGACCCTATATACTGTACATTAATCATCATCATCATCATAATATATAAAAATAAATATATATGTAAAAATGAACAATGAATAATTCCTATATAATCTGTATATAAATCCTTATATTCATTACAATCTTTATATTCATTATATTCATACAGTTCTTATATTTATATAATCTTTATATTCAAATATTCATTTTTACATAAGGACCAAACTCGCATAATGCAAGTTTAGATGTCTTTAGTATTCAATGTATGGTAAATTCTTTAACATATTATTATTTATATGTTGTTCATTCATACGTCCATTTCCTTTCTTGACCATTATCTCTTATTTCCATTATCTTTTATTTCCATTATCTTTTATTGTTTACCTATGCCCTATTGACATATCAGTCCATGGGGAATGACACCTGGAATCCCATACCGGTCTCAAGCCCGAATAAAAGAGGAGGGTTGCCACGACAGACCTAGCAAGCCGGTGGTGTAAAAACCTTATTGCTCGAGAAACTCAAGAACCAGCCTCGGAACCAGGATTGATAAACAGATCATGGACAAGGAAACGAAACTGGACACGAAAAATGGACACACTCAGGATTAGATGCAGAACGATTAACATAGCAACTTATAGGGGGAAAGAAGATGAAATTCTGAACATCATGAGAGAAAGGAAAATCGACATCTTAGGAATGGCAGAAACAAGGCATATGGGTGGAGAACTGGGAAGGGACTTAGGGGATGGATATGTGTTCATGTACAGAGGAGTGGAGGAGGATGCACGGAGTGGCAATGATTGTTGGACCGAGACTGTCTCCAAACATACAGACTGTAGAATTAATAAGCGAAAGACTAATGAAATGTAAGTTCAGAATCAGGAATAAAACATATATTCTCTACCAGGTTTATGCGCCACAACAGAGGCATGGTGAAGAGGAGAAGGCCAACTTCCTGGAACTACTAGATGACAATTATGAAGTGGGAGGAGAGGAAGTGGAACTGCTTATGGGAGATTTCAATGGCAGAGTGGGAATGGAGAAGGTAATTGGACCTTTCGGAGAACAAAACCGAAATGCAGAGGAAGAGAAACTAATAGATTTCTGCGTAAGGAACGAACTAAAGATCATGAACAGATTTTTTAAACACCAGGAAACCCATAAGTTTACGAGATACAGGTGGAACCAAGTGACAGGAAACTTTGACCAAAAATCCATCATAGATTACTTTATATGCTCCGCTAAGAGAATTATTGGAGATGTCAAAGTGATACCAGGGGTTACGTTAGACTCTAACCACAGATTACTGATAGCAGATTTGAAAATGCAAAAAAATAGTAGCAACAAAAGAGGAGAAGAGGAACGTAATTAAGACAAAGAAACTGCAGGATGAGAACATTAGAGTCAGATTCAGAGAAGAACTTGAAAGAAACATAGCTGAGATGGAGGAAAACAATGAATGGGAAACCGTGAGAGATTGTACTAAGAGGGTTGCGGAGGAGACTTTGGGAACTGAGTGGGTTGGGGGAGGAAGAAGAAGACACACCATGGTGGACAGACACAGTGAGAGGCGCAGTAAAACAGAAAACTATAAAACATAGGAAGTGGTTGAAGCAACGTACACAGGAATCAAGGCGGGAATATGTACAAGCAAGAAATGAAGCTGAGAGGGAGAAGAAAAGGGCAAAACAAATGGCAATGAGGGAATTGGGAGAAAAGTTGAGAAGATAAGAAGGGAAACAAAAAACTGATTTACAGCCTTGCAAAATCTTATAGGAAGGAAAAGAAAAAGTATACAGCATTAAAAATGAAGCGGGAAATGTGATAGTGGAACCTGGAGCAATTAATACAAGATGGTCAGATTATTTTAAAGATCTTTTAAATGGAGATCCAGAAGAAGACGCGGAGGAAGCAGATGGAATATACCAGGAATTAGCAGAACAGGTACTTATTACCAGAGAAGAAATGGAAGAGGCCATGGGCGCCCGCAGGATTTTTTCCAAGGGGGGGCAAAATTTAATGTATTAATAGGTAGGGACCGGAGCAAGCAAAAAACTTTTGACACCTTAGGAACCAGCAGGTTAATTCTAAGCAAGTTTAGTGTTGCATTTTCTGTAATGGAAAATGCAAATATATATTGTATATACATACAATGCACATGATAACAATAATTTATTTTATTTATAACAGAAACATGATAGAATGAAGAAAAAAGCGCACTGAAGTAAATGTTGTACCTAATTTGAAAACGGTGTTTCGAGCATCACCTACACTGCTCATTTGAATGGGAATTGTAGTCGTCTGCGGTCACTACCAAAATTATAAACAACCTTTTCCATAAAATCAGTTTTGTTGGAGTTGATTTCTCCCGGTGAACAAATAAAAAGGTAGCAACCTTTTATCATGCACACAAATAAAAATTTTTCACCCTTTAGGAGGCAGTTGGATACTTTTCAGCAAGTTAGGATATAAATATTTTCTTAGAAAATATTTAATATATTTTCTTGGCATTTCCAGGGGGGGGGGCAAGCGCCCCCCCTTGCCCCTACCTGCGGGCGCCCATGGAAGAGGCTGTTAATAAAATGAAGAATGGGAAGTCAACGGAAGTGGACGAGTTTCCGATTGAACTTATAAAGGAGGGAGGCGAAGCCATGAAAGAAAAAATTTGAAACCTGGTGAATAAATATTGGAGAGAAGGTCAGGTCCTTTGTGATTGGAGAAAAACAATCATCGTTCCAATATATAAAGGAAGGGGTGACTCATGTAGAGTTGAGAATTATAGGGGAATATCGCTTATTAATCATATAACAAAACTTTATGAAAGAATAATAGAAAAAAGAGCAAGGCAAATAATTGAAGCAAGGTTGGGAGAGGAACAGCATGGTTATCGGAAAGATAGAAGTACGGTAGATCTTATTTTTGGCCTAAGTTCTGTTATAGAAAAGGCAAGGGAATTTAATACTAACATCTATGTAATATTCATAGATCTTAAAAAAGCATTCGATACAGTGCCCAGGGAAAGAATGTGGAGATGTTTGGAGGAGATTTATGGGGTAAGGGGGACACTTCTTAGGGCTTTGAAAAGTTTGTATTAAGTTAGCGAATGCAAAGTAAGGACTGGACACAAAAATGATGAGTGGTTTGAAGTAAGAACAGGGGTGAAGCAGAGCAGTGTTATATCACCACTCCTGTTTATAGCCAACATGGACACAGTAATTGCAAGTTTCAAGCGACGTCATGAAATGAATAATAATAATAATGGAATAATGGCATATGCAGATGACATAGCATTCTGGACGACAGAGAGAGAAGATATAGAACAAACTTTAATTGATTGGAATGAATGTTTGAAGGAGGGGGGAATGGAAATGAATGGAATAATGGCATATGCAGATGACATAGCATTCTGGACGACAGAGAGAGAAGATATAGAACAAACTTTAATTGATTGGAATGAATGTTTGAAGGAGGGGGGAATGGAAATGAATGTAGAAAAGACAGAAATATTAAGTGTATGTCGAAGAGAAGAAGGAGAATTCGGAGTTCAAATAGGAGATAAGGAAATAAAAAATGTTGAAAAATTTAAATATCTAGGGAGTATGTTTACTAAAAAAAGCGGTAATATACAAGAAATAACTGAAAGAATTGCAAAGTTTAGTAAAAATGTCGGAATGTTATACCCGCTACTGAGAGATGAACATATGCTCCTTGGGACTAAGAACATAATCTTCGAAACAGTTTTAACACCAATACTGATTTATGGGTCGGAACACTGGAAAATGCGCATGGCAGATCGAAGCAGAATTCAGGCGGTAGAAATGAGACCGCTGAAGAATATTCTGAGAAAGACGCGAAGAGATAGGATAAGGAATGAAGAAATAAGAGCCAATGTGGGAGTAACGCCAATTTTGAGAAAAATCGACGTTGCCAAATTGAGATGGTTGGGCCACTTGGAGAGAATGGAGGAGTTACAAGGAGTTACAAGGAAAAGAAGAACCTCAAAAGGCCTTGCGGCCCATACCGAGGAGGTACCAATGGCAACGGGTGCCACGGAAAATTTTCTACACACTCAAATAGTGTGCAAAATTTGGTCTAACCTTTTCTTGAACTGATCCACAGAGGAACTGTTCACAACTTCCGAAGGTAACCTGTTCCATGTGTCACAGATCTTATACGTAAAGTAATTCCCACACACACTAGTCCTAAACCGTTTCAAATCCAACTTCCAACCATTGTTGCGAGTTGGGTTATCATTTAAACTAAACATACTTCTAAAATCGACATCGTTGAACCCGCGTAAGAGCTTGAAAACCTCGATCAGTTGACCGCGCAGCCTCCGAATTTCAAGCGAAAACAAGTTCAGGGCGCGTAACCGTCGATTGTAGCCCATATGCCTAACGGAAGGGATTAACTTTGTGGCCCTCGCCTGCACTCGCTCCAGCCTCTCAATATCTTTCCTGAGGGTGGGCGACCAGAACTGCACAGCATACTCCAGGTGCGGCCGAACAAGGGAATTGTACAGTGAGAGCACAATCTCCTTGTTCCGAAACTGAAATTGCCTCCTGATATAACCAATAGTTTCTGGGCTTTCTTTCCACCTCTACACACTGTTTCGTAAACTTAAGGTCGCTGCTAATTAGCACACCCAAGTCCTTTTCTAAATCAGTCACCTCGATATTACTACCCAACATCGAGTAGTCCGACTTGGGATTGGCGTAGCCAATGTGCATCACTTTGCATTTACCCAAGTTAAACGGCATTTGCCATTTTTCGGACCACTCTCCTATCCTACCTAGGTCCGCACGCAGTTCCTCGATCGCTTCGGGCGTCCCAACATTGGCCCCAAGCTTGGTGTCATCAGCGAATTTGGCGATCCGACTGACGATGCCACCGTCGATATCATTTATGTAAATGATAAACAACAGTGGCCCCAAAACGGAACCCTGAGGAACCCCACTAGTGACCGAGGCCCAACCCGATCTAGCCCCTTTAATTACCACCCTCTGCCGCCTATTCCTCAGCCAGTTTTCAATCCACCTACCTATTTCCCCACCGATACCCAGCGCGCGCACTTTCGCCGTTAGCCGGCGGTGAGGTACCTTATCAAAGGCTTTCTGAAAGTCGAGATAAAGTATATCAATAGCCCTACTCTTATCGTACTCACTCAACATGACGTAGAAAAACTCGAGCAAGTTGGTGAGACACGACCTATGCCGTCTAAACCCATGTTGGGAGTCCCCAAGCAGCTTGTAGGAATCCAGATGGTCAACGATCCTATCAGCTATTATCCCTTCTAATAATTTACCTACAACTGAAGTGAGACTAATGGGACGATAGTTCCCTGGACTGCGAGGAGTGCTGGGAATGGAGACCAGCTAATGGCAGAAAACCGCGAGGGAGACCGAGAAGGAGATGGAGGGACGAAGTGGAGGAGAGCTTGCGAAGATACGACTTGCCCAGCATGCAAGAGCCCGAAGAAACGGGAGTGTTGCTGGACAGGGCGGAGTGGCGAAGGAGGTTGACTCCACTGACAGGCTGACTAGCCTACCTGGGAGCTGAAAAATTGACTTGAAGAAGAATTGAATTTACTCGTGTCCGTCTATATATCACGCACACAACCTATGTGTGACTACCGATATGTGTACAAAACTTTATGCATTTGTACATGTCCGCTAATGATCATGATTACGTACGTAGTTACCGTACATGTAAGTACGTTCACATGTATACTTTTTATTTTTTCTTTATTATTTAATTTCTCGCAAGATATTCGTTCATGCTGACGCAAGTGTTCGAATTCCGATGAAGACGCCAAAAGCGGGCATCTGAAAACGAAATCTCCTCTCTTGCTTGCTTCTAATCCGAAAACATTATTGTTATATATCGTTATATATTATGTGTGTTATGTTATATATATGTGCCCATGTACTTTGTGTTAAATCCTAAAATAATAGTTATCCTAATATAAATATGAAACTGTAAAACTATAGTTAACTGTATTTAATTGTAATTAACTGTAATAATTTAATATAATGTAATTAATGTACTTTAATGAAACTGTAATTAACGATAATAAGTGAATGTGAATTAATTGGTAATTATAATCATATAGTAAACCAAAATTACAATGTAGTCAGTGATGTACTTTGGTTGTACTCAATGTACGACCCGACAGTATGTCGCCATTTAGGAATGTATACTCGGCGATATTATTATTTTTTCGTTGGGATAATTTTTTGATTTGCTTCCTATTTTGCCAAATAATTGGTGACTTGTTCTTTTCAAAATTTCTTAATAATTTTTTTAGATTCAGCTTGATAATTAATGAATCCTGATTGGATTTTGCAATGTTCGTGTTTTGTTTGCATTCTCTCTTCGTTGTGGAGGGTGAAGTCGTGTCTTGCCTGGGCATTTGATTGTGAATCTTAAGCTTTTGATTTTTGCTCATATGCATATTTTAGTAGGGTGTGTCAATTTTAGGGAGCAAAGTGAAATCTTTAGATTTTCAAAGACTACTAGTGACCAAATGATGCATTTTTATGTGCTAAATCGAAATATGGCTTTAAAATCCAGATTTGACCACTCCTAGCTACTTATATATTTTGAAGTTGAAGTTTACGAAAAATCAGCAATTTTTGCAAGTATTTTTTTTATTGTATATAATTACATTTTACATACATTACATACAATTAAAGACATTTTGATTGTATTTCAATATTAAAACTTAGAAATATAGATAGGTTTCTTGAACTTTGCCAAGGATGCCATCAGTGATGTAGGTCTCGAGACCCAATTTGCAGATCTCGATCTCGATCTCGGTCTCCGCTATTTAGGTCTCGGTCTCGATCTCGGTCTCGACAGACGCGGTCTCGGTTTTTCTCCCCGAGACCTTTCGAGACCTCTCGAGACCGTAATGAAAAATACATGTTATTGGCATACTCATGAAGCTGAATTTATTTTGTAAATTTTGTTTCCTAATCAGTTTTTGGCACGTGCTGTTAGTGACAGTGTGTAGTTTAGTTTTGTATTCCATTTTATGAATCTCATATTTTAGACAACTGCTCTCCAATAAAGTTTTGGCACCAGAAAAGGGATAAATTCCCATCAGTGGCCAATATTGCCATGACTGTTTTAACAGTGCCTGCCTCTAGTGCTCCAATTGAGCGTGTATTTAGCCATGGAGGCATAATAATGAGGCCCCACAGAAGTCGAACTTCAGCAGATCTTCTGAGCATGCTGATGTTCCTTAAGTGTAATGAGTACTTATCATGTTTTAAATAAATGTACAAGTCAAACTGGGTAGTGGGTACGTTCATTAAACTTTCTGTAACAGATATAAAAGAAGTAAATAAATAAAAAGTACGTATGTATATATATATTCATTTGTTAATTCATAGGTTACACTTTTTGCATTCAACACACTACATCTGAGAAAGTAGTTATTAGTTTATTAATATACTTAACATAGTCTAATTTCCATAGTAGTGTAAAACAAATTGAAAGGGCATGAGCTTGGTCTCGATCTCGATATCGGTCTCGAATTTTAAGGGTCTTGATCTCGGAAGGTAGATCTCGATCTCGAACCTTTGATCTCGGTCTCGATCTTGGTCTCACAGGATCAGGTCTCGGTCTCGGTCTCAGTCTCGGACTTGGTGGTCTCGACTACATCACTGGATGCCATATATAACTACATTTTACATACATACATACAGTACAATTAAAGATATTTTGATTGTATTTCAATATTAAAACTTAGAAATATACTGTAGATAGGTTTCTTGAACTTTGACAAGGATGCCATGTCTGCCTTGCTCTTGTTCCTGGACATGAGCTCCCTACTGGCCACCTGGCCACTGATGTACGCCTCCCTCCTCTCTTGTGAGTAAACATGTTGTGCTGCTTCAGTTGTCATCCTTACACACCTCTCTACTGACTGTGTGTGTGAGGGCCATGCAGGAACTTCCATTGTCTATCCAGAAACTCTTTGATTGCAGCAGTGGTGAGGGAGCAGGTCAGAGGAGGCTCAGTCACGCCAGAGTTCCAGTCAATAAGCTCCGAAAGTTTGGTGGCATCTGGATTGGTGTCAGGAGTCTTCCTGGGTCTGACACTGCAGTCTCCTACCTGTGTGTCCTCATCTCCTTCACCTATGATTTCCAGTATCCTCTTCACTGCCTCCCTCCTCTCCTCCTCCACCTCACTGCACAGCATGGCCTGGAGCACAGCCTCAGAGTGTGCATACCATGCTGATCTCTTCACTGTATGCATCACTATTCCTATCACCTCCTTCTTCTAACTTCTGAGCAGCTCCAGCTGGTACAGTACATGCCTAGGACCCTCCACCCAGCTGTGATTTAACTTGATGTTGAACCAGTTTGGCATGTAGACTCCCACTATGAATTCCACAATTATCCTCAGATTCTTCAGGTTCCTACCCTTCAGCCCATGTTTGGAAATCCACGATCTGCAGAACCTTAGAGCCGTGGTGACCCACCTACTGTGACAGACTGGCCCAATCTCCACGAGAGCTAGACTCTGAGGTACCTCTCCCGATCTGATGGCAGTGATGATTCTGTAGCTATATGATTAGTCTGTGCTGAGGTCCTTGACTACCTCCTGACTGAGATGGGGTAGAGGAGGACCAACAGTGATCCTCGTGAAGTTTGGGTTGATCTCCAGCACAGTGGCAGTGTCTAACATCTTCCCTAGGGGCCCAGACCACTTGTTGTTGCTCAATGTCTTGCCATCCAGTGCAGTCACCAGGTGTCTGAGACTCAGCTCCCCAGTGTGCAAGTCACAGATAATCCACACCAACTTCCTGCTAAGCTTGGCCTCCACATAATGCATTACTCCTCCCTCCCAGCCAGTATTCACACTAGTACTGTCACCTCCTATGGCCAAAAGGGTCTGGTCTGCTCCTCTCTCTCTTAGCCAGTTCACCAGATGATCAGCAATGACCTCAGCATGACTTCTCTCCTCTGCAGCTTCCTCTGGTACAAAATGCCACAAATATTTCCCACCTGGTTCATTGCACACTGTGTAGTGTTCTTCCTTAATGAGGCCAGGAAACTGCCTGTCACTGCCCTCAGCTTCCATCATCACTTTGGTGTCATCTCTTTTCCCATCAACGAAGATACAGGTGATGCCATTTTCCCTAATCTCTTCATCAAACTTCTTGACCAGCTCCTTAGTCAGTCTCTCCTGAGCCCTCCTTACCTTGTTGTGGTCAATCACCAGTGCTGTGGTCAAACTCTGTGATAAGACCAGCATCAATCCAAGCAGCAGTGGCAATCTCTGCACTCTCTCTCAGCCCAGTGTGATGTCTCAAGCTAGCCAGAGCTATGTTGGTGATATCTTCAGTGTTGTATTTCTTCTTCTTAGCCACAGGCAAGGAAGAAGTTGTCGCAGCCTCTGGTATGAAGTCTTCGTCCTCCTCTCTCCTCCCTGCCTCCTCCAGTATATCTCCAGTCTCCTCCAACTCCATCTCCAGCAGTGACTCCTCCCTCAACTCCTCTTCTTTCTTGGCTGACTCCCCTGCCTTCCTCCTCCTCTTCTCCTCGGCCTTCCTTCTCTGCTCCTGTCTCTGCAGCACTGCTTCCTGTTTCCTGGTCTCAGGGTGATCAGCTAGACACATCTGGTGTGCCCCGACACTTCCCACCTTTTCTTCTGCTCGCTCCTGCAGCTGCAGTCAATGTGAACCTCACTGTTGCAGACAGGGTTGCACCCAAGCTCACTGCAGCTCCTGATCACACAGTGACAGGTCAGGATGTCCACTAATTTGTCCAGTTTCATCATGAACCTATCTTTGACCTCTAGCTTCACATTGCCAATGGACACCTTCACTGCCTCATCCCACAGTGTCTTCACTTTAGCCCTGATCCTGACTTCAGTGTTGATTACAGGTCCTGTGAATAGAGCGTTGACCTTTCTCCACTGAGCCAGTAGCCCTGGAACAATGTCGTTGTTAATCAGGTCATTAACTGGGTAATTCCTCCTGTCTTCCTCACTCATTTCTCTCCTCAACAAACCATACCTCAGCAGATCTCTGGCTGTTGGCAGCTCAACAGGGGGAAGTTCCCTCCCAGTCCCCACCAAATGACTTAGGTTACAACTTGACTTGCTTCGGGTTCTGATTTCTTTCTGACTCATCCTGTGGACCTGTGAACAAAAGAAATGTCATTGAAATTTGGATAGGCCTACTGATTATGATTCCATAAAATTAAGTTAATTGAAATTCTTAATATCTTCCTATAAGCTCAGATAAAAGGTTGTGTTGTTATAGGTACAAGACTTAATTATTCAAAGTAATGACAATTTCATATATCTCTACCATATCAAAATATACAGAAAGTTTGGGTCACACATAACATTTTGAATAATTTGAATTACACAATATTTACATTACGAAGTAATCAAAATTGTCAAAAAGGAGGGAAAACACATGCATTCACAATCAAAACTCCAGCATTTGTGACTATGTGAAACTTAGAAACCATACTGCACATAAAAAATAATCAAAGTTGACCACACATATCAATGGCACATTGATATACGATGCTACAGTCATATTTAGGTTGTATTTCAAACCTTTATGGTCAAATATAAGTAGGTAAATGGCTTTTTTAAAAACACTAAAGATATTTCTAAGTTTGCTAGATAATATGACATCATTTGAGCATTAGTAATTTTTGAATTGTTGACTTTACTAAAATTGACACACCCTAATATTTTAGTGTAAAGATGCATAGTTCAATTTCCACTTCTAATTAACTCGGTAGATCATAATAACATCAAATCTGAAAATACACGGTTTAAGATAAAAATATGGCTTCATCTTCAACTATCTTGTTTATTTGTTTAAACATTGCCACAACAAAAAAATTTACTTTATTTTCAAATATTCTGCAAAAATAATGCAGCCTATAGAGAATAGAAACGACACAA
Organism: Bathynomus jamesi; assembly: GCA_023014485.1. Taxonomy (NCBI): domain Eukaryota; kingdom Metazoa; phylum Arthropoda; class Malacostraca; order Isopoda; family Cirolanidae; genus Bathynomus; species Bathynomus jamesi. The sequence goes on along the minus strand of JAJOZX010001184.1, from coordinate 602,326 downwards.
GTCAACCTTTAATAATAATGATGTTAGCAAATTATGGGTATATAAACCCACAAAATTTCTTCCATGTTCATTCAGAATTAGACTTAGAGGATGAGCACTACCTGTACATTTTAGCAGTAAATTACAGTAAGAAAAAGTCTTTATCTTCTCCTTCGAGCCGTGCTCTCTTCAGAGAACTTAGTCATTAAAATAAAGAAAAATAATTTCCCGAAACGTTATAAGAAGAATCGGGGGACCTTCAGAGAATTTAGTAAGCCTCCCAGAATCCTCCAAACCACTATAGAAGAACTCGGAGAGTAGTATAGAAGAAACTACTGCGAGTAACAAATCAGTTGCTGCCTCCTAACCAGAACCCCCGTCGACTTCGAACCAACCAAGGCCATAGACGGAGGGGTTAATATATATATATATATTACCAATAACATCATTGATGTATTTTGAGTACCGATAATGGATTTAATAACACTTGTCAAGGTGGAGTGGCAAGCTTGACCTTCGTCAAACTAAACAATTCAGGTGGAAGCAACACCAAGGTTAACCAAGGTGTAATAGGCTAAATAAGTGACTAGCCTTCATGTAAATTTTGTTCATCGACCGAAAATTGAAGTAAACGATTTTGTAACATTTTCGTCATCGTTATCGTAAATTTTTATGAAAACTACGTTTCACTGAAAAGGTACCATTCTAATTACTGCACATTTGGAAAACTTTTGTAATTTGTCGTCAATGTGCAAATTCTTGGAAAATTGAAGATTCGCTTTTTTATACAATTTAAACAAATTACAGACAATGAATACTTATTTTTCTTATTGTAATTTTAGAGAGTAAATTCTTTTTGTGTATTCTGAAAGCGTTATTACAGTTGTGCAATTGTAGTTGTAATATATGTGTCGAGTCGGTCCGCTTTGACAGACTTCTAAGTTCTACAGTAGTTAAGAAACTTCTATAAATATTTGGGATTAAGTCGGTCAGTATGAAAGAGTATTATATATATATATATATATAATATATATATATATATATATATATATATATATATATATATATATATATATATATATATGCCTATTACAACTAATGGAACACTACAACAACATTATTGATGCACTGGAAAGTAATGAAAACTATGATGTAATATACACAGCCTTTGCCAAAGCGTTCGACAAGTGTGACCATGGAATCATAATACATAAATTGAAGTATATGGGAATAACAGGAAAAGTAGGGAATGGATATATAATTTCCTTAGTGAGCGGCAGCAAGTCGTTACAGTACAAGGAGCATCTTCATCAGAATCAGAGGTCCTCAGCTCAGTACCACAAGGGGGTATAGCTTCACTACTCTTCATAATCATGCTAACTGACATAGATGAGGACGTTACCAGAGACAGCACAGTAACATCCTTTGCCAATGACACAAAGATCAGTAGAAAAATAAGAAACCCAGAAGATATAGGATCTCTACAAACAGACATGAACAGAATCTACAAGTGGGCGGAAGACAACAATATGAAGTTTAACACCGAGAAATTTCAGCTGTTACGGTACGGAAAAAGAGAGGACTTAAAATCTATGGAATATTATACCCCAAATGGACAGGAAATTCAGAGAAATTCGAAAGCAAAAGACTTAGGGATTGTAATGACTGATGATGCGAAATTTGAAACACAAAATACACTGCGTTCGCACTTATTAAGCAGATTACATTTTCTCCAATGTTTTCAAAAGTTTTTCCCCGATTTCAATGAAATTTGTAGCAAATAATCACTATATATAGCAGCATTGATGGTATTTATTTCGATAAAATATTTTGATAATTAAAATAATTATCTCATTTTATTGAAAAATATGTAAAATATTGTGTTCCGACTTATTGAGCAAGTATTCTATTTACGGATCTAAATGGTGAAAATGGGTAAGAAGAAGGATTTAACATTAACTGAGAAAAGAAAAATAGTCAAGTTACTCGCTGAAAATATAAAATCTATTGAAATTGCGAAGCAGTTTGGCAGAACTTATCGAACTGTAAACAAGTTTGTAGCGGAGGGTACCAAACTGAGGCAGCGAAGTGATAAAGGAGCTATAAGAAAAGTGACAAGGCGGCAGATATCTGTAATCAAGCGCAAATTACAAAGCATCCATTGTCCTCAAGTAAAGAGGTTTTTGAGCAGGCTGGCATACATCATGTACTAAGAACATCTCGATGTGGAATCCTCCAAACAATTGGCAAGACGTGTAAACCTACGATTCAGTCACCATTAACACCCAGGTACAAGAAGCAGCGTGTTGAATGGGCGCGTCAGTACGTGAAAACAGATTTTAATACTGTATTGTTCACCGATGAATGAAAAGCAACCCTTGAGGGACTTGATGTTTGGTCAAGAAAATGGATTGCTGAGAGCCAATTTCTACCATCGAGATTAAGACGCCAACAACGTGGAGGTAGTGTCATGTTTTGGACAAAATTGATAGGTAATGAAGTAGCTGTCCCATACAGAGTGCCTGATGGTGTAAAAATGAATGCCCAGTCTTACACAAACTTTCTAAAAGAAAACCTCATTCCATGGTAGAGAGTGACCCTTAGCAATCCATCTTCTTGACCAACCATCAGATCCCTCAAGGGTTGCTCTTCATTCATTGGTTAACAATACAGTATTAAAATCTGTTTTCACGTACTGACGCGCCCATTCAACACGCTGCTTCTTGTACCTGGGTGTTAATGGTGACTGAATCGTAGGTTTACACGTCTTGCCAGTTGTTTGGAGAATTCCACATCGAGATGTTCTTAGTACATGATGTATGCCAGCCTGCTCAAAAACCTCTTTACTTGAGGACAATGGATGCTTTGCAATTTGCGCTTGATTACAGATATCTGCCGCCTTGTCACTTTTCTTATAGCTCCTTTATCACTTCGCTGCCTCAGTTTGGTACCCTCCGCTACAAACTTGTTTACAGTTCGATAAGTTCTGCCAAACTGCTTCGCAATTTCAATAGATTTTATATTTTCAGCGAGTAACTTGACTATTTTTCTTTTCTCAGTTAATGTTAAATCCTTCTTCTTACCCATTTTCACCATTTAGATCCGTAAATAGAATACTTGCTCAATAAGTCGGAACACAATATTTTACATATTTTTCAATAAAATGAGATAATTATTTTAATTATCAAAATATTTTATCGAAATAAATACCATCAATGCTGCTATATATAGTGATTATTTGCTACAAATTTCATTGAAATCGGGGAAAAACTTTTGAAAACATTGGAGAAAATGTAATCTGCTTAATAAGTGCGAACGCAGTGTAGATAGCAGCAAACATGGCAAAGAGAGTAACTGGGCAGAAACTGAGAATCTTTAAACGAAGGGATAGGAATATAATGATTCCTCTACTGAAAACACTGATCATACCCAAATTGGAATACTGCTCGGTCCTAACATGCCCATATAAAAAAGAAGACATTAAACAACTAGAAGGGATTCAGAGAAGCTTCACAGCCATGATCAAGGGGTGCAAAGAACTAAATTACTGGGAAAGGTTACGTGAATTAAACCTATATTCACTGGAAAGGAGGAGAGAGAGATACAACATTATTTACACTTGGAAAATAATGGAGAAACTAGTCCCTAATCTTACTCTGAACCCTGTAACTCCCCAAACAACAGTGGAAAGTAGAAAGGGAAGAGTATGTCGTATTCCCAAATTAAAGGCTAGACAGGGAACATCCTTAACCCTGAAAGAAAATAGTTTTGTTGTGAGAGGACCAAACCTGTTTAATCAGCTGCCTAAAGACCTAAGGAACACGAGTGGTGTTGCAGTGGACATCTTCGAAAGAAGATTAGACACCTGGCTCAGAACAATCCCCGATGAGCCCGGTGTACCTGGCTATGTGAGGTGGAGAGTACAAGAAACCAACTCACTACTTCACCAGGCCAACTCGAGAGGAGGGGCGACAAGCTTGACCTTCGTGAAATGAGGAATCATCGCACAGAACATTTGAAAGGTTGAAAGGTGGGTATATATATATATATATATATATATATATATATATATATACACACACACACACACACTCGTATATATATTTTAGGGCCCTGCGAAGCTTCAAGATTCGACTTCATTTCGAATCGCGAGAGAAGATTCGATTTGATTCGTTGGCTTGGACTCCGATTCGATATTTTCGAATCTCCATTAAGTCCGGTAAACAACATCAGTGATGTTGTTTTGAAGAACACTTTCGTAAATAAACACTTTTCTTTTTACTTAGATTATACAGTAATATAGTCTATATACTGGGACCAATCTCTTGTGAAATAACACTTTTATCTTACTTTAATACCATTGTTCCCCCTGATAATGAAATACTTTTAATACCATTGTTCCTCCTGATAATCAAATATTTAATACCTTTTGTTTTAGAAGGATTTACTTTGTCCTTTGTTCTCAGTAAGAGTGAATTAATTTTATGCTTATTTACCTATTGTGTTTTAGAAACACTCTAATCTATATGTCTACAGTTGATTCGATTTGATTTGAATTGTCTGGGATGATTTGATTCGAGATTCGATTGTGATTCGCAGGTCCCTAATATATATATATATATATTATATATATATATATATATATATATATATATATATTGAAATTTTCAAAGAAAATGGCCATTATTTTTCTCTGGTTTAACATATTTTGATTAATGGCCATATTACTATTTTTATTCTGAATAGTTTCAGACGATTTTATTTAATAGGTTCGAAAGACTTTTTTTCGAAAATATGCCCTGTGAAAAAGGATACAAAAGAGAGAGAGAGAGAGAGAGAGAGAGAGAGAGAGAGAGAGAGAGAGAGAGAGAGAGAGAGAGAGAGAGAGAGAGAGAGAGACCCGTAGGAATATAATAAGGCCCCAAAGAGCAAATACAGTTTAACTTTTGAAGTATATACTACTTGTACAGTATAAGAGATATGATAAATAAATAAACACATGCAGGTAGGGAAGAATTATAACCTCATTTTTTAATCTCTTCCTCTGAGTAGTGTATTGTGAGGCAAAGTCGGAAACGGGTCAGCGGGTCACGGGTCTGCGAGTCACATGGGAGTGAATTCAAGACGGGTCGAGATTGGTCACGGGTCATAAGGTTGACCCGCCTGACCCGGGAGCGGGTCAAAGCGGGTCAATGCTGTGATTAGGTAGGGCACAAATTTTCAGTCAAATTTTTAAAAATTCGTGCTTTTGCGTGTCGACAGCTTGTAGTTATAGATACATATCAGTTTGTCATCGCTTAGCGGTATAGCTTATCGGTATTAGTCAGCTTGTACTTGTGTATCAAAATAAAGATTTTGTATTTTGAAACAAAGTTTACTTTCTGATGTATTTTCAAAAACGTTTTGTTCAATGTATTGTTTAGGTCAGCAGGTTTGCTGGGTCACTGGGTCGCGGGTCATGTGGGTTACGGGTCAGATGCTGTACGGGTCGCACGGGTCACACGGATCAAAGTTGGTGATCTATTTCCAACTCTGTTGTGAGGTATGACAGCTCGCATTGTCTCCTCGTAAAACGCGTATATTAAACTGTAGTTTTTGATGGAACGATGGAATACGTTCTCAAAGATAGATACATTTTTCTGGAATTCAGACGTCCCTCGACGATTATTAAATATGTCCTTCCAGCATTCCAATTGCTACCCACACCATGTTTATTTTTACCTGCGGGGACGGGCTACGTTGTGGCCAAAGTCGTAACGCCGTTTCCAGTCGATCAGCAAAGTTAAGCGACATTGGGTCTGATAGTATGATAGTTGGATGGGGGATCGTCCTCTGGGTCCAGATTATGTAGAGACTCTTGGTTTGGATCCCACGTAAAGCTGTAGGTTCTCTCTGTCATATGACCTTAGATATTGCGAAGGAGGTTAAACATCCCCATGAACCAACCAGGCAACCTGCTAAATTTTGTATAAAGTGTAATAATGGCAATATACTAACCTTTAATATATGTATAATTTAACCTTTAATTCATAATTGTTATTTGAAATTGTATAGAATTAAATAGACACTGGAATTCATTATCTTAGTCCTAAGTTACCTGGGAATAGTCATGTACCTAAGATTTTTCAAATTATTTTGTTTACACCCGAAACGGACTTCTATACAAAAATGCCCAGCGCCATTTTTGGCTTGTTAGCTTTGTTTCATGACGAAGAACAATTCTTTGTTTGAGCTTCGCTTTCAGTTTGGCATTTACACATACAAATTCATTCTGTTTGCATGAGCAACCGTTGTGGCCAATTTCGCCCTGTAATGAATTAATTACATTATCGATTAATTAATCGTTTCCTTACTATTCATTATTACCATACATAACAATATATATATATATATGATACACACAGACCGTGCATGGAACAAGGAACTCTTCTGGGATAATTAAATCCACTATAGTCATAATAAGTAATGGTAAATGACAAAATTACTTATTCGGACTATAGTGGATTTAATTATCCCAGAAGAGTTCCTTGTTCCATGCACGGTCTGTGTGTATCATAAAAACCTCAGGGGACCATTCTGAGTTCATTCCCATATATATATATATATATATATATATATATATATATATATATATATATATATATATATATATATGCACACACACACACACACACACACAGTATATAACGTAATAACCATGTTAAATTGATTAACAGCTTGCAAACACACAAAACAAAACAACAAACTCAATGTCGAAAACGTCGAATCTTTTCAATGACTCGCTCCTTTTTGGAACTTTTAAATTTATGCGAAGTCCGTCTACTGATTCCGAAAGTCCGTCTTCTGATTCTCTAGAAGGGCTTATTTATATATATATATATATATAATTATTTTCAGGAGATGAATTTGGTCGACAGTAGAAACTGGCTCTTGAAATTAATCCTTAAAGATTGGAAAAGATACCTAGTCATCCTTTCGCCATTGGCTTTCATTTGGCTACCACTAATGTCAGACACGTCCGTAAGTACTTCTTTGCTTATTAACGAATATCACAAAATATTCATTAAATTATTCGATGACTGACTGACCTTATTTTAATATTCAAATAACTGAACTTACCTAATTTTCAGCTGTTTACAGTTTTTATGCGCAGAGACATGAAAAAGCAAATAGACAGCTGGTATTTAAGAACTTTTAAAAGCTATGAATTTGTGCTCCGAACGAAGCAGAGGTAATATCAGTATATGACGAGTATATGAGTAGTGGCTTTTTGTCTTATGCAAAGCGGCAATGTGCGTTTAACTTTGAGCTCTGCTCCCTCGGCTTGTCATGCTGATTTCCATCGTCTGCAGGTAATGACAAAGTCACTTCCAAACTCCCTTACTCTAGTTCCTGCAAATTTTGCTTCCTTCGTATCGATAAATGTACAATTTACAATTATAATAAATTTAAAATTTTTTTGTAACCAAAAGTGTTTATGATTTAAAGAAGAGGTTTGGCCTTTTATGGCTTTCTGTTTACTTTGAGCCATGTTTCTGCACCCATACCAAATATGTCATGTTTAAAAAAATAGGATGTTAATTAAATATTAGATGTCCATATTCATATGTATGTATCTATCCACACACACACACACACACACACACACACACACACATATATATATATGATGAAAAGAACCACGAAGGAAGGGAAATACAGAATGGTGCTCAAGCGCATTTGTCTAATAACATCCTCAGGAACACTGAAATAAATAAAAAGTTCGAGACTATATATAGGTCCCCCCCAAAAAATATGTATATAATAAATATAGAAATAAAAATTGTGGGAGGAGCATGCAAATTTGTAAGGAAAAACTACCAATTTTAGCACTTTGCCCTTCTTGTCTAAATCCGTTCTGAACGAATTCAGAACAACAGGATCAAGTGGAAAAAGACCCTGGCTCATGTTAAAATTACTTGTAAGTTGAATAATAGCAGACTCAAGAATATTTCTATTAACAATGTTGCTAGAGTGAAACAAAACTGAAGCATTATTCCAATCAATACAGTGGGATAACTCTGACAAATGGACAAAAAGGGCACTGGACGACTGTCCCGTTTTTTCGGAAAAAATAAACAATTTGTCCTATGTACACTTTTACTCCGGACATGATACCCCCATTAAGAAAGCTATATTTTCTTCAATGTTTCTCCGCGCTCTTAGGATCGCCAGTCCGGAATACGTACATGGATGCCGAATTAGAAAAAATAAACGGTATTGGAAGTGATCTGTGTTACCCACCTACGTTTATGGTATCTTGTCTTAACAAGGCAAAACGAAGCTTCTATCGCGTGAATAATAACACTCGCCCTTTGTCAAAGAATATTTTAGTACTTCCATTTTTCCCAGGCTTTTTAGGCATTGCTAATGTACTTAAACTTTTTAATATTAATGTATGATAGTATTTTCATATACCAATATTGTGAAAAATATAGTTAAAAATAGCCCTACCAATAATTCAGGCATTATCTATAAAATTGGTTGTAAACAATGTGATTCCTTTTACATTGGTCAGACGGGAAAGGATTTGCACACGCGTGCGTGTAAAACAGCATCAATATTCCGTTAGAACGGGACAGTCGTCCAGTGCCCTTTTTGTCCATTTGTCAAAGTTATCCCACTGTATTGATTGGAATAATGCTTCAGTTTTGTTTCACTCTAGCAACATTGTTAATAGAAATATTCTTGAGTCTGCTATTATTCAACTTACAAATAACTTTAACATGAGCCAAGGTCTTTTTCAACTTGATCCAGTTGTTTTGAATTTGTTCAGAACGGATTTAGACAAGAAGGGCAAAGTGCTAAAATTGGTAGTTTCCCTTACAAATTTGTATGCTCCTCCCACAACTTATATATATATATATATATATATATATATATATTTTATTTTTTAATTTTTTTTTTTTTGTGGGACCTATATATAGTCGAACTTTTTATTTACTTCAGTGTTCCTGAGGATGTCATTAGACGAAAGCGCTTGAGCACCATTCTGTTTCCTTTCTTTCGTGGTTCTTTTCGTCATAAATATTTTTCACGTGTTACTTTCATATACAGTATATACATTCGAGAGGTGATCGGAAAGTAACTTTCGCCAAATTGTTGTTGTGTACAGAGTTACAATTTCATGTCTTGGCAGGGAGGTTTCCTGATTAAGGGTGTCATTCTTCCGCACAAAATTACTCGTCCCTATACTAACCTCCAAACGATGCAGCATTGGTGAGGTTTGTGTAGGAGGCACAGTGAAGTAGATCAACTTTTACCTCCTTATCGCCGCCTCCTTCACGGGCTTCTTCCCCCATTTCCTAGTTTCTTATCAAGCTTAGATAGCTACGATTGGTTACTGAGAAGATTCCACCTGTAATAATAATTATCGACGCTATTAATAAGCAATTATTAGAGCAAAAAATTTAATATTAATATGTGAAAAAATTAGATTACTTTTACACTAAAACATGCCAGAAAATTCACTTTTATTTATTGTGATTTATGTCAGAGGTAAAACGGTTTCCAAAACCTTACAAGAACGTGTAGACAGTTTTACAAGAATAAAATGCCTCACAGTATGTATAATTGCACAGTGGAGGGAGGTCCTCGACCATCTCCCGTACAATTCGGATCTCACACCCAGCGCCACCTCTTCATGTTCTTGAAGAAACACCTCGACAGACGTCGCTTTTGCATGGGTGGCGAGATCAAAGCATGGCTTGACATGGTTCAGTACTCAGGGCACGGGTTTCTGTGCGGTTGGCACTGTAAAACTGGTTTGTATAGAGACAAATATCTCAACTCTCCCAAGAATTATGTGGAAAAGTAGTGTCGGGTCGGAGCTATGGACGTAATTATGTAACTCTTGCAGCAAATAAGTGTTTTCAGATTTGTAGCTGTTGTAAAATTACCTAACGATCACCTCTCATAAATATGCTCTAATATGGATACATAGAAGGAACACTGTGTGTGTCCTATCTTTGACCTTATATGGAAATTAATGATGGAGAATGCAAATATCAGTGCATGAAAGAAAATGACGAGCATATCCAGGGGCGGACTGACAGCAACCTGGGGCCTCGGGCATAATGAGGTCCTGGGCCCATTGAAATCCGATTTTTTCATATTACAGTTCGATTAGACACTTGACCCAATTGAAAACGCTATCAGCGTTTTATGATGACTCCGGGCCGGGGCCGCCGGGCCCCCTAATGGCCCGGGCTCTCGGTCCATGCCCGATTGCCCGACCGCTCAGTCAGCCCCTGAGCATATCTTTCTTGAATTTTGGTTAAGGATTATCATTCGGATCCTTTAAAGTTTTACAGAGGTTCTTTTTCAAACCATCCTCCTCCTCCTCCTTGAGAGTTGATTGACTTGATTCCTTTATTTTATGCTAGGAAGCAAGATGCGGTTACGTGATTTTGTTAATGGCAATCTACTACATGACAGAGGCACTCCCGCTGGCGGTCACGGCACTAATACCAGTCTTTGCTTTTCCACTTCTTGGCATCATATCTACCGATGCCATTTGTAGGGTCTACATGCGCGGTACTGCTATGATGTTCTTTGGTGGTCTGGCGGTCGCTATTGCGGTTGAACATTGCAATTTACATAAAAGGATAGCTTTGTTCGTTATCCTAAAAGTGGGTGAGTAAAGTGAGATTATATATATATATATATATATATATATGTACTGTACATACATATATTACAAAAAACAACCTAGGTTGATTTTAATACTGAGGCTGAAGTAAAGCGTGCAACCTCTATGAAGGTTCATCTTCGTGTCACAAGGTTATTGTGGTTTTCAATCATACAAATTGACTGAAGAGTTAACTAGGGCGTTTTCTTCAAAAGCTCAGGATAAAATGAGCTCCGCTTAAAAGTTAAAATTGAAAAGAAGTGTTTTGGCTTCCTGAATGGCTTAGTGATAAGTTGGCGGACTCAGGGCGTTGCTTTACGACGTGAAGACAAACTTTACTTGGGGCTACACGCTTTACTTGTCTTCATATATATATATATATATATATATATATATATATATATATATATATATATATATATATATATATATATATATATATATATATATATATATATATATGTGTGTGTGTGTGTGTGTGTGTGTATATACACATAAGATATAAGATTTAGGCTTCATTGTTGATGGTCGTATGTACAGAAGATTAACAAAAGTAAATAGACACCTTTGTTTTTTACCTAAACTTTTTGGGTTTGATAATAAAAAGTCAATAAATAATAAAAAAATTATTGAACCATTATATTTAGAATCGTGTTACTTTTCCCTTTACATTATGTAAAGCTGACACACGTTCTGACATTTACACTGATGAGCTTTGCTATTTGTTCTTGAGGTAGTGTAGGACAGTCTTTTTTTATGGCTTTGACAAGGCTTTCCCTGGATGCAGGCTTTGGTTGCCACTTCCTTAATGACCTATCTAGCATGTTCCACACATCTTACATTAGATTCATATCCGAGTATTGACCTGGCCATTAGGGCATATACTCTGGGTTCAGGGTTGAAATTTTGAAAAAACAAAGTGGCTAATATGTATTCCTATGTAGAAATTAATTCTAAGATGGTTTTATTATTTGCAACTTTTCCGAAAAATCTCATTTTCATGGTCAAAATCGCGATTTACTGATTTGAAGGCTGCCTAACGCAGCCTCAGGGCACCCAAACCAAAGCCTGCAGCTGTTCTGCATATGATTTAGTCTAAAAGCTGCTTTTCTGACCTCATCCTTGCTTTCTTGCGTGCGTCAACACCTCTGGGTGCTGAAAAAATGTTTAAATTTCACGTAAAACTTAAGAATTTTAAGTTTTTCTTCAAAGAATAAACGCGGCTCACCAGCTCTACTCTGATCGAGTAGCGAGAGACTTGCCACTTCCACGTGTAGGTTTACACGCCTGTTCTTCCTGGATCCCTGAAAAGCGTGGCCTCATAAGATCTTATATTATGATCTTATGAGGACTTTCAGCTCTTATGAGCATTAACGATGGCTTCAACCTCTTCATCAGCCACTCGAACCTGAAAAGCTCTTAAGTATGTCCTGCTTCGATCTGAACACTGGGAGCATTTCTCGATGGTCTATCCTGGCTCTCACCCACCCATCTCTCCTCTCGTGACCGTACACAGCTTGGGAAGCAGTTGAGACTTCCTGTACAGCTCTCTCGCAGGACTGAGTATGAACAGAGAAAGCGTCCACTTTGAGCGGAGTTTTCCTGAGATCCTCGAGCTCAGTCAAGGTCATTTTGCAGGTGAAAATAGGCTCGTAAATATTCTCTGATTCCCAGTTGATGAGATCCTCAGGTGAAGTGGCTTGCAGATTGACTTTGGGATTTTTATGGGGCCTCACTGTCGTATCACCAAAGTCTCTTCCTTCTCTGATCTTCTCTATCTGGCTCACAGCAAAAGCTCTCTGATGCTCATCCTCACTGCACAGGAATGAAGCCAGGATGTTCTCAGGATATGCGTGGTAAGCTCCTCTTATCACTGCAGCAGAGATGATGTTCCTAACCTCGGTAGTCTGGTTCCTCAGCAGGCTCAGGCTTGAAAAAACGTGTGCAGGACCAAATTTGAGGTGGTGCTTCACGTTGATGTCGTAGTACATTTTGAAGTAGAAGTTAAGGCAGAACTTCACGAGGACCCCGAACCTCCTCAACACCTCCCCCTTCAGTCCGTGCTCCCTCATCCACAACAGCAAGATGGCCTGTGCAGTAGTGAGCCACCTGGATTGGTTCAGAGGTCCGCACTTGAGACCAGCCAACTGTGGACTGAGACTTCCAGACTTGATGGCTTTGATCAGAAGATAGCAGTTGTGCTGGTCTGTGGAGAGAGATTTGACTATCTCTACTGGCAGCTCTATGATATCTTCAGTTCCTTCCACTGGTTTGAAGTTGAAGTTGACCTCAAGTTCATTCACTTTCTCAAGAAGTTTTCCAATAGGCCCACTGAAGCCTGACCGGGGAGTTACAGGGCCGTCCAGCTTGATGATTAAGTGCCTCAGGGGGAGCTCGCTCACATGGAGCTGACAGATCATCCAGTGGCACTTGCGACCCAGCATCTTCTCCAATAGGGCTATGGTGCCTCCAGACCACCCCGTGTTGGTGTTGGTAGAGTCTCCTCCAATCATTACAAGGCTCTCGTCAGCTCCGTGATCCAGAAGCCACTCATGCAGGCCCTGAGCGATCTTATGAGCATGCTTTTCTCCTTCCTCAGGTTCCTCGGGAGTGAAATGGAAGAGGTACTTTCCTTGAGGCTCCCACGTGATAGTGTAATGCTCCTCGATCACTTTGCCAGGATGAAATCTCCCTGTCATTTCGTCATATTTCAACACTTTTGTGTTCCTATCCTGCTTGCCATCAAAGAATATCCCAGAGATCTCCTCCTCTGACCTCTGCGTGAGAGCTTCAACTGATGAGGCCATTACTTCCTCCTTGGCCCTCCAGACTTTCATGCCATCTATGGCCAAGTAAGCCTTGTCTTTGGAAAGATGACCGGCCTTGATGAGGTCGTTCAGGAAGCCAGTGGCAACTGCAGCTGCCGGAACATTTGCCACCCTGTACCTCAAAGCTGCTGAAGCTGTCCCTTGGATCTTCATGTAGTTTCGTGTAGCAGAAGTTGGAGTTTCGGCAGGTACTTCAGCGGGAACGTCCATAGGAGCTTCAGTAGCTTCAGTATTGCCAGAGGCTTCTTTTGCAGCTTCTTCCAAGTTTGGCTCTTCGTCCTCCTCAAAGTCTTTCATAAGAAGCTCCTCATTAGTAGCCTCCTCTTTCTTCTTCCTCTTCACAGCAGAAGCTTCTTCAGCCTCCTTCCTCTTCGCTGCTTTGATCTGTCTCCTGCTGTCTTCGAAGTCTACAGAAGACATCTGGATTCCTGAAGCTTCGGAAGTCTTCACTCTCTGGTAGTACAGCCACTGAAGGTCCAGTTTAGGAATCTTCACCTCCAAAGGACAGTTACAGTTCACATGGGCCTTGAGGGAGCATCCTGAGCATCCACTCCCCTCTGAGCCGCACAAGAAGATCTGATGCTTGCAAACGCAGACTTCACAGAGTTTATCCAGATCAGCCATCCTCTTCTCCTGGGTAGCAGACTTAACTCTCCCGTTCACAACGTCTGTCATCTCCTTCCATTTCAACAAGATCTTATATGAGAGCGATTTTTCCGTGATTGTCACAGGCGGGGAGAACTTTACATTCGACTTCCTCCACTGAGTCATCACGAGTGAAGCCAGCTCGTCAGTCATCTCTCGGATAGGGTATTTAGACCTTCGGATGTCATGAATGAGGAACTTTTCCTCCTGCAGACGAATCCCTCTCTGAAGAACGGCTCTCCAAGTCGGCGCCTCGCTGGGAATGAACTCCTTCCCCGGGCCCACAACATCCGAGAGCTTTGAACCTGACATTTTCCTGGTTTTGGGGGCAGATTCGGCTAAATTAACCAAAATTTGGTAATGAATATTTATTTTGGTAATAGAAAACTGAATTTGGCATTCCAAATTTAATTTAAAATTCGTAATAATGGTGTAACATAAGCTTAACCCTTTGTCATTCAGTACCATTTAATTTTAGCATAGGTTCATTTTTTTACTTGAAATATGCATAGGAGGTATATATAAGCATTTTTAGCAATCTTTTTTTTGTAAGAACATTTCTAAATGAAATAATTTGTGTCCATTAGTCAACAAAGGTCTAATAAGGTAATTAGTGGGTGGTAGTTAGTACTCTCTCTCTCCTCTCTCTCTCTCTCTCTCTCTCTATATATATATAATATTATATATATATATATATGATGAATA
>JAJOZX010001184.1:562500-585000 GCA_023014485.1 Bathynomus jamesi | reverse complement strand
GAGAATGTTGAACTTCGCCTTCTGCGTCCAAATGGTTACAAAGATTCAAATGGAGTAGATTTTTTTCTTATGTATGTATGTATTAAACCTGTGTAAGAGTTAAGCAAAGTTAATATGTCTAAATGGCTACAAATTACAACAAAGGGTTAAAAATATGAGGTTGTGTTCAATTGAATATTTGGTATTTCAACAGAGAACAGAAAACCGCAATTTTGAACATGATAACGCGATTTTTGGGAAAAGTTGCAGAAAAGAAACCCCTCTTAGAATTAAATTTTACATAAAAATACATATTAGCCAGAGTGAAATTCGGACTCGGAAAAGTATGATATGCCCTACTGGCCATGGAAGACGTTCAATTCTGTGTCTGTCATGCCAGCTCTGCGTAACACGAGCGATATGAACTGAGGCACCATCTTCCATGAATACACTTTGGTGTGGAGATACATTTTCATTTCAATAAATGGGTAGCAGCCTTTTTTTCCATGAGCTTTACATATTTGGCTGAATTAACAGATCCTGTGCAAACCACCAACTCTATTCATCCATTGGTCCAAATTGTACCCCAACATAATTACAGAAAATTCCTCGTTTTACAGTAGGTTGCAGATGACTCAGAGAAAATTCTTTGGATGGACGTCTCCATATCTACACACGCCCGCTATGTGGAAATGAAGTAAACCGAAACTCATCCGAGAAGATTACGGTGTTTCAAAAGGCAGAATTTTTTTTTGACCATCGATGCTACCCACTGTTTCTGACGGGCAATGTTGCGAGGGATAAGCATAGGCTTCCTTCTGTCTGCTCTGCAATAGCAGCCCATGTCGTGAAGATACCGTCTGATGGTCCTAAAGCAACCCTAACTTGAACAGCCAATTCAGCAGCGGTTTGGCAATGGTTCATTTCTTCGCGTCTTCTGACGGCAAGAAGCGTTCTCTCAGATGACAGACGATTAGCAACTGTTCTTTTCTGGGTATTCTTGAACTGCGCAATGACTATTAATTGTTGATAATGGATGCAAAGCCTTAGCAAAATTCCCCTTGACTTTGCCCTGCTTTCCAAAGTCCAATAATAATTCGACCTTATGAGAAATCTATCAACTTCCGGTTGATCTGGTTTCAGCAGATTATATTCTGTTTCAATGAGTTTCAGGACAGTCATCGTGGTGTCTATTTACTTTTGTCAACCCTCTGTATACTCATAAAATTTTATTTTTTATTTAAAAAAATTACTTTCAGGATTAAAAACCAGAGTTTTTTTCATGCTATGATTTTAATTAATTAAATTCTAGAAAATCAAATAATAATAATAACCAGACAATATGGTGCTCATCTTGCAACATAATAAAACTAGTTTAATATTTGAGAAGAGCGTTTGTATCCTTCCGTCTCCTTCCAAAGTATATCTTTATCACCTGAAAAATATTGTGCCGTATTTGGCCCTCTGTGTAAGCTACATTTTTTGTTAAATAAATTACAGACTTCTCAATAAATCACACGAATAAGTACTTCTCTGTGATAAAAATAACCAGTGGGTTTGTCCCGCCGCCTCTCACCTCGCCTACAATACGGCCCACGTTTGAATCTAGTTGTCAACCACTGATGTATGGTATATAATAAACACTCTGCATGCTTCGTTAAGGCATATAGGATCTTGTATTTAGCAGTTCTTTTAAGTTAATCCTTTGAAAACAATTTATTGCATGACTTTTCTCAAAGGACAAAGTCCAAGACGGTTGATGGCAAGTTTTATGTTCACCTCAATGTTTCTGTCCATGTGGATTTCCAACACGGCAGCAACGGCTATGATGGTTCCCATTTTGGATGCTATTCTTCAGGAGTTGTACAAGGTATTTAATTTAAATTACGCAATTTTGAATTGAAAGATAATGGAATTTATATGTTTGCGGAAAGTTCTCTGAAAACAAAATCGACCCCAAATTTACTACTTAGTATTGTTTTCCTTTCAAATGCTACTTCGTTACCTTGGTTTAGCGGCCTCCAGAATTGTTCATTCTGACGAAGGTCGAGCTTGTCACTCCACCTTAGACCTACAGTTTAACGTGGAATCCGAACCACGCCACACCAGCAACCCAGCGTCTTAACCCACTAGGCTATTAATTTACAGTATCTACCAACCAATTTTTATTGTGTGGAGGGATGAACAGCTGGGTTTGCTGCGCGCCGTCTGCCGTCACCGGGTCTGGATCCCGGGGCAGATGGATTCGTAGTCAGCGACGTTAATTACTACACCACCGAGGCGCATACTCTTTTCGTGAAAAAATATTAAAATTGGTACCGTAATGCAAGGTTTTTTCCAAATTTTATGAGAACTTTTTTCCGCATTATTATAATTCGCAATTTGAGCTGTATGAAATGATTCTATTCTTTTCTTATAATTCTTAAACCAAAAACAGTATTTTATTTGACTAATTTTCAGACTTCGCTTTAGCACACAATATAAATATTGGATATGCTCTTAAAATCAAGAGAACACGCAGTGTTATATTACTACTATAATTTAGCAAATGTGTGTCTGTCTATGTGTCTGTCTGTTCGTCTGTCCGCAGAAAAGACTTTTACGTTTCAGAACCGATTTCGACCAAACTTCGTATGGTGGATGAGGGTGATGAGTAATGAACGAAAATATATGTGTGACCAGCTCTCCCCCCAAATTACTGGGTCCGAAGGGCCGAGCACTGCAATAAAACTATTGAAAAGAACGCAGCCATGAAAATCTTGAGCTTTACAGTGTATCAAGATTCGTGAAGCTTAAGATTTTCATGACTATAGTTTTATTGACCAAATAATTGAACCCCCAATTACTGTCGGTTCAATTACAGTATTTGGTCAATAAAACTATAGAAAAGAACGTAGTCAATGAAAATCTTAAGCTTCACATTGCCGCCCGTAATAATTAAGAAAAAAGGAAAAAATTTGTTGCTACAGTCTTTCATTATGTCAAGGATATTGGAACGTAAAAGGGAGCAAGGCCACAGCACCGCAGGTCTAGCTAGTAATTAAAGAAGAAATGGCTCGTACCTTTCCGTCTGTACTTAACTTAAACAATTCAACTTTCAGTAAAATTGCTTCTATCAAACAACTTTCCAAAATGAAGAGTGAATTATTGCCGTGCAACCAATTTTAGTCAACTAGCAAAAATACCCGTCCTATGGGCGGGATATTCTCTAAGCGAGTTAGAGTTTAACATTTACAATTAGCTCACGAATCACTTAAATTTTAAATGCAGCTCCACAGATTTTACTTGAAGCTCACAAAGCAGTTAAATTTCAAATACAACTTTTCT
Organism: Bathynomus jamesi; assembly: GCA_023014485.1. Classification (NCBI taxonomy): domain Eukaryota; kingdom Metazoa; phylum Arthropoda; class Malacostraca; order Isopoda; family Cirolanidae; genus Bathynomus; species Bathynomus jamesi. The sequence continues at coordinate 581,694 of JAJOZX010001184.1, read as the reverse complement.
GTCACATTTTTTTTACTTATCATAGCTTCCGATGCGTAGCTAAAATTTTTGATGGCTACATTCTTTCCTAAATTTATTCACCAACTTGATTTTCTTCACTCCATGAAAGTGTATGAAACTCTGAAAAAGCGTGTTGGCACTTGGTTTACTTTAAGAAAATTTTAGAAGGTAAAAGTCTTGAAATTTAAATGCTTCGTGTTTTAGCATGTAAATATTTTTTGGGATAAATTGGGATAAACTTTTTTGGGGACACCCGATCCGAAAAAAAGTTGCTAAAAATACTTCAGGAACCCCACAGCATGTTGTCACCAAGTTTCATAAAAATCGGTACAGATGTTTGGACCTGAAAAGGAGACAGACAGACGGATAGACAGACAGACGGACAAACGGACAGACGGTAAATTATTATTATTACAAGGCCATACGGGCCCATTTAGCTAGACCGTGGTGCTGGGGTCTTTGAAAACTGTAGCGACAAATTTTCTTTTTTATTATTATTATTATTATTATTATTATTATTATTACGGGCGGCCATGTGAAGCTTAAGATTTTCATGACTCCGTTCTTTTCTATAGTTTTATTGACCAAATAATTGAACCCCCTAATTAGGGGGCCTGCGGCCCCCCAATTACTGTCGACCAGTTGAATATCGGTCATGAAAATCTTGACACAATGTGAAAACTCAAGATTTTTATGGCTGCATTCTTTTCTATAGTTTTATCGCGGTGCTGGGGCCTTTGGGCCCAGTAATTTTTTTTGGGGGGGGCTGGTCACATATATTTTCGTTCATTACTCATCACCCCCATCCACCATACGAAGTTTGGTTGAAATTGGTTCAGAAACGTAAAAGTTTTTTTCTGCGGACAGACAGACAGACAGACAGACAGACAGACAGACACACACACACACACACACACACACAGACAGACACAATTTGCTAAATTATAGTAGTTCATCCATCCATCGTGTTCTGTCTATCAGGCAGGTCCAACTCATGTGTCCCGCCAAAGTGTTCTATCCTGAGCTATCCTTTTCATCTCATGGTCGCTCCTGCCTGCCTTGAAATCATCCAGCATTGCTTCCCTTTTCCTTCCCCTCGGCCTTCTACCTTCATATCTACCCTCTATCACCTCCTTCAACAATTCTTCTCCTCTCAACACATGTCCGATCCATTTTTTCTGTCTTTCTCTTATCATCTTAATGAGTCTTCTTTCTTCCCTCACCTGTTGCAGTACTTCCTCATTACTTTGGTGTTCCCTCCAGCTTATCTTTAGCATTCTCCTCCAAATCCACATTTCAAAACTTTCCAGGAGTTTCTTTCCAGTTGTTTTCAGTAGTAAAGATGTGAAAAAAGTTATTTGTATGTTTTTATGTATTACAGGATCAAAAACAGAATAAAACGGGCAAGGCAAATGCAATGAGTGAAATGCGCATCTCCTCGAACCATCAAAGCCAAATGGAATTAGTGGAAAATCCGTCAAAACTGAAGTAAGTCTCTGTTAGCATCTTTTAAACACTTTTTCCACGTCATCATCGTAGCTTTGTCGTCGTCGTCGTCGTCACTAAACGTTTTTATTTATTTTTCATGTGTTTTACTTTCATCTTTTAAATAAATAAATGAAGGAGAAAAAATTTCACAAGTGATTTTAGAATCATTATTTTGTATTTATATACAAAAATAACAAAATTCATACAGTCATAGTTAAAAAAAGCGCTGCTGACTTATTTCTTAATTTATTCTGCTTAAAGCACAATTATATTGCCATGTGAGAATAGAAGGTATGCATGGTTGTATAGTTCCAGTTTTGAAGTTTTGAAGTTCACCGATCGCACTGACATCAACAAAAAGGAGATGGATTTTGGATATGAAATACCTTTTTATAGACATTTGGGTTAGAGAGACGTTAATGAGAGATTCGACTTCTTAGAATCCTTGGTTAGGTAACCTATGCAAGTTATAACAGTATATATATATATATATATATATATATATATATATATACACACACACACACACACACACACACTTAGCATTTTGCTGCCCAAGCAGGGAAATTGTCACCACAGTGGCCTATAGTTGTGCCATTTGATATCGCTAGTTTGCTATTAGAGGCTACTGTTCTTTTTTATTTTTAAACTTATTTGTGAATCCATTTAATTTGTTAGTGCTTATAAGTTATTTATTTTCTATTTTTGTTTTTTGCCATATTTATGTTAAAATATGACAAAATTTGTCGCCCTAGGCAGGTGCCTACTCTGCCTATACGTAAATCCGCCCATGTATATATAGGTTACATTATAGGAAGACGTAAGTTACAGGAAAAAAAGGAGCTGTCTTTGAAGTCTTACCCTTCGATCCCTTTCCAGTAAAATTTGAAATGTTTTACTATGTCTTCCATTAAGTTCTTCATTTGCTGATTACGAAGATGATAAAGGTGACGAAGGAGGAAGAATGAAGAGGTCAAATAGCGAGGAACGCCTCCCTCCTCCAGACAGAGAGAGTCAAGCCCAGAGCACAATGTACTTCTTAGCCACCGCTTATGGATCTAACCTCGGAGGAACAGGGTTCCCTACGGGCACTGGGCCTAACTTAGTCCTTTGGGGAATATTACAAAGGTTAGTAGAATTTATTATTCTCGGATTACTTTCGAATGTTCTTCTCCTGCGCGGTTTCCAAGTTTATCTACTGTATTATATTTTAATTTGCATATTTATTTATTCTTCTCAAATTTCTCAAAGCAAAAATACAGTAGTTCACATTCAGAGATGTATCAGCCAAACGCTAAATCATAATTCAACCAATTAAACAAGGCCTGAAAATTGAAGAGGGAAACAGTGACGATCCTCTTCTCTAAAAGAACTATATATATTTTTTTTACCTATTGATGGCGTTATCACGCCTCAATGAGCCTCCTTGGTGTAAAACAGTAAACGAACCATGCAACTAATTTTAAATTAAAGAAAACGAATTTTTTTAATTGATTAATTTTATTTATAATTTCGCCAATTATATTAAAAAATCTTTCGTCCATCTTACAAGACTTTAGTGATTTAAGTTCAATATTCACTTTACCCTTAACAAACGTTTTACTGTCTTGTAATACTTATTATGCTAAAGAAATTGGCGGACAGTGATTCACCCCCAATCTGGTAGATCTACTATTGAAACCTAAACTGTGGAAGTTCAAACCCTGCGTCCAGACTGCTGTAACAAGCCCACAAACCTTTCCGGCACGCTAGCTCCAGAGGCGGATTAAGACACTTCGGGGTCCCGGGGCAATGAAGACTATGGGGGCCCTTTTCTATAGCTTTTTATTAACAATACATGTATATGTACAGTACATAGTACATTTACACGAATTATATATACGATGCTCTGGCTAATTGAGAAACAAACTTAAAAGAACCTTAACACAGTGTATATTTTGCCGTTTGCCAAAACCAAACAGTATTAAACAAACTTTACTTTAGGGCCTATAAAACATAAAATAAAACAGGGAATTTGTCAGTTTGTGTACTCTGTCATATTTAATCAAAGAAGTTTGCGAAATCTCGAATCATATCATCGAAACTCAGTTGATTGGGGGGGGGGGGGCATAGCATGGGAGCCTGAGGCTTCAGTTTCAATAGCCTCAGTGATAATCCGCTACTGGCTAGCTCCTATCAACTGTCCAAGGAAAAGGTGTCGATACAGTGAGTCATTGCAAATGCTGTTTTAAAACTCCTGAACAGTTGTTCAAACTCAACTAAGGTAAGTAAAATTAAGATGGTCAGACTGAACAATATTTCGGTGTTTCCAGTGTTTTCGTATTGTATCACCGATCACCTTGGAGAGAGGCCCAACATTTGGGATTTATTTCTCACCACTCATCCTTCTTCTTACTCTGTCAAACTTTTTTTCTCCGTTGGGCTCCTCCGACTACAATTTTATATCTGTTTCCTGTCCTATCGCTCCAATTCCGCCTTTGGATCCCCCACGAGGAGACGCCTTTGGCACTTTGGCACCGCTGATTGGGAGGCCCATAGGCAGCACTTCTCTGATTTCCCATGGAATGATTATTGCTTTCGTGGCCGGGGCCCCTCCGATTGCGTTGAGCGCATCACGGAGGTGATTCTCTCGGGCATGGAGGCGTACATTCCATATTCCATACCTACCGTTGCCACCAACTCCTGAATTTCACTCAGCTTATATTTTTGACTGGGATCGTGCAAAATCTGTTCTTCAACTCGCCAAAAATTCCTTCAGACAAAAATGTGAAACCTATCTAATTCTAATTCTTCTTGCTCTTTCTGGCACCTAAAGAAGAACCTCTCCAACAACTTTACTTCTTTCCCTCCTCTTTTTCCATTCTGATGGCTCAGTTGCCGTCTCTTCTCCTGATAAATCTGAACTCTTCGCTCATACTTTCGCCTCCAACTCAATTCTGGACGATTCCGGTGCTGTTCCGCCATCTCCTCCTCCCTCTGACTTTATTATGTCTGAAATTGGAATATCTTCCAAAGATGTTTTTTCCGCCCAATCTGGGCTCAACTCTAGGAAGGCGTACGGTCTTCATGGTGTCCCTCCTGTTGCTCTCAAGAACTGTGCTTCTGTGCTGACACCCTGCCAAGGCAAACTCGATCCTTCCTCTTCTCTTGACATTCTTGGCGTTTCCGTTTCTCGTGATCTTTCCTGGAAAAATCGCATATACTCTCTTTCTAAAACAGCTTCTAAGAGGTTAGGTGTGCTGTACCAGCTACGCAGTTTCTTCATCCCCAATCAGTTGCTGTCTCTGTACAGGGGTCTTGTCCACTCCTGTATGGAGTACGTTTCTCATGTATGGGGTGGCTCAACCCACACAGTTCTACTTGACCGGGTGGAATCAAAGCCTTTACGTCTCATCAATTCCCCACCTCTTACTGACTGTCTTCAATTCCTCTCTCTTCGCCGTAATGTTTTCTCGCTCTCTTTTTACTATCGCTATTATAACGAACACTTCTCTTCTGAATTCTTTAACTGCATGCCTCCTCCTTTAAGGAGAGCACGCAGTACCACACTTTCGACACATTCTCATTCTTTTTCTGTCCAACTCTCTAACACAAGGGTAATCGGTATTTTCAATCTTTCATCTACTCAACTGGTCAACTCTGGAACACACTTCCTCAACCCATCTTTTCTCCGGACTATGACCTCCAATCTTTCAAACGCAGAGTGTCCAAGTATCTTGAAAACCTTGGACTTTGAATTTGGCTCTCTTCTTCCTCTATAGAAGTGGCGTTTTTGGAGGCATTCGCCCTTGGCCACTCCTTCCTGCATAAATAAAAGGGAAACATTACAGTCTTGTCCCTTCTTTGAAAGGTTCTTCCTATGTCAAGATTGACGTCACTGTATTGACGCGTTTACTTTTTCTCATATAGTTGGAAGAAGCTAGCGTGTCGGAAAGATTTGCGGGCTTCTTAAAATCTGAACGTGGCAGCAAAAACAGCCCACTGAACAGCTGTTTAAACAATGCAGTGTCCCGTCTGTGTGTGTGTATATATATATATATATATATATATATATATATATATATATAATATATATAATATATAAAATCATTCCCTTCCAGGAATGTTTTTGTTCCTTGGCAGCATTTAATTTTAAAAATTTACTATTAAAATACCCTTAATTTCCACTGCTTTTCAAGTGACTTATCGCATCAGAATGAACTGAATACCTCCTCTGCACACTAAAAATACATTATTAAATTAACTATCAAATGAACGACTAATCCCCAAAGACATTTCTCATCCTTTGTCTATTTCATGTCTTGTGAATCCTTTGAAACGCAGTGATACAATGCTTTATCAAAATATAGCAAAAAGTCAAGGACCAATCCTCATCCGCAGACGCAGAATGGCCCTTTAAGATCAAGGCCTTGGAAATCCATAGTTATTGACGTCATGCTTTGTTAAATTACGTCACATCTTTTTATAACCTAATAAGGCATTCTCAGCCAGCATACATATTCAACAATCGCCAATAAAGCTTTTACGTCTGAGTTTCTGTTCAGTAAATATGTGCCCGAACAGTAAACAAAAGATAGTACATTATTTACAAATTAAATGTGGAAAATACTTTACAAACATATTTACACGATTTATAAAATAATTTAGGACTCTCTCTCTCTCTCTCTCTCTCTCTCTCTCTCTCTCTCTCTCTCTATATATATATATATATATATATATATATATAAAGGCGGAAATTGACAATTTCCGCCTTTTCCTGAGGAGTGTAACTCACTTCAATATTAGCCATTGCTTGTTATTCTACCTGCAATAAAAAAAAGGTGGTCCCAAAACAAGACATCAATTTGAACATTTGTTTTAGATCTAATGTATTACTTTTGTAAGTTTAATTTAAAATAAATTTTCGTATGAGACCGGTCTTATTGGACACCCTGTATGTACACTCGTTTTACTTCATTCATTACCAAATTCTATATATGAATGAAATTTCAAGTTTAAATTTAATTCTTGCTAGACAGGCACAAGTTACTGGATGCTAATTTGTAGTATCCTGTAAAACACACACACACACACACACACACACACACACACTAATTTATAAGCAACGTAATACTGCCTAGCGTAAAAGTAGTATATTATGACATTTTTAAACGTGTTCTGAATGCACATGTTGCTTTTGCGCGCAAACTGCTTTTTTTATTTCGTCCCGTCGCTTCTTCCTTCCTTATTGTTTCTGTTCTTTAGTTCATTCCCCGAGGGAACGGGGCTCGACTTTGCGACCTGGATGGCCTTCAATGTTCCTGGAATGCTCCTCTGCGTCATCGTCACATGGATTTGGCTCGAAATACTCTTCATGGGGTGCTGGTGAGTACAGACACACACACACATATATATATATATACACACACACACACAGTATATATATATATATATATATATATATATATATATATATACAGGGTGTCCCAGAAGTCTGGACTCATAAGGAAAAATAGATATTATATTTTTTAAAGTGAAACAAACACATTTCTAATGTCAGTTTTACATATTTCAGGAAAGAAAATGCCTTGCTGGCTCAGTATACCAATCAAGAAAATTGGAATTGGTATTGCTACATGTTTTCGGAAAAAGACAGAGGAGGCATGTTCGTGAAACATTAGAAATGTGTTTGTTTCACTTTAAAAATATAATGTTTATTTTGTATTTTGCTTATGAGTCCAGACTTCTGGGACACCCTGATATATAATATATATATATATATTATATATATATATATATATAATATATATATACACACACACACACACATATATACTGTGTGTGTGTGTATATATATATATATATATATATATATATATATATATATATATATATATGTGTGTGTGTGTGTGTGTATACATGACGTTACACCATCACCTTTGTTAGGTAACTGAGTATGTTGCTTCGTTGCACCAACAATGAATTGTATACTCCTAGTTCGAGGTTCTTCTTTTCAAAAAACTAAGATCTGACTGCGTCCCCTCCCTCAATCCGTTGAGAGAATGAAATGTTTATAAATCCCGACGAGGAAAAAGAATAAAAATGACACGTTACCCTTTTCAAAGTTTCACAAGGCTAGTTCACTTTTGAGATATTAGATTTCTTTTACAAAGCAGAGTAAAATAGAAATCAAAGTCGTATCACTACACTTGCTTAGAGAATTTTTTAACGAAACCAAATGAGTAGACTGACCGCCAAAGGGGCGAGGCACGAACTGCTCCTCTCAAAGTGTTTGCTCTGGAGGAGCTCCCTGGTGTCATATTTACAAAAGATCTACAGATCTACAAAAGCTAAGGCTAACAAAGACCCTAAGATCCACTCTAAGGTTATCCCGAGAGAAAGGAAAGAGGAGGGGGTTAAAAGAGGAGAATAAGGGGTTAAGTAAGTAGCAAGACCTATCATTCGTGAGTTAACATTCATTCAGAAAAAGAGAAAGAAATACTCCCCATCATCATCCGCCGGCCACTGCCGACAAGTCGGAAAAATAGTCGAAGAGAATAGGAAAGGGGTGAAAGATGAAAAGAAGTAAAATAAGAACGCTTACAAACCATGCAAACACAATCTTAACTCAAACACTGTAATACCATGCAAACTACAGACATGCAAGTAGAGAGAGTTACAGACATGCAAGTAAGGAGAGGATAGAAAAAAAAAAAGAAATAGGTAGAGTATAACAAAAAGTGGGTTAGTTTACGATTATTAAGGTTGCAAAGTTTTAGTCTAACAATGAGATTAGCAAAATGAATTTATATAATTTTGGTTTCATACTTAACTCTTTTATGTGATTTATAACACCCGAAAAGAATGCCTAGCATTTAGCAGTCTTTACGATTATAGATTTGGCACTTCTGGAGAGCGATAGGGTTAAGAAGGGTTGCCAGACATCTACTGTCTATGGGCATAAGATAAGTTATACAGTATTGAAAATTTAAAAGATTAATACTTTAATTTATACAAACAGAATAATATCTTTAAATTTTAGCGAAAATTTATTTTCTGTGTAAAAACTTTTCCACACACACACACACACACATATATATATATATATATATATATATATATATAACCTTGGTTTAACCTTGGTTTTGCTTCCGCCGAATTGTTCATTCTGACGAAAGTCGAAGCGTGTCACTCCACCTTAGACCTACAGTTTAACGTGGAATCCGAACCACTCCCCACCAGCAGCCCAGCGTCTTAACTACTAGACTACCCATGGTACCCGTTTATCTACCAACCAATTCTTTTTTTATTGTGTGGAAGGATGAACAGCTGGGTTTTACTGCGCGCCGCCTGCCGTCATCAGGTCTGGATCCGCCGATGAATTCATAGTCAGCGACGCTAACCACAAGCGATAATTTTGTAATAATAAATTTTAAAATGGCAACAAAGTAAATAGTAGCGAAGGAGTAGTTAAAAACAACCCTGGTCACACTATCACACGTGTAGAGATCAGAATAACAAAAACAGTATATAATACAACCCTCCCATTGATGTAAATGAGGGTTCTAATCCTTTGTATACAGTTATGTTCTCTTGCCGGAAGAGGAACGAGTGTTTTTACTTAGCTGGAGGTTTGGGACTTCGAAATGTACAGTTACATAACTAAAAACTCCAGCCACACAACATACCAGAAGAGTCGACAGAAAAGTAAAGGCTTAAAATATAGAACGTTAAAAGTAATAATAATAATAATAATAATAATAATAATGATTATGATAGCCGAACCACGTCCGTAAATAATAACCTATTTTAAGACGTATTATCAACATTGCTAATTATTAACATTGCTAAAACTTTATACTTTTATGTTACGTTCATGTCACATTAATAACGTAACTTACACGCAACACTCAATTTCATTTGATCTAAATCGTGTGGTTTCAGAATATTTTCATTAAACAAACTAATAAGAGATACTCTTACATTCTCATGTAATCTGTAGCAAAAAATTCGTCATATTTTCATACCTTTTCAGAATTTATAAATAAAAAATAATAAATAAAATGCATCGTGAGCCTCAGAGACCTTGATTTTGGTTCTCTCCTTCTTATATAGTGGTGGCGAGCGTTTTTGCGGGCGCTCGCCCTTGCCTCCTCCTTCTTTTATAAAAAGAAAATCGATGATACTCGTAATTATATTTATCATTAAAAAGGTAAACCAAAATTGTAGGTAAAACAGTTTCCAAATATTTGGCAGAGCGGGTTTTGAAAATCTCGGATTCCACGTTAAACTGTAGGTTTAAGGTGGAGTCATAAGCTTGACCTTCGCCAGAATGAACAATTCGGTCGGTTTGGTTGGTTGGTTGGTTTTCTCATTGTATCAGTTGCTCGGAGACACTAGCACCGGACCTCCGGTCGGAATCTAAACCAAGGTTAACCATTTATATTTTAAATAAAGTCTCCCCTTTCCGGCATCATTATTAAATCAAGTTGCGCGTTATTCACTGTGATTAAAAGAGATTATGAACTTATTTCATTCCTTCGTAAAATAGTGTATGACATTTTTATTTAAAAAATTTTAAGTTTCACTATTTTCATCATATTGGTGGCTTTATAGTGTCCTCTAGGGTCCGGGAGAGGGGGTTGCACGAGGCTGGAAGATAGAGAAGGAGATGATCGCGGGTAAAGAGGCTCGAAGTCAAAAGTAGCACCAGGGCCCGTGAGTCCTCTCCCGGGCCTTGGTGTTCTCTAGCTTAAGATAGTAAGGTCATTCCGTCGGGACAGTCTGAAAGATGTAAAAGATGTCACAAAATACTCGAAACTTATGAATCTTAGGTGCCATCGCCATAAAATTAAATAAAGATAAAAGTTTTGTTACTTCTTTTTCTGTGCGTGTTCAAGTTTCCTTTGATTTACAATTGTTTGTTCCTATTTCGTTTATCCAATTCCAATGACCAAAGTATGTGAACTTTGTTCCAAGAGGTACAAAAAGTTTTATGTCAGTTTCTTGTATACAACTTTTTGTGATAGTAAAAGGTTTCACGGTTGTTATACAACTAGACTAAAAAATGTTAATTATTACATTTAACTTACGGACGTAATAGTTATATGAAAGTTGAAAATTACGTTGGGAAGTTACATGTACATCTAATGAAGTTACAACTAAGTGACAGTTAGTAAAACGTTTTACGTAACACTAATTACAATAAAGTAAACTGAAACCTTGAAAATTTCATCATAGTATTTGGTAGGGTTCATTTATTCAAAGAAATTAATAATAACATGTATTTTGCTTTTCTCAAAATTATTTTACTCTCATTATAAATGGTCTCTGAATAGAGGAAGCGCAGAAACTTGTTTCTGAAATGCTTAAAGCTTCCCGAATTGAATGCTTTTTATACAGTTTGAGACTTCTAGACTTTTGATATATACAAATTTTTTGAAATAATTGTAACTTGGAGATTATTTACGCACTTTTGAAGATAACACATTCCGAAAAGTGCAAATATTATTCGCTTCCATTCAGGCCCTCTCAGAGGTCCAGAGAGGCCCGGGCCACTTCCAGCTTTTGAGGCTCATAGCTAAACCCAATTATTACTTTCACTGCAAAACATATTCAAACCTGAAAGTTTCTAAATTTGAGGCCCCCCCCTTAAGCTTGAGGCCCAGGCCAAATGGCCCTCCTAGCCCCCCCTCTGATAGGCCCTGCTTCCATTACAATTTATGAAGTCAATTTCAAGCTGTTCCCAAAAATTATACATTTGTTTGGCAAAGCAAGTTAAGACTGCTCCAAACTGGCTTAATATTGACTACAATTGGATAAATAAAATAAAACTAAAGAATTTTCTTCAGCTTCTTAGTTTCTATTTTGTAAAAATCTAAAGTCATGAATGTGCCAAAGTATTTAATTATTATAAAAAGACTCGGAGACAGTCTGGAGACATTGGAAATATGTAGAAAGCGTAATACTGTACAGCTTTATGACAGTTTTATTTTTAACATACTATTACGGAAGGTGTTCAAATTGTTCACCCTCAACTTCAACACGATTCATTACTCGTAACTGGCAAGCTCTCTCAACATTTCTGATTGTTTCAACAGAAATTCGCTGCAATTCCATCTCTTATCTTAGCTTCTAAATCCTCAATTATTCTGTCTGTCTACAAAAAAAAAAAATATCTCCAATCATCTGAAAGACACACACACACACACACACACACACACACACACACACACACATATATACAATATATTATATATATATATATATATATATATGGAATATCATGCATGTAATACCGTTATTCACTCTTCTAAGTCCCAGTATAAAGCTTATTAATAATACAGTATGTGAATTCGATCGTCATATGATTCAATGTGTTTGTTTACTTTTAATTATTTTAATTAAAGTGAAGCGAAGCATAACTTCTAAGTTCTATTCTTCTGGAAGAGAGATAATTTTCTTGGCTTCAGTTTTGGAGGGAAGCCTAACATAAAATGTTTGCTTTGGTTTAGCTTTAGCGAGTTTATATTTCACGAAAAACGCGTTTTATAGTTTGGAGGAACTCCTAGTTACCTTCAGTGGTCAATCATTACTACTTTCTCCCAGTTTTTGTTTCTGTACAAATAGTGTGTAGTGTATACAGCGTAATTTCTTTTTCAGAATTTAATGGGTTTTATAATTAATGCCTTACCAACTAATCACATTTATTTAACGAAAAACTTATAACAGATGGAATTCTTTTCATTCCTAAAGTCGATGGCGCAAATTTCCTAAATCTTCGAAAGAAAAGGAAGAAGCGATTAGAAAGTTGGTCCAAAAACATTATGACGCGTTAGGCGAAATTTCCTTCCACGAAACTTGCGTCACAATTCTATTCTCGATTCTTGTGTTATTGTGGGTCTTTAGAGCTCCTGAATTCATCGACGGATGGGCGGACCTCGTTCACGGAACCTTCCACAGCAACTTGTAAGTAAATTTAACACAAAATGCAAAAAACTTAGAAATATAGAACTTGCCCTGTGTATTACGTTGTTTTGGATCAGAACGAGTGAATCCTATAAATTTATTTGGTCCTCCTTTTAACGCTTAATTGAGGTGAATTTGAAGACGACACAGCAATTAGAAAGCATTCTTTAACGTGACACGTACTAATAGTACGGAACATCGTCTATTTGCCAAGTATGAAAAACATTTGAAGTTGGCAAATGCTTTCAGATGCGCAATAAAATTCACATTTGGTTGTGAAGTGACATTTTTCTGGCGTTAACTATAATTCAGAGCAAAGACCAAATTACATTTTAGCTCCTCTACTCATTAATTATATTGATCTTTGTTCACAGTTAAAATATAATGGCTAATGCGGCTTGAACAAAACCTACCAGATTGTGATCAAAAGTGTGCAGAAGCATCTGATGTTAAATCATGTCAACAATTAGTCAGTGTTTATCAGTCTCGTGGACATGTTCTCGAGAAAGTATTTTTTGATGTTGCTTCTGTTTGCAATTAACCAATGGCTGATATATTTTTATCAGAGGAATGTATTTGTTTTCTGATATAAAATATAACAAAAACGGTCGTTTGTGTTTGTTTACATACAGTCGCGGGTAAAATGTCTGCAAAGAAATAAAATCTAGGGAAAATATTGACCATTTTAAGAAACTCCCAAATTATTATGAGTTTTAAAACAACCTTATGCTATACCTTTTGTTTTCCGTTAAATACACTGTCCTTCCGAGACACGTCCCTTTCAAAAAAAAAAAAAAAAAAAAAAAAAAAAAAATGTACAAAAGTGAAAGTAACGATAAGCAGTTTCCTCATTTCCCTCTTTTGAAAGGGTGGACATGTACGGTACGTTAATATTTACATTTGACGTTTTTCAAGTATTGCATCAGTAGAATTAAGTTGCGAGTATGTTTTATACTTCTGATTAGATAAGCTTTCATGGGCACGTTCGTTTTTATCAATAAACAAAAATAATTCATAAGGCGTATATCCCCACTCCAAAACACACACACACACACACACACACACACACACACACACACACACACACACACTTTCTCTAGCTTCAGAAATGAAAATTCTGCGATGAGATCAATGCATTTAAAATCTAAATTATTTACATGGAGATTTACAAATACCTTTTACAGCAGAGCGTTAATGATGTTGTTTATTAGCGTTATTATACTTTTTAGTGCCTTTTATTGTACTTTTCTCAGTTTATTAAATAGGATATTTCTTAATTAGAAATAAAGAATTTGGGTGAATTTGCAAAAGTAGTGATAATATTTAAATTTAAAGGTTTTATAGTATACTATGCGTACCCGCGGTACTAAATTGAAATTGAAATACACAAAAACAAAAGCATTACGGATTTTTTATATACATGCGCATCAAGCCCTGGTTAGGCCTCGGCAAAACCAGGCCACTGTTACACACATACACACGAGTGGTTCGAAAAATATCTTATTTGGCACTTAGTTGGTTCGAATACACGATGTTTACAGGATGCGAATTCAAGACTTGAACTTTTATGACAGAATTAAATTTCAGTTCAAGTGCTCCATCTGCATATATTTTTTTGCACAATACAGAGCTGTAGAGTTTTCCTGTTATACAATTCATGAGTGGGTGAAATGAATACAAAATGTCATTTAAAAACAAACTTGAATTCAAAGTGCAGAACATAAATTTTTTCAATCTAGGTATTTTCGCCGCAGGACTTTTCGCCGCCGGACTTTTCGCCGCCGGACTTTTCGCCGCAGGAATTTTCGCCGTAGGAATTTTCGCTGCAAGGAATTTTCGCCCCAAAGAATTTTCGCCGCAAAATATATAATTTGTATAGATATATAAATATAAGCCTACCAAATTTTCTGAACTCTCTAATACGTCGGGTTTGGATGACTTGGAAATTTTCATTTATTCATTCTCTTAAATAAGTGATTTCATGTACTTCAAAGGTTTTGAACCCTTAGATTTTTAAAAACCATTTTTGATGGTTTAAAGTGATACTGCACATGCAATAACAGATACTGTCAAAGTTTTATAAAATCGTATTGGAAGTGTGAAATAAAAAACTGCAAGGCAAGAGTGCATACAATTTTAGAAAGTGACGCTAAAATAGTAATTTGCAAAACATTTGGTGAGCATAGTCATTCTGCAAACCCATCAAAGCCTAAAGTGTACGCCACAATAGCAAGTATGAAAACGACTGCTACTAACTCCCAATTATCTGCAAGATCACTAATTGCCGATGCTTCTGCAAGCCTAGATGATGCAGGTTGTTATCTAATGCCATCAACTGCAACTTCATCAAGAAATATTAGAAAATGGAGGCAAAAGAATATGGATATGTTGCAAAAGTAATAGAACGTAAACTACGCTAGGATCTTTAGGAGACATTTTTTAAATGAATCCATCAAATAAAACGTTAAAACTAACGAAAATATTACGACTTAACCTAACCAATCGTCAACTTAGTTTTTATTTTTTAAAAATTCTTTTGCGGCGGCGAAAATTCCATGCGGCGAAAATTCCTTGCGGCGAAAAGTCCGGCGGCGAAAAGTCCGGCGGCGAAAAGTCCGGCGGCGAAAGTTCCGAACGCGAAATTTTTTAGGTTTGCTCAATAAGCGGCGTTATGTAGCTTTATTATTATGACGGAGAAAGAATATTGAACAGCACAATCGGCAATTAAATGCATAAAAAATACAAAGATTAAGTACGTGTTTGTCAGTCATATTGAAAAATTATTTTTCTATAACGCAGCAAAGTTGGGAATGCAACACCCGCTATTTTAATTGTGTTTCTGCTATTTGTCGTGCCTTCAAAACCACCTTGGAAAAATGATACAAACGGTTAGTGATTTTCTTATAAAACTGTTTAAAATTTCTGGACTTTCTTTTACACATACATTCAATATTTTATGATAGTTTCTTATCAATATATAGAACTGTTATACCAAAATGGTATACAGTAGCTATGATAAAATGGTTTGTACTGTATTATTAAAAAAAAGTATTGCTAAAAATTTTACCACTTTTCTCAACCAGTTACATGTACATAAAGTAATTCTTATCTTAACATCAGTAAAGTTAAATATTATTATCAGATATGATCATTAAATGCTTGAAACAAAATTCTAAACTTATAACTAATTTCCCTTCTTATAATTACAAACTTTTTTGTATTCATTTGTTTTTCCAGAACCTACGCCAGCGTGTTTGACATGGGAGGTCGTCCATAAAAAAGTTCCTTGGGGTCTCGTTATTCTGATGGGGGGAGGTTTTGCAATGGCTGAAGGGTCCTCCGCGTCAGGGCTTTCGAAATGGCTAAAGCATCAGCTCCAAGGGCTTAAAGTTCTTCCTGGTCAGGCAATTGTTCTTCTCGTCTGTCTCATCACCACCTTCCTCACGGAGATAATTTCAAACATTACAGCAGCTTCCATTCTCCTCCCAGTGTTGAAAGATATGGTATTTAATAAAGAGAATTAGAAGACACCTAATTCATTACGTTATAATACTTATTTGAAGTATTATGTATTTAGTCATTAGTCATTTATGTTGTTACTGAAAGAAAATGTTTCTTTCATTTTTAACGATATTTTATGATACGATCTGTACTGAGGCAACTACAATTTTAGTTTAATAAAAAAGAAATGGTTCTAAACTCTTGAATGCTATATACTGTACTGTATATACGGATAGAAAACTAAAAGTACGCATGCGCGGTCCTTTTCATAAATGAAAATGAAAGTGAAAAGGTTTATTGGCAGACTATAGTCCATATGACAAATATTATTAATACAATGACAGTTCACATACTAAGGATAGAAATATATACAATTGATTAGAAATAATACTGCACTGTCGAAGTTAAGTGGAGCTACAGACAGACGTTTTCATACCAAGAAGTCCATAGCTTAGAGGATAAATGGCGGGACTCATGGATAGCTTGGATGATCGGGTTGGTTGATTTTTTAATTTTTTGCATTAGACTGTGTTGAGCACGTCTTGTTACTATCGGGAAGCTCGGGACATTGCGGGTAGCAGACATTTGCGAAGCTGAGCATCTTGGGGGTAATTTATGTAAGAGTCTAAAAGACCTGTTGTACAGCAAATTTAGGGTTCTGCCAGAACCTTTTTTATAATTCACCCAGAGTTGCTGTCCGTATATATTACTGCAGAAAGTACGAAAGAGTGTGTCTTTAGCTTCACTTGTATAGAATCGAAAGTTCCTTATGGTCATATTCGCTTTAGCACACAGGCTTCGAGATTGTTTTCTTATATCCGAGTCATCACTCAAGGAGCTGGTAATAGTTTGACCCAAATACTTAAACTCTTGTACTTCCTCAATTACTTCACCATTCATTTTAAAACTTATATCAGCTGGCTGATTACAGCTTTTAGGATGAAATTGCATAACCTTAGTTTTTGTAACATTAAAAAGAATATCATGTTTCTGCGAATACACTTCGCAGACGTTTAGTAGCCGATCCAGAGCTTTAACAGAAGGACTTATTAACACCATATCATCGGCATAAACTAAGTTATTTATCCTTGTGTTATCTATACAACATCCCACTGTTGCCTCATTAAGTGAAGCAATTAATCCGTCAATATACACATTAAACAGCATAGGGGAGAGCAAGGAGCCTTGTCTCACCCCGCAAGAGGAGCCAAAACACTCGGATAGTACATTGCCCCACCTAACAGTGAAAGATTGGTGGGAATACCAAAATTTCAATAAATTTAATATGTACATGGGAACCTTCCTGTCTTCTAGTTTTGCAAATAAAATATTGTGGTTCACCCTATCATATGCCTTACTTATATCAAGGAAACAGCTATAAATGGTTGAATTACTGTCAATGTATTTAGATATTGTTTCTTTAAGTACATAGATACACAGGTCAGTTGAGTGGGACCTTTTAAAGCCAAACTGATTAGATGTCCATAGGAAATCATTTAATGGGAGTAACAAGAGTTTTTCTAGTAGTTTCGAGAAGCAGGAAGCGACAGCAATAGGCCTGTAATTATTGCTGGACAGAATGTCTCCGTACTTATTTTTGACCAGGGGCAAGATATATACCCTCATGAACTCTGCAGGGATATAGCTATGAGCAAGCATGGCTGATAGGAGCAATGATATATGCAGACATACTACGTCATTTGCATATTTTAAGTGCTCATTCGATAAGTCATCTACCCCTGACGCAGAACCAGTCTTTAACTCTTTAATTAACCTCTTTACTTCAGAAAATGATATCAAAGTATTTTCTTGTCCCTCCCACAATCGTTTCGCTGCAATCTATCTTAAGATTATCCCTACTCACACTGTTAAGAATGTTAGAGTAGTGGTTTTTCCACAGCTTTGCAATTTCATCCTCCCCCGACACCCATCGATTGTCGGAGGGAGGACATTTTTGACACCCGTTTGATTCTTAAATTTCCAAAATTTGTTATTATCGTTATTTATGCGAGCTTCACAAGCTTTTGATGCTCGAATAGACTCTTCTTCCTGTTTACATCGCCTTATGGCCGCCTTATACTGACCCCGACTTCTACACATATTCATGTATACTGGTCCTAATCTGGGTCTACCATGAAAGCACCACAAATCATAGGCGTCTTTCGATTCCCTCTTCAGGGGGGCAATAAAATCATTCCATCCAGGAATAATCTTAGTATGATAGCTGTAAGATTTAATGAGGGGGCTTCCTGCTTCTCTTAACAGGGATATTATCTTACTATAATACCTATCTATGAGTTTACAGTGAGAATCATTTGAGCAAGGATTATTACAGGCAAGGTGCAAAATTTCTGAATTATTAAAGAGGTGACTTGTTCTGTCTTTGTATTCTATTCTCTGTTGCATATTAACATTGGACCAATCGACGCGATTATTCTTACCTATTGAGTTCTTGTTAAGTCGTGTTGCGCATAAATTGGTAGCGTTAATTAATATTTCTAATGGTCTATGATCAGAAAGAAGGAAATCATGCAGAATATGAATTCTAACAATTCGATCCTTTAGATTACTACTAGTGAGACAATGATCAATCCACCTGGTGGTACCACTCATATCACTAACGTATGTAAAATTACCACTGGTTACCCCTAATACATCTACATCACTTATACTTAAATTGGCCGACTCGCACATGTTACCCAATTCTACAAAGAATTCCGAGTTCACATGTGCGTTAAATTCCCCCATTATTATACAGTGAGAATATTTGGGGTTATCTGATAATGACTTAATCTTCGAGTGTTTTCTTAATTCAATTTCGAAGATCTGTAACTCAAAATTTGCGTAACTCCATAACTTCCTGCGATAATTTTTTACTGACCTTATATATGAATTTATGAACCTATTTTCCCATTTATATCCATCATTGTTGATACTTTCTGAAGTCTTCATTGTACTTGACAGTATTATATGATTCATTCAAGTAAATAACATTTAATTCTGTATATGGAGAAATAGCGGTAATCTTGTACGAGTACTCGTAGTTTAACCACAAATTTCTCCAGGATATTTAATGTCGCAAATTATTGAAAAAAAAAGAAGAAAAAAAGCTGATTTTATTTAGACTACAAATGCATAGTTTGATGTCGTAATTTTCCACTTTTCTTGTATGTTTAAGCCATGTTTAAAACGGTCTTTACAAATTAGGACGTCATGGCATGTTTAAAACGACCTCTACAATAAAAATGAAAAGAACAT
>JAJOZX010001184.1:440000-560000 GCA_023014485.1 Bathynomus jamesi | reverse complement strand
GTAACATTATATACATTCAACTGCAAAGAACACGCAGTATAAATAACGTAAAGAACGACGCTTGTATAGGAGATATTCCGCGCAAGACGAGAAAGAGAAAACGGAACAAATGAAAAAATGAAGTACCACCTGGGAATCGAACCCGGGATCTTCCGATTGCCGGTCAGACGCGATACCACTACACCATGGACTTCACTCTTCCAAATGCCGTAATTCCTCTACATACTCGCAGAAACCAATGCCCCAAGGGGGCGGAATATCTCCTATACAAGCGTCGTTCTTTACGTTATTTATACTGCGTGTTCTTTGCAGTTGAATGTATATAATGTTACGGCATGCGGGAGGTGCCCCCTTGGGGCATTGGTTTCTGCGAGTATGTAGAGGAATTACGGCATTTGGAAGAGTGAAGTCCATGGTGTAGTGGTATCGCGTCTGACCGGCAATCGGAAGATCCCGGGTTCGATTCCCAGGTGGTACTTCATTTTTTCATTTGTTCCGTTTTCTCTTTCTCGTCTTGCGCGGAATATCTCCTATACAAGCGTCGTTCTTTACGTTATTTATACTGCGTGTTCTTTGCAGTTGAATGTATATAATGTTACGGCATGCGGGAGGTGCCCCTTGGGGCATTGGTTTCTGCGAGTATGTAGAGGAATTACGGCATTTGGAAGAGTGAAGTCCATGGTGTAGTGGTATCGCGTCTGACCGGCAATCGGAAGATCCCGGGTTCGATTCCCAGGTGGTACTTCATTTTTTCATTTGTTCCGTTTTCTCTTTCTCGTCTTGCGCGGAATATCTCCTATACAAGCGTCGTTCTTTACGTTATTTATACTGCGTGTTCTTTGCAGTTGAATGTATATAATGTTACGGCATGCGGGAGGTGCCCCCTTGGGGCATTGGTTTCTGCGAGTATGTAGAGGAATTACGGCATTTGGAAGAGTGAAGTCCATGGTGTAGTGGTATCGCGTCTGACCGCAATCGGAAGATCCCGGGTTCGATTCCCAGGTGGTACTTCATTTTTTCATTTGTTCCGTTTTCTCTTTCTCGTCTTGCGCGGAATATCTCCTATACAAGCGTCGTTCTTTACGATATATATATATATATATATACACACACAAACATATATACAGGGCCGGCGAGAGCTGCCACGGGCCCCGGGGAGGGATTGGTATATGGGCCCCCCTGTTTACTTAGTATTTTATTATGAATGTTTTTTGTGTACATAACAAGCAAACTGATTGTATGTCCAAGTCACTATTCAAAACATACAGTATGATAATCTCTATAAAATGTATGTTCATTAATTATATTTCCTCTCTGTTATTTAATCAATTGCTTTATTAATATTTTTAGATTTTAGCCCCCCTCTTTCCGGGCCCCGGGATTTAACCCGACTTCCCCGCCCTCTCGGCGGCCCTGTATATACAGTATATATATATATATATATATAATATATATATATATATATATATATATATATATATATATATATATAAATCTATCTTTTGTACCATGCATACGATAGTTATCAAAACTTTGCGGTTCATTTGGAAAAATTTAACAAATAAAACATTATTGTAGCTCCAAAGTATAATGTAAAACATCAAAGAATTTGAGGAAGATAAAAAAGAAATTAAATGCAAAAAGTTTTCACACATTTAATTACAAAATTATTTAATACTTTGTGTGTCCACCTTTTGCTTGAGTGATTCAGTGATTCGTTCTGGGTATTTTTCTACAAGGTTTCGACATCTCTCGGTAGAAGTTTTAACCCATTCTTCTCAAGAAAATTGTTGCAATTCATTCAGACTGGAAAGGTTTCTCTTGCGGACAGCCTTTCCCAAAGTGAACCATAAACTCTCGATTAAATTGTGATCTCCGCTTTGACTGGGTCATTCAAGAAACTTAAAATTCTTTGGTTGAAGCCATTTCATGGTGCTTTTATTGCAGTACCCAATTCCGAACCATTCGCAATTTCCGAACTGAAGCCAATATTTGGTATTTTCTTTTAAAATTCGATTGATGACAACAAGCTTTCCTGAACCAGAAGCACTAAAGCATCCCCAAAGAAGCAAACTACCAACATCATGTTTAACCGTAGGATGGATGCTTTTTCCCTCGAATGCAGTATTTGATTTTCGCTAAACATACCGTTCGTTGCTCGTTGTTCTCCAATAATTTAATTTTGGTTTGCTTTTCGGAGCAGAGGTTTTCTTCGTGCAACTCTTCCATGCGGACCATTCAATACACGACATACAGCAGAGGGATGGACATCGATCTTAGACATTCTTAAAGTTTGGCAAATATCACCCGCAGTCACTCATGGATTCGCAGCAATCATTCTTTCAATCCGTCTAGCTCTACGTTCTGAAATCTCGCAAGGTCGTTCCCATATTGGTAGAGTTTTGATTGTTCCAAAGCACTTACATTTTTTTTACAACTGCAGCAACCGTCGTAAATGGATTCGAAGTTCTTCTCTTATCTTCCTATAACTCTTTCCAGACTCGTGTGCGGCACTAACAGATTTCTTAAGATCTGTAGACAGCTCTTTACCATGACGACCCGTTGCTTTCATGAAAATTCACAGAGAAAATTCTAGGATTCACAATTGCCATCAATTTCTGATATAACTGAAATATTTCTTTGTACGAAAACTTATGAGTGCCACTGCGTATATATATATATATATATATATATATATATATATATATATATATATATCAGTGGCGTGCGGTGATTTTTCGTCAAGGGGAAGCAATTCAAGCAAAAACAACAAAGATTATAAAATAAAAATAAAACTTTAAAATACTCGTATATAATAAAAACAAAACACATATAATCATCTACTTACTTTACTTATAGGTTAATTCTATTCTTCTTTTTTTTTATTAAATATATCTATTATTTCTTCGTAAAAGGCATCGGTTTTCATATCCTTAAGAAGCTTTTTCTCAATTGAGATTAAAGCTAAACTTGCAAGCCTTTCTTCCCCTTGCGCATTTCTAGCGTAGTTATGTATTCGCTTTAAATGAGAGAATGACAGCAGACAGCACGTATAAGTTGCCAGATATTTCAAGAAAATTAACTATAAGATCTGGACAGCGAAATCTAAATTGCTTCCTTTTTAACATAGGGAAGGATAAAATAACGATAAATATATATTCTTTTTCGCTTAACATGGCCATGGAATTTTTTAGTAGAAAAACTATATATGAAACTTCTTGTATTCAATAAATACTACATTATTAAACATTAAATAAGTTTTTAGAATGGAAAGAAACAATTTGTAACAGTAAAAAAAAAGCGAAAGTCATTGGGAAAAAGGATGCATTTCGTCAATTGTTGTCCAACTCGAGATTTTTTTCCGTCGGCTTTCTTAAAGGTTCTTGCACGAACGGCAACCAATGTATATACTATGTATCCACCTGATTACCAATCAAATGCTATAAATAGTATAATAAAATGATTTTGTACAAATTATTAACACATATTGAACTGTTTAAACTTTAAAATATAATACAGCATTTTCTTCTTTCTTTGAATAGGGAAGCATTGCTTCCCTTGCTTCCATGGACCGCACGCCACTGATATGTATATATATACACGTAGGGGCGGTTCAGGAGTCGCAGCGATAGCCGAATATTTAAGAGTAATAATGGGCGATATATAGACATTATTTGTACGACAAATATACCCAACTTCGGAGAATTTGAAAGACAAATTTACCCTCAACAATTAAAATTAGAAAGAAGAAATGACAACAGAGAGAAAGTAAATTTTCTAGACTCGAGTATACGAATTACAAATGAAAAACTATTTACATGCAACGTTTATAATAAAGCGGACATTTACCAATTTAACGTAATAACAATCCCTTTTAAGAGTACCTTAATTACAAATAATTTAACATACCAAGTTTTTTTTATTCAGATATGCAACGATATGCAGTAAATGTGAAGATTTTAAACAATAAATAAGATACATAATGAATATTCTATGCGATACACGATTCCATAAAAATAAACTGATTCACAAATTAAAAAGTTAAAGTAGAAAATGACAAATATATTAAACAAATTCAATTACATAAATACTAAATTCATTAATAATTTGGATATGTAAGTCATGCATACATTGTACGAATGGATGTGTTGCATATATATATATATATATATATATATATATATATATATATATACAGTGGTGCTCACCACGAACCAAAAAAATGCTGAAAAATATCGTATCGTAACTATTATCCTTAAGCCTTAGTTTCACAGCGTCCAATTTACTTGATTTGCCTGACGATTTTTTTTCAGATGTCGGAAACAACTCTGAAGAAGAGAAAGTTAATAAAATTTTATTGTAATAATGCGCAAAAAATATATATCAGTTAACATTTCGCTTTAACACATCAGGTATTGTCAAGGAAATTACAGTATTAACTTTGATAAAGTAAAAATTTGAAAATTTTAACTATAATTCAATTTAGACCGTATTAATTATATTCTATGAAAGAAGAATTATTTGAAACGTGTAATTAGACCTTATGTAAACAGTTTGCGAAATCATGTGATAAAATGATCTTCAGAATTGTAAAAGTGACAATAAAAAATTCAAAATGTCTCGTGTCACGATGTTGAAAACCTTATAATATAGACGACAGAAATTATTCTGGATTCCATTTATAACCACGAACAGTTTCAGACACTTTCCTCTTTGCTAATGACCAAGAGATTTTGAAAATATTGTCACGTAGACTACTTCGTCTCATTTGAATTTGATGGCAGGACATATTTACTGAAAGATGCAGTTTCAGTAGGATCGCTCATCGGCTTTACTTTTTTATATGTCATGTAAAATATAATAAACAAGAACTCTTGAATTCTTAAAAAAAGGAAAAAGTTCGCTGAATAAAAGATCCGGGACAACACTGAAAATTCTAAGAAATTTGAAATTTGAATATATATATATATATATATATATATATATATATATATATATATATATATATATATATATATATATTGGCGGAGATATAACCTTATTCCTTGCCTTGGATACACAGTACACACCCTTCTCGCCCGATACTTTTCCCAATTTTCTCTTTCAAACTTATATATTTATTCTTTTTTCACCTAACATCGATGTTCCTCCTTATGCCTTCTTCAGTTATCTTGGTAGATGCGTCTCAGGTTATCAGCACCATGTTAATCAATCGATGATAAAACTAAGATGGCTAAGAAACATGAAAATTAGATGTACGGCCCATATCAGGGAATATATTAATTTATATAAGAATTAATGCACAATATCCACTTTTTGTGATAATATAAGTAAGTTATGTTAGTATTTTTGTAATATATATATGGATATATCCCAGCTGGTTATCCAGCGGATATGTACGTAAGAGAGCAAAAACTGATAAATTATGGATACATTTTAATGGTATACAGATGGATGATAATAAACGTCCAAATATACTGTAGGTACACATACTATGGATAAAAAAAGTGATAGCTGCTGGATAAGCTCTATGGAAAATACATAATATATATATATATATATATATATATATTATATATATATACGTAACGTAACTGTACTAAAAAGTAAAAACTACATTGTTTTACGATAAACTTAATGACTTATTTATATCCATTTCATTCTATTCCGATCGGGATAAAAGAACTCGCAAAATTGACACTAATGACGTATTTGTTTGCGTTTTTAAATATTTATTACATAAGAAAAGATGAAACCTACATTAGTAAAATAAAAAATACGTGGAGTAAATATTAAATTATAATGTATGCAGAATAATTGGAAAGGATATTTGTGTGTAATGTGTAATGTCCCTTCGTGACTAAAAAGTACGTAATGAAATTAATTGAAAGAGACGAGACAGAATGCGACCGAAATTAACATTTTAAAAAACTTATTATTTTGTCTCGTTTTTTACAGAATCTAAAATCATGGCGGACACGAGTAAAAAACCTGACCCTCCTCCTATTTTTATGTCCCTGCGGTCGAACCAAGATGATGATGAATCAGATTTTCTTTTATACATTTTTAAAAACAGTTTAAGCAAATAATGGTGATTAGTTTTTGTACACCATTACTTAACTAAAATCCGGTTTTTGTGCAGTATTTATAGGGTGGACTAAAAAAATTTAAAGGATAACAATAAAAATTCTTTCGAACGCGCATCAATAAATATTTGATAAAACTCGCTCATAAATCAGTATATAAATATATTAAATATAAATATAAATATCAGTATATAAATATATTAGATATATTAAATATAAATATAAATATCAGTATATAAATATATTAAATATATTAAATATAAATATAAATATCAGTATATAAATATATTAAATATAAATATAAATATCAGTATATAAATATATTAAATATAAATATAAATATCAGTATATAAATATATTAGATATATTAAATATAAATATAATATCAGTATATAAATATATTAAATATATTAAATATAAATATAAATATCAGTATATAAATATATTAAATATAAATATAAATATCAGTATATAAATATATTAGATATGTTAAATAAATATAAATATCAGTATATAAATATATTAAATATATTAAATATAAATATAATATCAGTATATAAATATATTAAATATAAATATAAATATCAGTATATAAATATATTAGATATATTAAATAAATATAAATATCAGTATATAAATATATTAAATATATTAAATATAAATATAAATATCAGTATATAAATATATTAAATATAAATATAAATATCAGTATATAAATATATTAAATATATTAACTATAAATATAAATATCAGTATATAAATATATTAAATATAAATATAGATTTAGAGGTTGTAATGACAGATGATGCGAAATTTGAAACACAAAATAAGATAGCAGTAAACAGGGCAAAGAGAATAACGGGACAGATATTGAGAACCTTTAAATGAAGGGGTAGGAATGTAATGATTCCTCTACTGAAAACCCTAATAATACCCAAATTGGAATACTGCTCGGTCCTAACATCCCCATATAAAAAATAAGACATTAGACAGCTGGAAGGGATCCAGAGAAGCTTCACAGCCAAGATCAATGGGTGCAAAGAACTAAATTACTGGGAAAGGTTACGCGAACTAGACCTGTATTCACTGGAAAGGAGGAGAGAGAGATACACCATTATTTACACTTGGAAAATAATGGAGAAACTACTCCCTAATCTTACTCTGAACCCCATAACTCCCCAAACAACGGTGGAAGGTAGAAACGGTAGACTGTGTCGTATTCCCAAATTGAAGACGAGACAGGGGACATCCTTAACCCTGAAAGAAAATAGTTTTGTAGTGAGAAGACCAAAACTGTTTAATCAGTTGCCCAAAGACCTAAGAAACACGAAGGGAGTTGCAGCGGACATCTTCAAAAGAAAACTAGACGCCTGGCTCAGAACACTCCCCGATGAGCCGGGCGTACCTGGCTATGTGAAATGGAGAGCACAAGAAACCAACTCACTACTTCACCAGGCCAACTCGAGAGGAGGAGCGACAAGCTTGACCTTCGCGAAATGAGGAATCATCGCGCGAAACCTTTGTAAGGTTATAGATACATTATATATATATATATATATATATATATATATATATATATATATATATATATATATATATATATATATATATATATATATAATGTATCTATAACCTTACAAAGGTACAAAAAAAGTGACCCCTTAGAGCAGTGGTCGGTGAACTTTTTTGGGTATTACCCCACAATATATTTGAGGACGTAATTAGGACGTAAATTCGTAATATTCTAAAATTTAGAATAACGCCACATTTATGTAACAAAATAAAATAAAAATATACGAAAAAAATATCAGCACAAAGTGTCTCTCATACCCCACGCATTACCCCCAAAAGTTTTAAATTTACCCCATTTGGGTAATTTACCCCTGTTCCCCGACCACTGCCTTAGAGGAAAACTGTCATATTAAAAAAAGTAAGGGGACTACCCGGACTAGAGCTTCCAAACTTCATAGAATCTTACCTTAGCATGTTGTTCGTCTTAATTGAGAAGTTGCTAGATGTGTCCCCCTTCCTGCTCAACGCAGGCCTCCAAATGTGGACGCCACTGATCACCTGTTTACATATCGTTGAGACACCTTCTCCCAACCGAGTAGAATTCTTTCGCATAGTTCATCTGTGTCTCTTATATTGGTACCAGCGATGTAAACTTTGGACTTCAGGGCTTCCCAAACACCATAATCTAGTGGTGAAAGATCGGGGCTACTAGCCGGCCACATATTGGGTTCGATAAAATCCGGTGCTTCGTTCTCAAGGAATGTGACAGTTTGGCGTGCTCTGTGAGCAGGGGCTCCATCTTGTTCGAAAGTATATCTTTCACTCTATCTAACTGATGTTCGACGAATTAGTGGTGAAAGATATACTTTCCAACAAGATGGAGCCCCTGCTCACAGAGCACGCCAAACTGTCACATTCCTTGAGAACGAAACACCGGGTTTTATCGAACCCAATATTTAGCCGGCTAGTAGCCCCGATCTTTCACCACTAGAATGTGGTGTTTGGGAAGCCCTGAAGTCCAAAGTTTATCCCTGGTACCAATATGAGACATAGATGAACTACGTGAAAGAATTCTGCTCGGCTGGGAGAAGGTGTCTCAACGATATGTAAACAGGTGTATTGATCAGTGGCGTCTACGTTTGGAGACCTGCGTTGAGCAGGAAGGGGGACATATCGAGCAACTTCTCAATTAAGACGAACAACATGCTAATATAAGCATCTGTGAAGTTTGGGAACGCTAGTCCTCTTACTTTTTTAATATAACAGTTTACTCTAAGGGGTCACTTTTTTTAACCCGCCCTGTATATATATATATATATATATATATATATATATATATATATATATATATATATTCAAGAACTGTGCTTCTGTGGTGATACCCTACCTCGGCAAATTCTTTGGTTCTTTTGCATTATCCTCCCAACACTAATTTTTTTATGTAATGTTGGTTTGGTTTTGGTTATGGTACTTTATTTTCCTTCCATTATAAAAAAAATTAGTGTTGGTATTAGGTTAGGTTAGGTTAGGTTTGGTTAGGTTAGGTTACGGTAAAAACAGCCCGCCGCCATTATAAAAAAAATTAGTGTTGGGAGGAAAATGCAAAAGTACCAATTCTTTCGTCTTTGTCTTTCATCTGGTACATTTTCTTTCTGTCCCAAAGAAGGGTGGCCGCTCTTAACCCTACAACCAACTATCATTCAAATGCCTTGATTTCTTGTCTCTTTAACGTTTTTGAATCTGTCCTTAATAAGAAGATTTTTAAACACCTCTCTACGCAGAAATTTCTTTCAGATTGTCAGTTTCGGTTCCGCAAGGGACGCTCTACTGGTGATCTTCTTGCATATCTCTCTGACTCTTGGTCATCCTTCTTTCGGGATTTCGGTGAAACCTTTGCTATTATGACAGACATATCAAAAGCTTTATTAGAGTTTAGCACAAATCCTTAATTTCGAAACTGACCTCCTTCGGTGTCAATCCTTCTATCTGTGCCTCCATCACTGATTTTCTTTCTGGCCGATGTATAGCTGCGGTTGTAGATGGCCGCTGTTATTCTCCTAAAGGTATTAATAGTGGTGTTCCTCAGGGTTCTGTCCTGTCACCCACTTTCTTTTTTTTTTTTATAAATGATCTTTTAATTCGTACTTCCTGCGAAGTACTTCGCGTGAGACGGTTATGGTATACCTGACCTCTGATCTTTCTACTATTGCTGATTGGGGCAGAGAAAACCTTGTGGTTTTCACTGTCTCAAAAACTCAGTTCCTCCATCCGTCTACTCGTCACAATTTTCCACACGACTATCCACTTACCTTCAATAATACACAACTCAATCCTTCCTCTTCTTTTAACATTATTGACATTTCCTTTTCTCGTGATCTTTCCTGGAAAGATCACGTGTACTCTCTTTCCAAAACAGTTTCTAAGGGGTTCGGTGTGCTGTACCGGCTCCGCAGTTTCTTCACCCATACTCAATTGCTGTCTTTGTACAGGGGTCTTGTCCATCCCTGTATGGAGTACGCTTCTCATGTGTGGGGTGGCTCAACTCACACAGCTCTACTTGACCAGGTGGAATCAAAGGCTTTTCGTCTCATTAATTCCCCGCCTCTTCCTGACACTCTTCAATCCCTCTCTCTTCACCGCAATGTTGCCTCACCCTCCCTTTACTATTGCTATTATAACGGACACTAATCTTCTGAACTCTCACTGTATGCCTCCTCCTTTAAGGAGAGCTTGCAGTACCAGATTTTCAATACATTCTCATCCCTTTTCTGTCTAACTCTCTAACGAAAGAGTTAATCGGTATTTTTAATCTTTCAACTACTCAACCAATCGATTCTGGAATAATCTTCCTCAGTCCATCCAACCTCCTGCCTATGACCTCAAATCTTTCAAATGGAGAGTATCTAGGTATCTCGAAAACTCTGGACCTTGATTTTGTCTCTTTCCTTCTTCTCTGGTGGGAGGAGGAGGGCATTTTTGTGTGCTCTCGCCCTTGGCCCCTCCTTCCTGCATTTTATATATATATAATATATATATATATATATATATATATATATTATTCAGTCTGGGAAAGACCTCTTTGCAGTAAAGGGTTAAGAGACGTTCGCTTAATCCTTTACTGCACAGAGGTCTTCCCGAGATTGAATAAAATCGTCTGGCGTTAGCCAGAACAAAATCAGTAAAGTCACACTGCCCGATAAAGGGTTAAATTATTTACAAGAAAGCAGCCTTTTCTGCTGTTATTGCTCAACAAATGTTTCCTTCTTTGCAATCATTCATTCTAGGAATCGCTTATACAGTAATAGAATTTGCAGGTCTGAAAAACTTATCCATTGAACAAATCCTTCAAAAGAGAACTTGTTTATGATTAAATATGTTGCTATTTTGGAGGTGAAATTAAGTAGGAAATATCTGAAAATTATTTTCTTTCATTAATTAATTAATTAAAAGATGAATTAAGATTTAAAACAAATTCATTTTCGAAAAATTTTCTTTTCTTATCTTCCTTTTGTCTATCATGGTCATAAAATCTGGAAACGATTCATAATGACTTTTATTCTTAACTTTAAAAAATAGCCTTTTAATAATAATAATAATAATAATAATAATAATAATAATAATTGTACGTAATCAAACTAAAAACATAATTCAAAAAAATTAATTTAATAAAAAATATCGATAAATTTCTCGGTCAGAGAAACAACATTCTTACTTTCTTGTTCCTGATCATATCAGGGTCGAGCTCAGTTTTCAAACAACGACTGTAGATTGTATATAAAGAGTGTCTGGATACTTTATATAACATGACGCAAACCCACAAGGAAAAAGAAAAAAGGCCTTGGAATCAAGACTTAGCAAAGTGTAGCTGAATACACGAAAGACCTTGGAATATTTTTTTCTTTTTCTTTGTGGATTTGCATTCATTTATTTCACGTGTTTAAGTGTGAAATTCATCCCATACACTCGTGTGTGTGTGTGTGTGTGTGTGTGTGTGTATATATATGGGAAATTATGTATATATATATATATATATATATACACACACACACAATTGTTATACATACATACATAGAGAGAGAGAGAGAGAGTTACAAGGAGTTACAAGGAAAAGAAGTACCTCAAAAGGCCTTGCGGCCCATACCGAGGAGGTACCAATGGCAACGGGTGCCAGGGAAAATTTTTCTTTCAAACTATGCTAGCAGTAGTAGAAAACTGGATAGAAAAGTAGAAGGCTCTCTCCCCACCCTCCGCTCCCTCCCTGCCAGAGGCAGGTACGGAAAAAGGTTGAAGAAAATACCTTGACCCTGGAAAAGTAGCCAAGGAAATTTACAGGAAAGTGGAGAATATATAAATAGCTCTATATTTAGCTTGCTCACAGAGACACCGAGCAAGCGAACTCCTGCAGAGTTTTCTGAGGTTTTAATCTTAAACTATGAGTGTGTCTGTACTTTGTCTAGCCTATTTTTAAACAGATTTACACTTTGACTGGAAACATCCTCTGAGGGAAGTTGGTTCCAGATATCAACTATTTTACAGGAAAAGAAATTTCCGCAGACTGAGGTCCTAAATGTCTTTACACACTCAAATAGTGTGCAAGATTTCGTCTACCTTTTCTTGAACTGATCCACAGAGGAACTGTTCACAACTTCCGAAGGTAACCTGTTCCATGTGTCACAGATCTTATACGTAACGTAATTCCACACCAACTAGTCCTAAACCGTTTCAAATCCACTTCCAACCATTGTTGCGAGTTGGGTTATCATTAACTAACATACTTCTAAAATCGACATCGTTGAACCCTCGTAGAGCTTGAACCCTCGAGAGAGAGAGAGAGAGAGAGAGAGAGAGGAGAGAGAGAGAGAGAGAAGAGTTCACAAAAGTAAATAGACACCACAATGATTGTCCTCGAGAACAAATGGCAAAGCTCATTCATGGAATGTCAGAACGTGTGTCAGTTTTACATAATAGAAAGGGAAAAGCAACACGATTCTAAATAATGTATATTGATTCAAGAAATGTTATAATGTTGTTATAATGTTTCAGACCAACAAAGACCCTAGGATCCACTCATGGCTGGTCTACCTAACTGTGTTCGTAATTGTGTATTGTGCATGTCCTCCGTGGTGGCGGAGGGGACCTACAATTTTGCGTGGGTTCCGAACCACAAAGAGCATAAGAACATAAGAAATTTTTATAGTGGGCACTTCGGCCCATCGAGGTGGCTCCACTATGTAAAAACTGCCTGTACATTGGCAACAACCAATTTTTACAAAACTAAATAATTATCAATTTAAAACTAATTAATTATCAATTTAAAACTAAAGATAGAATCTCTGGATCCAGAGGATCAAAGTCGTAATAGACTACTATCCACAAATATTTTACACTCTATATCTATTTATAACTGCCATGCAAATATATCAGATCCAAAGCGTTTCATTACGGTATCCATCAATACCAGTACCTTGCCAACCAAAACTAAGTCACGGTCCATATCAAACTATTACAAAAAAACAAAGGTACCTATTTACTTTTGTTAACTCTCTCTCTCTCTCTCTCTCTCTCTCTCTCTCTCTCTCTCTGTTAATAGTAGAAAGCCCATTAGAAGCATGATAGGTCCGTTAAAAGACCGAAGCGGCGTTCTCTGGACCTTCGACGCGGACAACGCTAATGTACTTAATGAGTACTTTGCGGGAGTGTTCACCAGGGAGGACACCCGCGTTATCCCCGAGCCAGGCGTCAGGCACGAAGGTGCCGGCCTGGATAGTGTTCGATGTACCGCGACATTCGTTGCCGATAGAATAGACAAACTGAGCACGTTTAAGGCTGGGCCAGACCAGTTTTTCACCAGAGTGTTGCGGGAGGCGCGCGACCAGGTGGCTCCCACCTGGCTACAGTCTTCAACAAATCGTTGGAGACGGGCCAGGTGTCTGGTGACTGGAGGGAAGCCAACGTGACCCCTATCTTTAAGAAAGGGGATCACGAAAGTCCAGGGAACTATCGTCCCATTAGTCTCACTTCAGTTGTAGGTAAATTATTAGAGGGGATAACAGCGGATAGGATCGTTGACCATTTGGATTCCTACAAGCTGCTTGGGGACTCCTAGCATGGGTTTAGACGGCATAGGTCGTGTCTCACCAACTTGCTCGAGTTTTTCCACGTCATGTTGGGTGAGTATGATAAGAGTGGGGCGATTGATATACTTTATCTCGACTTTCAGAAAGCCTTTGATAAGGTACCTCACCGCCGGCTAATGGCGAAAGTCCGTGCGCTGGGTATCGGTGGGGAAGTAGGTAGGTGGATTGAAAATTGGCTGAAGAATAGGCGGCAGAGGGTTGTAATTAAAGGGGTTAGTTCGGGTTGGGCCTCGGTCACTAGTGGAGTTCCTCAGGGTTCCGTTTTGGGGCCACTGTTGTTTATCATTTATATAAATGATATCGACGGTGGCATCGTCAGTCGGATCGCCAAATTCGCTGATGACACCAAGCTTGGGGTCAATGTTGGGATGCCCGAAGCGATCGAGCAACTGCGTGTGGACCTAGGTAGGATAGGAGAGTGGTCTGAAAAATGGCAAATGCCGTTTAACTTGGGTAAGTGCAAGGTGATGCACATTGGCTAGGCCAATCCCAAGTCGGACTACTCGATGTTGGGGAGTAATATCGAGGCGACTGATTTGGAAAAGGACTTGGGTGTGCTAATTAGCAGCGACCTTAAGTTTACCAAACGGTGCGTAGAGGTGGAAAAGAAAGCCCAGAAGCTTTTGGGTTATATCAGGAGGCAATTTCAGTGCCGAAACAAAGAGACTGTGCTCTCTCTGTACAATTCCCTGGTTCGGCCGCACCTGGAGTATGCTGTGCAGTTCTGGTCGCCCACCCTCAGGAAAGATATTGAGAGGCTGGAGCGAGTGCAGGCGAGGGCCACAAAGTTAATCCCTTCCGTTAGGCATATGGGCTAGAATCGACGCTTACGCGCCCTGGACTTGTTTTCGCTGGAAACTCGGAGGCTGCGCGGTCAACTGATCGAGGTTTTCAAGCCCTTACGCGGGTTCAACGATGTCGATTTTAGAAGCATGTTTAGTTTAAATGATAACCCAACTCGCAACAATGGTTGGAAGTTGGATTTGAAACGGTTTAGGACTAGTGTGTGTGGGAATTACTTTAGGTATAAGATTTGTGATACGTGGAACAGTTTACCTTCAGAAGTTGTGAACAGTTCCTCTGTGGATCATTTCAAGAAAAGGTTAGACCAAACCTTGCACACTATTTGAGTGTGTAGAAAAATTTCCCTGGCACCCGTTGCCATTGGTACCTCCTCGGTATGGGCCGCAATGCCTTTTGAGGTACTTATTTTCCTTGTAACTCCTTGTAACTCTCTCTCTCTCTCTCTCTCTCTCTCTCTCTCTCTCTCTCTCTCTCTCTCTCTCTCTCTCTGTCAGTATGAATTCACAATGTCAGAAACAACAACAGATTGTAAATTGCTTTAAAGTGTTCAATAATACAATAATGATTGTTAACTTGAAAAATGACAAACACTGCGAGTTCTTGCACAAACAAAGAAAACGGAATATTTACACGCACGTTGAATTTCTATATGGTACTTTACAGCCGATATAGATTTAAGTGAGCCTGTGGAGAGAAAATGACACAGAAGTTAAGCAGACAAGAATAATATGTATGATAGGCCTATTCGCAAGAGAGTATTCATGGAGTTAATATAGGCGATCTAATGTATGTAGGCCTATAACTGAGAGACACTTTTGGTACCGTGTTTGGTACCCCACGGTACCAATGGAGCGCCCCTAAAAGGTCAACAAAAGATCAACTTTCGTGTCAAGTATTTGTGACAAACCTTTAAAGACGAAACAAGGACGTCTTTGATGGAACCTGACGCAGGTGACTAGAAAACTTTCGTCAGAACGGCTTTCTGTTGGTGGCGAGAATTTATGAAGTCTAGAAGTGCCCTGTTTTGGGTTCTGGGTTCTGGGGTTCTTTTGACTCTTGTACCGAGCGAAAATTTCGTAAGGGTGACCTTCTCTCATGACATTCGATACGAACCTGAGAAGTATTAAAAGTATAGGTTTATATAGGCCACTACACACACACACACACACACACACACACATATATATATATATATATATATATATATATATAATATATATATATATATACACACGAACCTTCAAGATAAACCTCGCTCCGGCCGTCTGGTGGCTATTGACAATAACATTCTGAGATTGCTTGTCGAGTCAAACCCACGTCAAACCACACGAGAACTCGCACAGATACTCCAAGTGGATAACACAACTGTTTGCAATCATCTACGGCAAATTGGAAAGGTGAGGAAGCTGGATAAATGGGTCCCTCACGAACTTAGCGAAAAGAACAAGACTCAGCGCCTGTCCATCTGCTCATCATTGCTGCTAAGAAACAACA
This sequence comes from Bathynomus jamesi, assembly GCA_023014485.1. Classification (NCBI taxonomy): domain Eukaryota; kingdom Metazoa; phylum Arthropoda; class Malacostraca; order Isopoda; family Cirolanidae; genus Bathynomus; species Bathynomus jamesi. The sequence continues at coordinate 543,967 of JAJOZX010001184.1, read as the reverse complement.
ATAAACCATTTCTTGAAAGAATTGTAATGTGAGGTGAAAATGGCTCTTGTACGAGAATGTGAGATGCTCCGGCCAATGGTTGGTTGGATAAGGATGTCCGTCCTGCAAAGGTGCCTAAACGCAAACTCCATCCAAAGAATTCCGGAGCGAGGTTTATCTTGAAGGCTCGTGTCACCGAAACGGAGTTTCTGAAACCATCGTTGAGCATCACGTTCGCTGACGGAGTCCTCTCCCCATGCTTGGGGAGATTTTGCGGGAAGTCAGAGCCGCACTACTCCCAAGTTTGAACTCGTACAAAAGGCACAAACGAATTTGCTCCGATGTCATTGTTCTTCTGAATGCTGAAAAAATATGAAAAATATTAAAAAATGAACAAAATATTTTCTTATATACTTATAATATAACAAATTAAAGTAATTATAACCTAGCTTAGTTTAATGTATACCGGTACCTTTTAATTTCACTGTTCCAAAACCGACAATACTTTTTCCTCAACCTGATACTATACACACAACACACAAATATATATATATATATATATATATATATATATATTTTTTTTTTAACTGTAAACAACACACAGTACAATTAATGTAAAGAACGACGCTTGTGTAGAAGAGCGTTCCGCACAAAATGCGGAGGGAGGTCCATGGTGTAGTGGATAGCATATCTGACCGGCAATCGGATGATCCCGGGTTCGATTCCCGGGTGGTACCTCATTTTTCATTTGTTCGTTCTCCCTCCTCATCTTGTGCGGAACGCTCTTCTCCTTTCCAGTGAGTATAGGTCTAGTTCTCGGAACCTTTCCCAGTAATTTAGTTCTTTGCACCCATTGATCTTGGCTGTGAAGCTTCTCTGGATCCCTTCAAGCTGTCTAATATCTTCTTTTTTGTATGGGGATGTTAGGACCGAGCAGTATTCCAATTTGGGTATTATCAGGGTTTTCAGTAGAGGAATCATTACATTCCTATCCCTTCGTTTAAAGGTTCTCAATATCTGTCCCGTTATTCTCTTTGCTCTGTTTACTGTTATCTTATTTTGTGTCTCAAATTTCGCATCATCCGTCATTACAACCCCTAAATCTTTTGCTCTGTGATTTCTCTGAATTTCCTGTCCATTTGGGGTATAATATTCCATGGACTTTAGGTCTTCTCTTTTTCCGTACCGTAATAGCTGAAATTTCTCGGTGTTAAACTTCATATCGTTGTCTTCCGTCCACTTGTAGATTCTGTTATTGTCGGTTTGTAGGGATCTTGTCTTCTGGGTTTCTTATTTTTCTACTGATCTTTGTGTCATCCGCAAAGGATGTTACTGTGCTGTCCCTGGTAACTTCCTCATCTATGTCAGTTAGCATGATTATGAAGAGTAGTAGAGCTAATACTGTTCCTTGTGGTCCTGAGCTGAGGACCTCTGATTTTGATGAAGATACTCCTTGTACTGTAACGACTTGCCGCCGCTCACTAAGAAAATTATATATCCATTTACCTACTTTTCCTGTTATTCCCATATATTTCAGTTTATGTATTATGATTCCGTGGTCACACTTGTCGAACGCTTTAACAAAGTCTGTGCATAGTACATCATAGTTTTCATTACTTTCCAGTGAATCAATAATGTTGTAGTGTTCCATTAGTTGTGATAGGCACGATCTGCCTGATCGAAACCCGTGTTGGTTATCATTGAATTTTTTCTGCGTTTCTAAAAAGTCATAGACTTTCTGTCTAACTATTCTTTCAAATATTTTAGTGAGATGGGATGTAAGCGATACTGGCCTATAGTTTTTGGCCTCGGATCGATTTCCTCCTTTATATATTGGAACTATGTTTGCGCTCTTCAGGATGCCCGGTATTTCTCCCGTGTCTAGAGATCGTCTCCATATCCAGTATAGGGGCTCAGCAATTGCATTCTTGCAGTTTTTGATCAGTGTGGCATTTCATTTATCCGGTCCTGCCGCTGAGTGTGTTTTTAGTTTCCCTATGGCTTGTGTAATATCGTCCGTCGTAAAGTTGAAATCCGTTATACTTTCCCCTTGTGGTTCTTCTTCAAAGAACGCCGTTTCTATCGCATATCAATTTGTCAGTTTTTGTGATACTGAAAGATGATTCGTACTGAGCTCTTAATATTTCAGATACTTCTGTTAGATCATCTGATAAAGCACAGTTCTCATTTTTTAAAGGTCCGATAGTCGCATGGTTTTACGACTTTCTTTTTGCAAAATTATAGAAGTACTTTGAGTTAGCCTTTATCGCTTCTATAGCGTCGTCTTCTTCTTTTTCTGTATGCTTCTCGATTAGTTCCTGTACGACGACATCGATACTTTCCAATTTATCATTTAATATTTTTCTGATGTTGTTATATATTTTATATATATATTATATATTATATATATATATATATATATATATATATATAATATATATATATTATATATATATATATATATATAATATATATCCCCGCAAGGGGGTTCTAAGCTCGTGCTCTTGAGTGCTCTTTGTGCTCGTTTGTACGTGCTTGTTCCTGGAGGTTTCACGTGCGCCCTCCGGCCCTAGCACCCAAGGATGATGGGGCTCGACCCTGCAGTCCTTGGTCTTTTTCCACTTCGACTGTCCCCTCCACCCTTTCTTTTTCCTCTGTCTTTCCTCTCCTTTTTCTTTGTTTTTCCGCTGAGATATGCCCTTTAAATAGAGGCGAATCGGTTCTTCCTGAACTAAAAAAAAAATATATATATACACACACACACACACACGAGGGTAATTCAATAAGTATCCGCACTTTTTATTTTCACAATTTTATTTTCACATTTGATAGATTACACTGCACAACACCAATTTTGCTGATTTAATTCTAACACCTGTTTTTAGGTAACTTTGGTGTGCTGATTTCAAAAATCACCTTAGTTTTTGCCTATCACGTCAGGTTTTCGAGCAATCAAATACGGATATTTTGGAGATATCGCATTTTGGCAGGGTTATGCCCAATTTTTTTTCTTTTCAAAAAATAAGTTTTTACATACTCAGAATCAGCATGGAAAAGTAAACAATTGTGCAGGGAGTGAACTTTAATATACAATGGTAATATTGAAACAAAGTGATTAAAAGTGTTTAAATAAGCAAAAAATTAATCCATATTAAAGCAAGCACGGGACCAGTTTTCTTAACATTGTCCTTTTCTTGTATTTCTTACTTTTCAGTGCTGATAAATTTTCTCTTATAGGACTTCCTAGAATGAGAGATGTCAAGACAATCTCTTTGCAGGCTCCAGCAGTAGTCAGCCATCATATGGGTATCCCATCTTCCTTGGTATCGTTCTTCCATCACTTTGATATCTTGGTGGAACCTTTCACCTTGCTCTTCACTAACATCACCAAGATTTTCTGGAAATTTATCCAGATGACTGTTGAGATAGTGAACTTTAATGCTCATGTTGCAACCCAACTGCTGAAAGTTTACAAGTAAATCCTTTACAAGATCTTTATAATTTTCAGACTTTGTTTCCTAGGAAGTTCTTAACTACTGCCACAAAAGCATTCCAAGCTCTTGCCTCCGTTTCGGTCATTAAGTTACTGAACTGCGGATCTTTCATCAGTTTTCTTATCTGGGGACCATCGAATATACCAGCTTTAAGCTTCTCATCACTAAGACCTGGAAAGGCTGCACATATGTAATTAAAGCAATCACCTTCTTTATTCAAAGCTTTTACAAACTGCTTCATAAGCCCAAGTTTGATGTGGAGTGGTGGAAAAATTATCTTTTCTCGATCCACCAATGGCTCGTTTACAATATTTTTATCTCCTACATTTAAATTTTTCCTTAGTGGCCACTTTTCCTTTACCCAATGTTCAGCTTTGGTGCGACTATCCCATAAGCACAAGAAACATGGATACTTTGTGTAGCCACTTTGTTGGCCAAGAAGAAAGTTGACCATTTTCAGGTCAACACAAATCACCCATTTATGAACATCATATTTTAGCATCTCCAGCACTATTTTTATGTTTTCATATTCTTCTTTTAGATGCACTGAATGACCAATAGGAATCGCGCCATATTCATTCCCATTGTGAAGCAAGACACACTTAAACTTCTTTTGGAACTGTCTATAAACAATCTCCACTCATTGGGCTATAGTGGGTTACACCCATTGCATTCAAAAGTCCTTCTACATTATGGCAGTAAACCAAATCCTTCTCTGCACCAAAATATTGCAACAATTCTCTTTCCCTATGCGATAAGATGTTATTTTTGTCCCAAGATGAAGTAGATTTTTCTCGTGCAATCTTGAAGCTAATAATTCTGATGACTCTTTTGAAAGGCTGAGATCACGAATTAAATCATTCAACTCAAGTTGATTAAATCGCTGAGGTGTCGTTGATGAAGAAGGCTGTTCAAAATCATCATCAGTGATATCACGTTCGATCTCATCAGGTAATTCCATATCTTCATCTGTGAGTGTTGGAAGGTTCGTGAAAATTGGAACAGGAATTTCATCTGAGTGAGAAACTGGTCTGATTGCTGAATCTAGGTTAGGATACTTTAGATGGTGTTATTCTTTGCGTTGAAGCCAGAAGTCTTCACAAGGCAAAAGTAGCAATCATCTGAATGATTTTTGGGCTCTCGCCATACCATAGGAATGCCAAACTTCAAACCTTTCTGTTTCCATTTGTCCATTGTCGTAAATGTTCCACACAAGTTTTGCAAACAGGTGTGAGGAGCCCACGACTTATCCTGATCTCCAAGTTAACTTTAAAATAGGCCAGATATGCCTTTTTTACGAAATCAGTAATGTTTCCTCTGCTTTAGTAACGTAAAGCATCCACAAATGTAGCAGAAAACATCTGGCTGTTTGAACACTTTCTTCGAACAGCAGACATGATGATGATGATGAGCTGCAACGCACCCTTCACTCACCACTGATCGCAAATAACTGCCGCAGTATTGGATCACTGAATGCTGCCCACATGTAACTCTGTGCCGCTCCCAATCATGTGGCGAGCAGGCGATGACGTCACACACTTTGCAGCTGTATCCAACCAGGACAGACTGACGTCACTAGCGGAACCGGCTGCTCTCACTCCGCCAATGGGAAATCTCTCTCAGGTCATGACGTCACGCTCACACCTGAGGAAATCACGGATACCCAAGATTTTAATATGTTGTACATGACCTTTAGATTTAATGCACAGATTTGCGTATTCCACAGATAAAATTTTAACAGCAAAACAGCTGTTAACAGGTCTCAAAAATCATCAATTTTGATAAGCGCCCTTCATGGATCACCCAAAAGAGGCATATTGCATTGCACGAAAACCTGATGTGATAGACAAAATCTAAGGTGATTTTTGAAATCAGCACATCAATATTATCCAGAAACAGGTCTTAGAATTAAATCAGCAGCAAAAATGTTTTTTTTTGTTGGGCAGTGTTATTTATAAACATATCACTTCTTAACATAGTCTCCCTGTTTCTCAATACACTTAGTCCAGCGATCTACACGCTTCCTAATGCCATCACAAAAGAATGTTCTTGGCTGTTTGCGTAGCCAGTCATGCACCGCCTCCTTCAGATTATCATCGCCTTGGAATCGCTGACCTCTCAAAGCGTCTTTTAGTGGTCCAAACAGGTAAAAATCCGAAGGTGCCAGGTCTGGACTGTATGCTGGATGGTCGAGAACTTCAAATTTAAGTTCTTGAAGGCATTTTCTAGTCTGTGCAGCGGTATGAGGGCGCGCATTGTCGTGTAACAGAATAACACCTTCCGACAATCTCCCTCTCCGTTTTGTGCGAATTGCTTGCTTTAACTCATTCCGAAGCATGTCAGAATACGATGCACTTGTTACTGTAGTTCCACGCTCTAGATAATGTTCAAGGATAGAGCCTCGTGTATCCCAAAACAGTGTTAGCATAACTTTACCCTGCTGACGGCTGCGCTTTGAACTTCCTTGCAACGGGAGATTGTCGGAAGGTGTTATTCTGTTACACGACAATGCGCGCCCTCATACCGCTGCACAGACTAGAAAATGCCTTCAAGAACTTAAATTTGAAGTTCTCGACCATCCAGCATACAGTCCAGACCTGGCACCTTCGGATTTTTACCTGTTTGGACCACTAAAAGACGCTTTGAGAGGTCAGCGATTCCAAGGCGATGATGATCTGAAGGAGGCGGTGCATGACTGGCTACGTACACAGCCAAAAACATTCTTTTGTGATGGCATTAGGAAGCTTGTAGATCGCTGGACTAAGTGTATTGAGAAACAGGGAGACTATGTTAAGAAGTGATGTGTTTATAATCTATCAGATGTGAAAATAAAATTGTGAAAATAAAAAGTGCGGATACTTATTGAATTACCCTCGTATATATATATATATAATATATAATATATAATATATATATATATATATATATATATATATATATATCATGGGGGAGAGAGCACTCCTACCAGGCGCGTCCCTCGGGTGGCGGATGAGGGAACCCTAGAACCTTCGTTCTAGGGCTGCTCCGAATATACAGAATAAGGAGCCGTGGACCAAACAAGCAGCAGAGGGATGGCAAACGGGCTGCTTTATTTTGCCAAGAAACCCTCTGATGATGGCGCATACCGCGTACGGGCGAACCGACGCACCTTCCTTCCTGGTTTACAGGAGGGAGGTGCAAACGAGAAGAACCTGGAGCGAAGACGCCATCTGGGGGACCCGACCCGGCTTCAGCCGGATGGAATATAAGTCAAGTAAGTCAAGTCATATAGTACGTGTATATATACACGGTGAACCAAAAGTAGGTGGACAGTAGGTTGAATACGGTTTGTGTTATATTATATTATAACTATGGTGTTCATTATAATTATGGTGTTTGTGTTATATTATATTAAATATTATAACTAAATTTATTTAAATTTTATTTTGTATTATAGTATACAAAAAAATTAAATATGTATTCTCAAAATAAACGTTATCATTTACTGTCCACCTACTTTTGGTTCACCCTATATATATATAATAAAAGAAAATAAGAAGTGGTTGTAGTAAAACAAGAACGCATGTAAGAACGTGATATATAGTGGGCCGGCCAAAAATTGAAAAGTCCTCTAGAAAAAACTTAACGGCGTTTTTTGTTAATAGCAGGCACCCACCTTAGATAAGTAGTATTGAGGATGCCAAACAAGATGTGGGTGGATGCCACTCTCAGTTTTGGGTTTGAAGGTCCCATACAAGGTTCAAAAGTCAAATTCTGAAAAATTCCGAATTTTTGCATTTCAGTGGTGGCTCCATGTAACAACGTGTTTAAAGGTGTATCATTAGCATATAAAGCATATTTTTGTGATTTTATGGATAATAATTGAATGTAACTATAACTCTGGATGTCTTTATTTCCATTAAAGCTACATTTAGCATGCTGGGTGAGGTGCGCATATGCCTACTACTACCATAGTACAAGTAATAGCATACTTTCACATGTTGAATATTTTCAATGCACTGGCTGGCCAGACATTGGTTTGGTATGGTATATGCAATTAAAAGAGTGTAGGCAGTGCCAGCTGGTAAAATACTAATAATAATATTGCTAAAGGATAGGTCTGTTTCGAATTGTTTCAATATATCTGTGGCTACTCGTCAAACAGCTTGCCCTCAATGTTGCTTCGCTTTTCAAAGACAGAGCTGACATATATGAGATGCGCGATGCTGTTGACAACTTCTCAGACGTTTTGGTAGATGAGAAATTCCACAGTCTCATGGAGGAATTCAATGACCAGCACTCTGAAAATCCCAACTTCATGCTGTGGTCATCCTACATGGAAATGGTAGAGATCTAACTGGCCTTCATCAGAGCTCAGAGAGATGGCATGTGGAGTCTCCATATAGAAGCCTTTGCTGCAATGCTACCTTGGCTAACTATCTATGACCACACAAACTATGCACGTTGGGGGCCGGTCTACTTGGCTGATATGAGAGGTCTTGAGAAGTCAGCACTAGAAGTTCATGCAGAGTTCTGTAATGGGAACTTTGTCGTCAAGAGGACGGCGAAGCGCTTCAACCAAGTTCCAGCTGATCAGGCAACCGAATGAATAAATCGTACATGCAAGATGCACAATGCTATCATCGGCATCACAAAGAATGACCAATCAAGAGACGGGTTCTGCATCACATGGTCAGAGCGGTCACGCATTTCTCAAGACACAAGATGCCTCTTCAATCTTCAAGCTGATGATGAGGAAGCCACCTTCACTCGGGTTGACAGTCTGCCTTCACGCACTAGGCGTGACCTTCATGATGTTATGAAGCTAGTTCAGCAGTTGAAGCAGTTTGACGTCTTCAGAGTTCACGTGAGTGAAGCAGGAGATACAGATGCCGCCACTAACATCCCACTTGTTTCACTGGCAACCAAGGACACTGCATCCACAGATGTTGTGGAGAACCTGCTGACAGCTCAGGATTGAGGAAAGCAGCATGAAGGAGAGACTGATTGAACAGATAGTAGGCTTCCATGAAACGATGAAGAAACATCGGTCGAAAACTTTCGCTGATGTGTACAAAGCTACAGTTTCCACCAAGCAGAACATGCAGAAGACCATCAAAGCTGACAGAAAGCTACTACAGCGGCTCCTGAATGCCGCGACCGCAGGTCGCATGGTGGAGATGGTCAACGTCTTGAAGCATGAACTGTCCCCAGTCCCATTTAGTTTGGCGAAGGCAGGAGGAGAGATGAATTCGACATCGAAGTCTGAGTTGATGAATATCCTGATGGCTCAACAGACCATAAGCTCAGAGGTTCCAACCTCTGATCTGAAGACCTGTGTGATGATAGATGGCCATGCACTCATCCAAGCGCTTGGCAATCCTGGCGACTGTCGGACATTCGGCGACTATACTGAAGTGTTCTTCAAGGCCGTGACGAGTTATTTCAATGAACACACAACAAGAGTTGATGTCATCTTTGATCGGTACGCAGGGGAAGGATCGATCAAAGCAGTTACCAGGACAAAGCGTGCAAGCAAGAAGAAACCGATTCGGAAAGTCATTGATAGCCCACAAGTTCCACTGCCTGAAGTGTGGAAAAACTTCATGGCCCTGGATACAAACAAGGCTGACCTAGCCTTGTTTCTGTCTAACGTCATCACTGAGAATGGCAGAGATCTTCACGAAAGATGTCAGCTGGTGACAGGGGGTGGCTTCTCTGAAGCGACTGAAGTACGGTCAACCAGGCGACATGACGTTCCACTGCATAGCAACCATGAAGAGGCGAACACCAGGCTCATCCTTCACTCATGTGATGCAGTGTCCTAGGGCTATGAACGAATACTGGTAGTGTGCAGAGATGCTGATGTAATGGTGCTGCTGATTCACTTCGTTTGCACCAAGGTCGCTGAAGTGTGGATGGTGTGCGGAACGGCCAAGAACCGAAAATGCTACCCCGTGCACGATGTATTCAAGAGTTTGTCGCCCCCAGTCAGGGACAACCTGGTCAGCTTTCATGCTTTGACCGGGTCTGACACAGTCTCGTCCTTCAGTGGTCATGGAAAAAAGAAGTGTTGGAAGATGTTCAGTGACCACCCACTCCTGCTGCACGCCATTGGTCGAGATGGGGATATCGCAGATGTTGAGAAGTTTGTGTGTCATTTGTATGGCACCCCGGAACAACACAGTTGATAACGCCAGAGTTCACCTTTTTGGGAAGGCCAAGAAGACTCTGGAAATGCTTCCACCCACAAAGGATGCCCTGGAGCTCCACGCCAAGCGGGCAAACTATCAGGCTAAAATATGGCTCCAGGCTGACAAAGAGCACGTAGATGTTGAAGATCCGGTGGACACTTCAGCCTGGAAGTTGGAAGATGGGAGCCTCCTACCAGTGTGGACAAGACTTTCTCCAATCCCTGAAGCCTGCCTGGAGCTTGTTGTTTGTGGTTGCAAGAAAAAGTGCAAGACAGCTAGATACAACTGCTTCAGGAAAAGGATGAAGTGTACGACAGCTTGTGGTTGTGACAACAGCGGTTGCTGTAACCCAGCTGGACAGTAGATCTGCGTCTCTCATCCGGGCTGAAATCGAGAGAAGCTGGAATGTTCTGTAAGGAACTAATAACTCTGTTCTTAAGTGATTGCAATCCACACAATTGTGACTGTCAGTGCAGCATTTCGGTACTGTTCATCAAGAAACGTGAAATTGTAGATGTTACTAGTGTGTAAACTGTATAGTTATGGGGCTATATTTACTGCATTGTGATTTAGTTGTGATAATTCTGTTACTGTAAGTACTTAATTAATGCCATCAAACTTATTAGGCACTAATCATGTTAAAATAAATTGTTTTGACAAACAAACTTGCTCAATGTTTTTTTCGCCAATTAAAATAAAAAATCACAAATTTTTAGCACAATTTCGGCCATGATTAACTTGAATTTGACCTTGAGTTGGTAATTCGGATGGAATAAACGTATCATCATACTTCTTTATCACTAAGTGTGGCAAAATGAAACATTTGGTCAAACCAATTGGCTCAGAATATTTTTTTTTAAATTAAAATTAGAAAATATCATTTTTTGCACAGTTTGACCTCGAAAATGACCTTCAAAGCCAAAAGCGAGAGTGGCATCCACCTGCATTTTATTCCTCACCCACAGGTACATTGATTTAGCATGGGTGCCAGCTATTAACAAAAAACGCTGTTCAAAGTCGATTTTTTAATTTTGGCCCGTCCACTAATATGCTTCCACAGTGAGACTGTAAAGGTGAAAGTTAGAAAATTCTAAAATTCTAAAAACTTCAAATTAAAAATTAAATAAAAAATTATATCATTATCATATCTTAAAATTAGTGATTACAGAATTTGAAGGATTATAAGAATAGCAAAATTATAAGATTATAAAGATTATAAAATTACCAAATTGCAAGACAGCATAAATTTACGACTTTTTTAAATTATTATTATAAATAAGCGTATTTATATATAAGCGTAATAATACATAATAATGGGTTATATAGTGATAGGTTTACTTTTTTATGCAGGAGGGGCCAAGGGCGAATGCCCGCAAAAGCGCCCCTCCCTCCTTATAGAAGAAAAAGAAGAAGAGAACCAAAATCAAGGGTCAGGGTTTTCGAGATGGCTAGACACTCTGCGTTTGAAAGATTGGAGGTCATAGACAGGAGGAAAGATGGATTGAAGATTGTTCCAGAGTTAACCGGTTGAGTAGATGAAAGATTGAAAATACAGATTAACCTTGCGTTCGAGAGTTGGACAGAAAAGGAATGAGAAAGTGTAAAAAGTCTGGTGCTGCGTGGTCTCCTTAAAGGAGAAGGCACGCAGTTCGGGAGTTCAGAAAGCAGTGTCCGTTACAATAGCGATAGTAAAGCGAGAGTGAGGCAACATTGCGGCGAAGAGAGAGTTACAAGGAGTTACAAGGAAAAGAAGTACCTCAAAAGGCCTTGCGGCCCATACCGAGGAGGTACCAATGGCAACGGGTGCCAGGGAAAATTTTGTACACACTCAAATAGTGTGCAAAATTTGGTCTAACCTTTTCTTGAACTGATCCGCAGAGGAACTGTTCACAACTTCTGAAGGTAACCTGTTCTATGTGTCACAGATCTTATACGTAAAGTAATTCCCACACACACTAGTCCTAAACCGTTTCAAATCCAACTTCCAACCATTGTTGCGAGTTGGGTTATCATTTAAACTAAACATACTTCTAAAATCGACATCGTTGAACCCGCGTAAGAGCTTGAAAACCTCGATCAGTTGACCGCGCAGCCTCCGAGTTTCAAGCGAAAACAAGTTCAGGGCGCGTAACCGTCGATTGTAGCCCATATGCCTAACGGAAGGGATTAACTTTGTGGCCCTCGCCTGCACTCGCTCCAGCCTCTCAATATCTTTCCTGAGGGTGGGCGACCAGACCTGCACAGCATACTCCAGGTGCGGCCGAACCAGGGAATTGTACAGAGAGAGCACAATCTCCTTGTTCCAAAATTGAAATTGCCTCCTGATATAACCCAACAGCTTCTGGGCTTTCTTTTCCACCTCTACGCACTGTTTCGTAAACTTAAGGTCGCTGCTAATTAGCACACTCAAGTCCTTTTCTAAATCAGTTACCTCGATATGACTCCCCAACATCGAGTAGTCCGACTTGGGATTGGCGTAGCCAATGTGTATCACTTTGCATTTACCCAAGTTAAACGGCATTTGCCATTTTTCGGACCACTCTCCTATCCTACCTAGGTCCGCACGCAGTTCCTCGATCGCTTCGGTCGTCCCAACATTGACCCCAAGCTTGGTGTCATCAGCGAATTTGGCGATCCGACTGACGATGCCACCGTCGATATCATTTATATAAATGATAAACAACAGTGGCCCCAAAACGGAACCCTGAGGAACTTCACTAGTGACCGAGGCCCAACCCGAACTAACCCCTTTAATTACAACCCTCTGCCGCCTATTCTTCAGCCAGTTTTCAATCCACCTACCTACTTCCCCACCAATACCCAGCGCACGGACTTTCGCCATTAGCCGGCGGTGAGGTACCTTATCAAAGGCTTTCTGAAAGTCGAGATAAAGTATATCAATCGCCCTACTCTTATCATACTCACTCAACATGACGTGGAAAAACTCGAGCAAGTTGGTGAGACACGACCTATGCCGTCTAAACCCATGTTGAGAGTCCACAAGCAGCTTGTAGGAATCCAAATGGTCAACGATCCTATCCGCTATTATCCCCTCTAATAATTTACCTACAACTGAAGTGAGACTAATGGGACGATAGTTCCCTGGACTTTCGTGATCCCCTTTCTTAAAGATAGGGGTCACGTTGGCTTCCCTCCAGTCATCAGGCACTGGCCTGTCTCCAACGATTTGTTGAAGACTGTAGCCAGGTGCGGAGCCACCTGGTCGCGCACTTCTCGCAACACTCTGGGGAGAAACTGGTCTGGCCCAGGAGCCTTAAACGCGCTCAGTTTGTCTATTCTATCGGCAACGACTGTCGCGGTACATCGAACACTATCTAGGCCAGCACCTTCGTGCCTCACGCCTGGCTCGGGGATGATGCGGGTGTCCTCCCTGGTGAACACTCCCGCAAAGTACTCATTAAGCACATTGGCGATGTCCGCGTCGGAGGTCCGCAGAACGCTGCTTCGGTCCGCTTCGGTCCGCAGAACGCCGCTTCTAATGGGCTTTCTACTATTAACATAACTGAAGAACTCCTTAGGGTTCCCCTTGCAGAGGCTTGCCACCCGTAGTTCTTCGTTACGTTTCGCTAGTCTAACCTTCGCCTTCACTTCCCTACACAGGCGGACATACGCTTCAGTGTTCTCATGGGAACGATTGGCCTTCGCCCTCCTATACGCTACTTTCCTATTTCGGATAGCCGAAGCGATGTCACGATTGAACCACTTAGGCTGCGTTGAGGCAGGGGTGACCGGTTTTGAGGGTATGGCAGCAGACTGCAGCACCATAAACTCGTCCCGGAATGCACTCCACACTCGCTCAACATCGCCGCCGCCATCTAACCCCATCTCACCTACGCTATCCCTGAGGCTAACAAAGTCCGCCCGCCGGAGATCGAGCTTACTGCCTCTCGAGTTACTACGCTTCACCCGAGGGACGCACACACGGAACCTAATCAGACCGTGATCACTCCCGCCCAACGATTCGCCAACGGTGAGGCCAGTGACGAGGTTGTCTTCGGTCGTGAATACTAAGTCTAGAACGCTTTCGCCTCGTGTAGGCTCATTGACCCACTGAGTGAGGAAGTTCTCATCAGCAAAGTCAACTAGCCTCCTCCCTTCAGCATCAGCAGTCCTGTTTTCCCACTTTATGCCGCGACAGTTGAAGTCTCCTAAAACTACACACACCCTATCCCCTAGCAGGCTACTGAGTTCGGTGTACAGGGCTGTATCCTCCTCGAGGAGGAGATGCGGAGGTCTGTACACCAAGATTAACCTATAGCTCGTCCCTCCCACATTCAGATCGACGCCAAGCAGCTCCCGTTCCGACCGGAACTGGCAGTCAACCGGAGGGATTGAAGAGTGTCAGTAAGAGACGAGGAAATGATGAGACGAAAAGCTTTTAATTCCACTTGATCAAGTAGAGCTGTGTGGGTTGAGCCATCCCACACATGAGAAGCATACTCCATACAGGGGCGGACAAGACACCCTGTACAGTGTACATAGACAACAACTGAGTGTGGGTGAAGAAACCGCGGAGGCGGTACAGCACACCTAACCTCTTAGAATCTGTTTTGGAAAGAGAGTATATGTCATCTTTCCAGGAAAGATCAGAGAAAAGGAAACGCCAAGAATGTTAAGAGAAGAGGAAGGATTGAGTTGTGTGTTGTTGAAGTTAAGGAAATAATCGTGTGGAAGATTGTGACGAGTAGACAGATGAAGGAATTGAGTTTGTGAGACATTGAAAGCCACAAGGTTTTCTCTGCCCCAATCAGAGATAGTAGAAAGATCAGAGGTCAGGTGCTCCATAGACGTCCTACGCGAATCATGGAGTGACTGTTCACATAGACGCTTTGTGAAACGGGTGGAGAAGTGAAGAGTGGAATCATCAGCATAGGAGTGAATAGGACAGGAAGTGTGAATTAAAAGATCATTAATAAATAAAAGAAAAAGAGTGGGTGGTAGGACAGAACCCTGGGGAACACCAGTCTTGATAGCTTTAGGAGAATAACAGTGACCATCTACAACCGCAGCTATAGATCGGCCAGAAAGGAAATTAGAGGTGAAGGCACAGATAGAGGGATAGAAACAGAAGGAGGCAGTTTGGAAATTAAAGATTTGGGCCAGACTCCATCAAAAGCTTTTCATATGTCTAGCGCAATAGCAAAAGTTTCACCGAAATCCCGAAAGGAGGATGACCAAGAGTCAGAGAGATATGCAAGAAGATCGCCAGTAGAGCGTCCCTTGCGGAACCTATACTGACGATCTGAAAGAAGACTGTGAGAGTGTAAGAAGAGAGGTGTTTAAGAATCTTCCTATTAACCCTTTCCCTGCTAACTTAAATTGAAAGATTCTCGCCACCTGCACAAAATAAAAAAAAAGGTGTTCGAAAACTTACCTTCTGAAATAATAGTATAAGTGCGGGCGGGAAACATCAATCACCAACTGACGGGCATAGCAGTCTACCGTATGTCATCACTTGATGACCATAGAAGCGAAAGGGTTAAGGATAGATTCAAAAGCTTTGGAAACGCAAGAAATAAAAACAATTAGACGATAGTTGGAGGATTGAGAGCGGTCACGCTTCTTTGGGACAGGCTAATGAAAGCTAACTTCCAGCAGGAAGGAAAAGCACCAAATGAGAGACGAAGACGAAAGAGTTTGCCTAGGCAAGGTGTCAGCACTGAAGCACAGTCTTAAGAATAACAGGAGGAACACCATCAAGACCGTACGCTTTCCTAGAGTTGAGCCCAGATAGGGCAGAAAGAACATCCTTCAAAGATATTCTAATTTCAGACATAATAAAGTCAGAGGGAGGAGGAAATGGAGGAACGGCACCGGAATCGTCCATGGTTGAGTTGGAGGCGAAAGTTTGAGCAAAGAGTTCAGCTTTGTCAGGAGAAGAGATGGCAACTGAGCCGTCAGGATGGAAAAGAGGAGGGAAAGAAGAGGAAGTAAAGTTGTTGAAGAGCTTCTTAACTAGATGCCAGAAAGAGCGAGAAGAATTAGAATTAGATAATTTTCACATTTTTGTCCGGTGATGGAATTTTTGGCAAATGGGAGAACAGATTTTGCACTATTCTGGTCAGAAATATAAGCTACGTGAGAATCAGGTGTTGAATGGCGACGGTACTTTCTGAAGGACTCCCCTCTGTTGCGGATAGCATTAGAACAAGTAAAGTTAAACCAAGATTTTTTTGCTTTTGTAGTAGGAATAGAATCTGTAATGTACGGCTCCATGCCAAGAGAATCATCTCCGTGATGCGCTCAGCACACTCGGAAGGGCTCCGGCCACGAAAATAGTAATCATTTCATGGGAAATCAAAGAAGTACTGCCTAAGGGCCTCTCAATCAGCGATGCCAAAGTGCGAGACTTCAGCAAAGAGAGAGCGGGATAGAATGTATTCCACTTATTTATTTATTTATTTATTTATTATTAATACTAATAACTATCTGTTTTATTTTTAATAAGAGCCCAGTAAAGCCTAAAGCTTAAGGGCCAAGTTAAATAAAATAAATATACAGCTTCACAATTATTTATGTCATTGTAAAACCAATGTATTTATTTTATTATTAATAAAGGTTATTCAATTCAATTAGGAGAAAGATAAACAGCACAGATGTATGTCTAAATATACAGTATAATTTTACTAAAGTTTTTTATAAACATTGGAATTACAAGACTATATTTGTGTCATTTTGCGTCAATTCAAAGCAGTACGTGAAAGTAAGACATCAACTTAATGCCCTTCCCATTAAGCGTCATACACACACTAGAAATGATAAAGTTTTTCCCACCTCTGCGAGTAAATTTAGTAGTGAAAGCACGAATGTTGACACGCCTCCTGGATACAACTCGTTCTCATTGAACTATCTATTACCAACAGAGGATGTTTTACTGGTCTTGTCCTCTCACCCTTCATTAAATATTGCGTACTTCGCAAATTCCGAGAAACCAATGCCTCGATGCATGACAAGGTTAGGCACGTGATACCATTCAAGTAAAAAATTATAAGGGTACAAAAAATGCATTCGGATCTTCATACGTTTATGATAAGTGAAAGAAGGGATGGAAATTTAAGCTTTCTTCTGTCATTCATTCTTGATATTCTCTTTTTAATTTGTATTCTCTATAGAATGTTATTCTCTCATTCGCTTTTAGGAATCGGGTCTCAGTGAGTAAATTCTAAGTACAAATGTAAACACAATCACGAAAAAAGTTCGCCATAGAAATAAAATTTATGGAAAAATGGTAAAAATCTATTAAAATTACGATTGGTTGAGAAAATAACCTTGTGCCACGCTTTCGTTTTTTTTCATGACTGGATACCGAAGGGTGAGTCAAAAGTCTGGAAACATAGGAACTTTGCTTTTCAATGCAAATGTATAAGTATATTTACATTGAAAAGCATAGGTCCTATGTTTCCAGACTTTTGACTCACCCTGTATATATACACACACACACACACACACACACACTGGCTTTAAATCAGCGAATAAAAAAGAGGATCTTAATGTTTTGCTTAAAGCTGAATCTATATATATATATATATATATATATATATATAGAGAGAGAGAGAGAGAGAGAGAGAGAGAGAGAGAGAGAGATATAGTTGCAGAAAGAAGTTCGGCGAGAAAATAAATTTTAAAAATAATCTTAAAAATTATTATTGACTAGTACAGTTCCCGCCGCTTCGCTGACGGTTAGACAGGCTAAACTACAAAAAAAGAACCCAGCCGTGAAAATTTTGAGCTTCACATTGTGTCAACATTTCTGAATCTGGTATCTCCCAAAACCTCCTCACCCCCATTCATACAACTTGGGGGCTAACCCCCTCCCCCATTACCCCCACCCCTCCCCATTACCCCACCCATCCCCCATTACCCCCACCCACCCTTTCCCCATTGCTAAACTACAGAAAAGAACACAGCCATGAAAATCTTGAGCTTCACATTTCCGCCCGTAATACAATTTCTGAATTTTTTGTACAATTTCTGAATTTTTTTCTCACAATTTTTTCTCACAGTTTCTGAAAGTGTGACGGACAGACGGACAGACAGACAGATGGACAGCTCTCTTATTATAATATAGATTGTGAAAAGGACGTATAACCATTTTACCGACAGGATATTCTATTCATAATCTAATAAACTAACTTATCTTGACCTAACTAACCCAAACTAACTTATCTTAAAATAACCTAACTATGGTTAAACTAATCTAACCTATGCTTACTTATAATAGCCTAATTTAATCTAATTCGAAATAACTTTCGATTAAATGTCGCGTCAAAAGAATAACATCAGTCCGCATGGAAGAAATAGCCTTAGGCACGCCTCGTTTTTTTTGTTTTTTGAAGTATCTTAAATATAATGGCCTTCCGAGAAAATCCCCTTTCAACACACACACACACACACACACACACACACATTGCGCAACTCCGCATAAACGAGGTACCAACTTTTTAAACTCTATATATTTAAAAAAAAACCTAATTAATCAAACTTAATTTAACCTAACCTAGCCTAATCTAACCTTATTGCCATCTAATTGAGTAGCGCGTGATAAGGGATTCGAACATAATTGAGGGTGTAAGATTATTTTTTTTGTTAAGTCATTAAATAGTGAAGTGCTCGCTAGTCTACTAACCTAACCCAGCCAAATTTTAACTAACCTAACCTAGCGTAACCTACGCTAGTCTGGAAAACAAAACATTTCTCAACAGTAAAAATGTTTCTATTTTTTTATGTAATTTCTTTATTGTTCCGAGATATCAAAAGTGTAACTTCACAAAGAAGTTACCCCAGTACATCTATCAGTCATCACACACTCGACCTTATTTATGCCAAGTTGTTTACACACACACACACACACACACACATGTGTAAATGACATGAGGTAAAGATTATATGTTAAAATTTATATTTACATTGTGTTATGTATTTGAAGCGTCAAATATGCTTTTAACCTTTTGAATAAATAAGTCTTGCTTGCTTTTAATCTTTACAGCACAACATTGATCATACTATCCATTAACATTATTATACAGTGCGTTCGAAAAGTCTCTCCGCAGTGCTATGTTAAACGCATAGGAAATTGAAAAACTACAATGTTTTCATTCAACCATGATTTAGTGATTTTATTACATAACCTTTTGATTTTACAGCATGTGTTGAAAGTGTTTTCCACCATTTTGCAGGCACAGAGCAACTCGTTTACACTTGTTGTCAAACACTTTTTTTAAAGTGTTGGTTGACTACGGAGAGACTTTTCGAACGCACCGTACTTTTCAAGATAAGAAATAAAACCTAACAAAATATAACTTTGTCGGCTCGTGGCAATATAACTTTTGCTAACGAAACATTTATATTTTCTTTTCATTACCGCTGTTGTTAAGATATTAAGAACATAAAAGTTTACGTGTATTAGAACTTTAGTGTAGCAAAAGAAAATTATTTAAAGTAATGCATACTAAAAAAAACAGTAGCAGATACAAAATTTTATTTCCTACCCAACGAAAATTTATTTCTTATCACTTCTCCCGTCCGTCAACAAGGTAGAGACTAGAGAGCGTAAAATTTATAGGAGTTTCGTTAATGTGCGAAATACTTTGATATGACTTTCATTCATTTTATGGACACTCTTTGAAATTAATTATATTAATCTAAGTTAAAAAATGTATTATCTTATCTGATTATGTATTATCTTACGTTTATATTGTCATTGCTGCCGCAGATGTATTATTCTTTGATCATTACACTGGTATGCATCAATTTTGCTGTCAAGGGTTTTGTAAGTGATTCTTATAGAGTGTTTCCTGCTGATTTCGAATCTGCAATCCGTTTTTCTCAATCAGCTCAGGTTATCTGGCTATGGCCTCATAAGTAAAATAGAATTTTTCGTGATTTTGTCAAAGCGGAATTGGAACAGTAACGTCTATCATCACTTGTTTCACTTGTATAATATCTTTTTTTACTTTTCAGGCATATAGATAAAATATTTCATAATGAATAGAGCGTGTAAAAATGATCCCAATAGATTCTGCTACATATGTGGGACGGTTACCATGCCAAATAACCAGTCCCAAATCACTAAATTTGTGAAGACAATGTATAGAGCATACTTTGGAATTAAGCTAGGGGACCAGGACAAAAATTTCGCCCCTCATATGTGCTGCAAGACGTGCATTGAAAATTTGAGAAGATGGAGCAAAGGCAGAGCGAAATCTTTGCCTTTTGGAATTCCCATGATTTGGAGAGAAGGAAAGGATCACGTGACAGATTGCTATTTCTGCATGACAAACCTCCAAGGTGGGCTTATAAATTTATTTTTCTTAAATATTTTGAAATCCTCGTATGAAACTTGACATAATATTCACCATAATGTAATATTCACCATATATAGCATAATATTCACCATAATGGTAATCATACATTTACATATACATATTGTTATAGAAAATACATTTACACATACATATTGTTATACAAGTTACATTTACATAACAATGATTGTATATTTTCTTTCTTTTTCATTCATATTGTTCCCGAAGGGACAATATGAATGAAAAAGAAAGAAAATATAGACTTCATCGACCTATTTCATATCTTACAGACCGCAGCCTTCCCTCACGAGCCGCCACTGTCTGAATGCTTCTTCTATTTCATATGCAAGTTTTATATCCATGTTTCTGTGTTTCTATTTTCAGGAGTTAACAAGAAGAATAAACACATTGTTGTATACCCTGACATCCCTTCTGCTATGAGACCTGTACCCCATAGTCCTGGAATTCCAATACCCGACCCAGGTTCGCGTAACGGTAAATTTGCGTATAGTATGTCAGGGAAAGATTTAACAAGCGTAGAGCAGGAAAAAGATTTAGGAGTTATAGTCACTGGTGATTTAAAAGTAGCGAAACAAAGTACAGCAGCGGTCAATAAGGCGAACAAAGTGTTAGGTTTTATAGCTCGAAATTTTGAGTACAAATCGCGCGATATTATAGTTCCACTTTATAAATCATTAGTTAGACCCCATTTGGAGTACGCGGTCCAATTTTGGAATCCGTATATGCGCAAAGATATAGACAAAATCGAAAGAGTTCAAAGACGAGCAACTAAGATGATTCCGTCGCTTAGGTCAAAGTCGTACGAGGATAGGCTTAAGGAGTTAAAATTGACAACACTCGAGACCAGGAGGTTAAGGGGTGATCTAATCCAGGTTTTCAAAATTATGAATGGGTTCGATAACGTAGATAGAGATAGCTTTTTCGAAATATCTCAATATAATAGGACTAGAAATAACGGGTGTAAGTTGACAAGTAGAAGGTCGAGACATCAGTTGCGAAAAACTTTTTTACGCATAGAATAGTAAATAGCTGGAATAGTTTGCCGGTAGAAGTAATTAGTAGCACGTCTATAAACATGTTTAAAAATCGATTAGACGCATATGTTGATAGAAGGGGTATAGTTTAAGGTAGTAAAATTAAGGCTTCTGGGGATAGATCCCACAGCTCAACACAAGTGTTGTGGGATATAGGGAGGCAGCGTCTTGGGTTAGGGGATACTCTCTGTCCTTACGCACCCCATTTAAAGAGATTCCTCTGCCGAGCGGTGGCCCCCATAGTACTGTGAGGTATTGAAAAACTCATGATCTTCACTTGCCCCACAAACACCTTTAAATGGGAGACCCAAAATGGGTGCACACACATTTCTACATTACTGTACAGTCTTTACAGCCATACCTACTCTTTTTCTCGTAAGTGTATATATTGTAATGTATATGATTGTAAATTTTGACTTGGTCCGCTATCGATATGGACCGTGACTTGATGGATAACGTAATGAAATTGACTGGATTCTTTGGATCCGATATATTTGCATGTCCTTTATAAATAGATATAGGTGTGTAACATATTTGTGGATAGTAGTCTATTATGACTTGATCCTCTGGATCAGAGATTCTATCTTTAGTTTTAAATCGATAATTAATTATTTTTAATTGATAATGTATATGGTTGTAAATTTTGACTTGGTCCGCAATCGATATGGACCGTGACTTGATGAATACCGTAATGAAATTGACTGGATTCTTTGGATCTGATATATTTGCATGTCCGTTATAAATAGATATAGAATGTAACATATTTGTGGATAGTAGTCTATTATGACTTGCTCCTCTGGACCGAGAGATTCTATCTTTAGTTTTAAACCGATAATTAATTATTTTAAATTGATAATTATTTAGTTTCGTAAAAATTGGTCGTTGCCAATTTACCGGCAGTTTTTAAATAAGTTTCTTATGTTCTTGTGGTTCGGAACCCACGTAAAATTGTAGGTCCCCTCCGCCACCACGGAGGACATACACAATACACGATTACGAACACAGTTAGGTAGACCAGCCATGAGTGGATCCTAGGGTCTTTGTTGGTCTGAAACATTATAACATTATAACATTATAACCTCAAACCCTGGACTTCGATGATTCTGATGATGAATCAATGACCAATGCCAATGACCAGTCCCAGTCGTATATACCTCAAAATACCGCTTCAAATGAGCCGAGGCCTCTCAACCAGGCCAAACTTAATGATCTTACCAGGGATTTAGGACTTTCCAAATTAGCTGCCGAGATCTTGGGCTCACGACTTCGAGAGGACAACTTGCTGGCTCCGGGAACAACATTCTCCTGGTATAGGAAACGAGAGGAAGAATTCCGCAAGTTTTTTGCAGTGCTCGAAAATACCTCTTCCTTAGTGTACTGCTGCAATGTTGAGGGGCTAATCGAATCCTTGGGCCTGCCATATAACGCATCAGAATGGAGGCTATTTATAGACTCGTCTAAACGAAGTTTGAAAGCAGTACTTCTCAACATTGGGAATAGGGTTGCATCAGTCCCTGTAGCACATTCCGTACAACTTACTGAGAGCTACGATAACATGAAAATTTTACTGGATGCTCTCGTATACGACCAACATAACTGGAGGATCTGTGGAGATTTGAAGGTAATACTAATATCATAAGTAAACTATTGCTATTACTATGTTGTTTTTCCAAAGGTTATTTGAGAGCGTATAAGAACACTTAACTTCCCCACAGAAGTGATACAGTCCAATGCATAGATTTTTTTATCTGATAGAACAAATTCTCTAAATTCTTTAAATATTTTCATTTTTTTTCAGATTGTGGCATTTGTATTGGGAATGCAAGGGGGATACACGAAATACCCATGTTTCCTCTGCAAATGGGATAGCCGAGCGGATGAGAAGCACTATGCACAGCGTGAATGGGCATCCAGAGAGAATTTTGAACCTGGGTCGCATAATGTCGTTTCAGTGCCCCTTGTACCACCAACAAAAATTTTGCTCCCACCACTTCATATTAAGCTGGGCTTGATGAAAAAGTTCAGCAAATCAATGAATAAGGAGGGTTCAGCATTCCGATATCTCGAGAGTAAATTTCCTCATATATCTGATGCTAAACTAAATGCTGGGGTTTTTGATGGTCCTCAAATTCGAACTTTGATCAAGGATACTCAGTTCGAAAACGCAATGACTCCAACTGAGAAGAATGCCTGGCAGGCATTCAAATCAGTTGTCACTGATTTTCTTGGCAAGCGTAGAAGTCCAGAATACGAGTCCGTTGTCGAAAACTTGATGGAAGCTTTCAAAGCTCATGGGTCGCGCATGTCCATAAAAATGCACTTTTTGTGGTCCCACTTGGACTATTTTCCTGAAAATTGCGGGGATTATAGTGAGGAACAGGGTGAACGATTTCACCAAGATATCAAAATAATGGAAGAGAGGTACCAGGGAAACTGGGATATCAATATGCTGGCGGACTATTGCTGGTGTTTGAAGCGAGACGTGCCCGAAGAAAAACACAGACGGAAAGCCAAAAAAACTTCATTCCTTCCTCAATAAACTTTTTTCCATATTCATTGTATGAATAAAAGTATTTATTCACACAATGTTTTCATTTTTCACGAGTGTTCTTATAATATTACTCGTATCTACAGTGTTTAAGGTAAAAAAATCAATGAATTTGGGGATAAAATTGGACTTATAATAAATGGCCAATAGAGAAAAAACCTGACCTGATTGAGGAAAACCAATGTCATTTTCGAATTCAGCATGGTCGAATTATATAATATGAGTTGAAAAAACCCTCACATCAGACAAAAAAATTTCATATGCATACCAGTGTTATTTATACTAAATTCATCAAATTTTATTCGAATTTCAATTTTATGTGAAATGAATGCATTGTTGTCCCGTTATTTTACTTCTAAGTTTTTTTCAATGGATTAAGGAACAGTATTGAGTGAAAAGTTATTAAAACTGGAAAAGAATTTATTTGGTTGTACGACATTTCGCTAAAAATCGGATAAATTCTTCTCTACTTAAAGTAAATATTGTTCTAAATTTTTTTTTATAAATAATACTTAATAAAACTATTAAAATGGTGGAAGCAAATGGTAACAAAATATTTTAATTTGAGGGTATAATGAACCAAAGAATAGCTTTATTAGAATTACGAAATAGGTAAAAACAGTCTGGCTCATTAGCAGATGTATAAAATAAGATAAAGTTTCGAAAAATGTAATCACAAGATTCAAAATGTGAAATACTCACCAACTGTTCAGAAGATGGAAAAATAAAAAAATAACTGTTGATATCTACTGTATTATCCGAAACCCTGCATCCGAACTGCATCTGAGTTCTTAAAAGAAGGATATCGCTCAATAATCCATCACTGAAACCCCCCCCCCCTCCCGTTCTTCTAATGCAATGGGCTTCCTTCTACAGGACAGTGTATAAATGTATTTAGCTAAACCAAGTGTTCTCTAACCTTAGAAGACTTCGCTGAAGACGTAATGAATATCTTGAATTTCCGAGGTGTGACACCACTATACTGTATAGAACACATTCCCACTAATAGAAGATTCACTGCCGATCAGTGGGTCAAAATCTTTTAAGCATATGTTGCTTTCAGTTCATATATATACCAGCTTTATTATCCTGGGAAAATGACAGTCCAAGCATACTTCTCGAATTAATGAAAATATTTTATCATGAAGATCACTAAATATTCGTCATTTTGTAGTGAAAATATTACAAAAAATATAGTTTAATAAATAATCTTTCCATCCACCTTCACTTTCGATGATCTGCAATCCTTTGGGAGTTCACTCGACATGTGCAACCATGTGCAGGCTTCGCAGCGATTCCCACTGTCGAGTAGTGAGTTCAACTCGGGCACTCGATGTTTCCTCTGAAGCATTACAACTGTTAAGCAGGTTGGTCCAGATATTCCCAATATATGAAATGAAAAGAAAATGAAAATGAAAAGGTTTATTGGCAGACTATAGTCCATATGACAAATATTATTAATACAATGACAGTTCACATACTAAGGATAGAAATAAATACAGTTGAATAGAAATAATACAGTAATGTCGAAGTTAAGCGGAGCTATAGACAGACGTTTTCGTACCAAGAATTCCATAGCTTAAGCCTTTGAAGATAAACGGCAAGACTCATGGATAGCATGGATAATCGGGTTCTTTGATTTTTTTAATTCTTTGCATTAGACTATATTGAGTACGTCTTGTTACCTCCGGGAAGCTCGGGACATTGCGGCTAGTAAACATTTGTGAAGCTGAGCATCTCGGGGGTAATTTATGTAAGAGTCTAAAAGACCTGTTGTACAACAAATTTAGGGTTCTGCCAAAACCTTTTTTATAATTCACCCAGAGTTGATGTTCGTATATATTACTGCAGAAAGTACGAAAGAGAGTGTCTTTAGCTTCACTTGTACAGAACCAAAAGTTCCTTATAGTCATATTGGCTTTAACACAAAGGCTTCGAGATTGTTTTCTTATATCTGAGTCATCACTGAAGGAGCTGGTAATAGTTTGACCTAAATACGTAAACGCTTGTACTTCCTCAATTACTTCACCTTTCATATATATATATATATATATATATATATATATATATATATATATATATATATATGAACGGTGAAGTGTTTCGGAAGGCCAGTGTATATATATATAATATATATATATATATATATATATATATATATATATATATATATATATATATATATACAGGGTGTCCCATAAGTCCGGCATCATAGGAAAAATAATAAAAAAAGGCAAAACAAAAGCTTTTATTTACAGAACGTGCTCAATATGTCCACCATTGTTTTCAATACACAAATTCAGACTTGATACCCAGTCAGCAAGCACACGGTGAATGATGTCAGGAGTAATGGTGCTACATGCCCCAATAATGCGCTGCCGCAAATGTTCAACACTCCTAATTTCCTCTGCGTATACCAGCGCTTTCAAGTGGCCCCAGAGATAAAAATCTAGTGGCGTGAGATCCGGGCTTCTAGCTGGCCATTCCACAGGCCCTCGACGTCCTATCCAATGACCAGGGACTTGTTGGTACAGGTATTCCCTTACTTGGGTGCTGTAATGTGCAGGAGCGCCGTCTTGCTGGAACCATGTTGGGAAATTTCCTTCTTCGTTCAAGACATTGGGAAATGCTTCTTCCTTGAGCATACGTAGGTAGGTGCCTCCAATGACATGTTCATCGAAAAAGAGGGGGCCTATGATGCGATCCTTCTAAATGCCACACCATACCATCACCCGAGATGCACCTTGTTCCTTTGAAGAGGTATACCCAATGGTGTAGTGCTAAATAAAGAAGTGAGGGAACGCATTTTGAAAGTGTTACTCAGATGCGGGGGAGACAATGGCGAGCGCGGCGAGCCCATACAGCTGGGGGTCCGGGGGCACTGTAAGCTCCCCGGGAAATCTTTTGAAATCTGACCAATTTCAGGAATATTTTGAGGTCATATGCACTGGATATTAGGATATATTCCAAGGTTGAACATGCAGTATTTCCAGTGTCATTAGATATACGACATCCAGTACGATCAATAAAAATAGCTAACAACTGGAATGATTAACTAAAAAAATGTTAACAACTGGTACGCCGTGGTGACTGTTTCACCAGATCTTTATAGGCTAGCATTGCCTCAGTCGAAGCTAAAAGAAATGAAACAGTTAATGATTCTTTCTCATATTTCTTCTAGGAGTGGGAATTAAAATTTCATGACGTTACAGGGGCGGATCCAGGAATTTAAGCAGAGGGGGGTCTAGTCTTGGTGGGGCTCGTTACTGATATGTCCTCGGCAGAAGGCCGAGGACGCGCGAGCGAAGCGAGCCCCAGGGGGGGTGTCCCCCCTCTCGGTAGGAAATTTTCATATTTGAAGATAGCTTTAGATGGATTTGAAGTATATTCCCGTTATCAAAATCCTGCTTGTTCACACACCCAGTCCAGGTCTGAAATGTCTCAGGATCGGACATAAACTTTTTTTCTTTATTCTTTTTAAGGAAATTAATTTTGTGGCAACCGGGATACATGTACCTTAAGCCATTTTAAGTCTTCAGGTCTTATTTTTCATATATAGGAGCAAACAAACGCCGCGGATGTTTCTGTATGAACATTCGGACCACTTTGTCAGTCTCAATCGGAGTGTCATAGTACATGTTCATGAGCACCAGTGAAGTGAGATGCTCCTCGCCCATTGTTGATCGAAGTGAAGTTTTATGTCTCCTCACTGCAGAAAATGACCTCTCTGCTCCACAGCTTGTCACTGGAATGATGCATGCAATCTGTAAGAGTACGACCAAGTTCGGGAAGAGGTCTTTGCAGGAATGGATTCACCGAATCAATCCATGCCCGATCAACGACGCAGACATTGGCCTTCAAAACATTGGATTCAACTACGCGAGTGCCGAGACTACATCGCCACGGGCCTGGGCGCGCCAAAACCTCATAATCGAAAAATCGTTGGTCACCGTGAGAAGGGGGGTGGGGTCCGGACCCCCTCGACCCCCCCCTGGATCCGCGCCTGCGTTAGAGATTTGTAAGTTCGGATTTATTTGAAATAGTGAGGGAACGCCGTTCCGTCTACCAAAAAAAGTAAGGGAACGCCGTTCCCACAGCACTACACCACTGGGTATACCAGTGAGGGTTGTTTTGAGACCAGTAGCGGGTGTTCTGTCGATTTACCTCACCATTTCCATAAAAAACAGCCTCGTCACTGAACAGAATGGTGGACGGGAAATTGGCATCCCGAGCGTATTGTTCCGTAGCCCATTCACAAAATTCCATCCGCCGGTCGGGATCATCTTCGCTTAATTTCTGTAGGATCTGAAGTTTATATGGATGCCATTTGTGATCCTGAAGAATGCGATGGATGCTACTTTTCGACACTCCTGTCTTGGCGGACAATCGCCGAAGAGACTTATTGGGATTTCTGTTAAAATGAGCCAGGATAGCAGTCGCTGTATCATCGTCAGTGGACCTCCTTGAAGGTCCACTGCGTGGTTTATCTTCTATGGATCCTGTTTCCTTAAACTTTGCAACAAGTCTGCTAACACAACTCTGTGTTATTGGCTCGCGGTCTGGATGCAGTCTGTTAAATTCAGCAGCGGCCTCTCTTTGACTCCGATTTCCTATAAGTAGAATTATCTGGATTCGTTCTTCCTTGCTCACAGACATTATGGCCTGTAGAAAGAGAAAAATATCAATTATGGTTTGTAGAAATAGAAAAATATGAATTTCTCCTATGATGCCGGACTTATGGGACACCCTGTATATATATATATATATATATATATATATATATATATATATATCAGTGGCGACTCGTGGTATAAATGTATGGGGGTGCGATTTCATAAAATTGTACGACAACACGGACTCACAATAGGCTAGCGCGAATCCAACTGCCGCTCACAAGTGTACTTGTATTAACATATGCGGCTATGCCAGACCTACAATTCTAGTTAATTACAAATAAGTAATAATTTCAATAAAATACATATAAATGGCTTATATCATTATTACTGAAGTAACTATTAGTAAAAATAAAGTTGTTATTATAAAAAAAATTCGCGATTGTACTTATATTTTCATTACAACAGTAAAATATAATTTATATTTACTTGAGCGAAAAATCTATCGCTCCATTCGGCTGCAATATTATTTTGTATTCAAACAGCGGTACGCTGTTTGAAGCTATGCTATAAGTTTAGAATATTATGTACTGTATGAAGGCTTACTCAAAATGCCTCATGAATCATGATATGCCACATGAATTTTTAAAATATATTTCAAGAATATTTATTTTAATATCTTAAAATTAGTATATTTTTTATCTGTTAAATTAATATTTATCGTTTCAAGCAAGGGGGAGCGACCGCTCCATCGCTCCTATACGCCAGTCGCCACTGATATATATATATATATATATATATATATATGGGTTCCTTTCCACCCTCCCTAATCCGTAGATTCTACCTTGCAGAACTTTTTCATTTTTTGGTGACGGGCTTGTGGTTCCATCTCTGTTTAAATTTAATCAGTAAGGCGAGTTTTAACAGTATTCTAGCTTAGAAATTTTCCTTTCCATATTGCATTGTGCATTATTCGAACTGGAA
The DNA here is from genome assembly GCA_023014485.1 of Bathynomus jamesi. Lineage (NCBI taxonomy): Eukaryota > Metazoa > Arthropoda > Malacostraca > Isopoda > Cirolanidae > Bathynomus > Bathynomus jamesi. The sequence goes on along the minus strand of JAJOZX010001184.1, from coordinate 514,799 downwards.
TTCATTAAAAAAATTATCCAGAAAAAAATACAAAGCATTTATAATAACAACATTGAATGCAAAAAACTTCACTTTTTTCTATGTGAAGGTCAAAATATGATAATAAAAACCACTCTAGTAGACAGAGTTTATTTCCACAACAGTTTCGATGCCCACTGGCATCCTCTTCGGGTGGATACAGAAAAACGAATGAACCAAAAACAAGAGGGAAAACAGTTCAGGGACCATTAAGAAATTCGCACCTAGGTTAGATCCTGTTCTCCCGACACTGGAAGGGCATTTTTATTAAAGGGACCGCTTATAAGTACATTCGCACAAATTTATAGAACAAGAAAATGTATAGAACAAGAAGATAATTTTAATTTGTGCGAGGGTACTTATAAGTTAGAGTGAGACCCTTTAATGAGATTCTTGGTAAAAAAATCCCTTACGGAGTCGGGTGAACGAGTTCTAACCTAAGTGTGAATTTCTTAAAGGTCTCTGGATTGTTTCCTTACTCGTTTTTGGTTCATTCGAATTTTTAAATGTAATAATTAGTGTAAAGGTAATAATAATTAATGTTAAAAAAATGTAAATGCAATAATAAATGCAGTAATTATATCAAAATAGTAGAATCTGTATGTATAGAACAAGTAGATAGTTTTAATTTGTGCGAATGTACTTATAAGCGGGACTCTGTTGTGGAAATAAACTGTCTACACTAGAGTGGGTTATTATTAGCAACAATGAAATTCGTATAAGAAAGGTTGAAGTATTCTTTGACATAGATTACCAGTTATTCCTAGTTTAATCGAAATAATATATTTTTTTTAACTATAGGCTACATACAGATAGTTTAGAAGTGATAATTTGTCTAGAGAATTTTCAATTTTGGAGTTAGAGAAAGAAGGGAGGGGGGGAATTGGAACTGGGGATGTTTAGTTGGGGCTCGCTACATCATCGAAAAGCGGAGGATGGTCAGCCATCCAACTACTGAACAGATCCAACGCCGCTTGACCTCGCTGATCTAACGCAAAGCGGCGTTGCGACGTGGCTACGATGTATCTTTGGAGCTAGAAGTTAAGGAACAAGATAGGACTTATGAATTATCTTTATATAGTAATAAAACCAAACGTGCAAGCGAAGGTTTATTTGTTCAGAAGGTTACGGAACCTTCACATTTTGAAAATTTATTTCGCTCAATGCATGAAAAATTTAACAAAGAAATTTTACCTCATATTTCCTTTCCATGTTGTCCCTAGTATCAACTCTGCAAAGAGTGTGCAATGTAGGGAATTAATTATTATTTTAATTTAATTTTGTTCTATTTACTTATGATTATTGTTATTATTATTATTATTTCTAGAAAGGGGCGTGTTTCGGAAGGCCAGTGTATTCGGTATCCAATCATACAAAGAGAAGACGTAGCATAAAGCTATTTCTCAATTGGAAATAATTCAGGGAAAGAAGTTTGAAATTTTCTGTACTTTTTCTCGTAGAATATTTCATCGGCGAACTTTTTGTCGCAAGTAGGGAAGACCGGGGCTAGTTGAGACGGGTTTTTACAATTCACTTTTTTGTATCGTAAATAAATTAGTTGAGTAAAAGTACTTGTTGGTCAATACATTCTTGTCTTCTTTTATTTGATTAAATACAAATTATTATAATAATGTTAATTGAAAAATAATACATTAAAATATAAAAATTAAACTTGGAAAAATATTTCATTTAACCCCATATCCGGGGCATGTTGAGACGTAGTAAGGGGCAATTTGAGACGATACATTTCTAGATCAAATATATTAGAATTGCAAGATTAACTTTCTAGAATGAATATCAAGCATTTGCTTGTTACGTACAACAAATAAATTGTCAATTAAACGTTCATCCAACTCTGGGTTTCAACTATCGCTATAAGTTACCGGAATCGCAATTAAGACAAATGTAAAATGCACTCTTGTTTGTGCGGGTCTCATGTGCCCAACAAAAACGCATTGTTCAAGGCAAACAAGACAGAGCGTGTCATCCTCATCGTCTGATGATTCACTAAAATCAAGTTCGGGAAGCAACTTCCGATGGGTTCTATTTTTGTCATTGCTTTTTCCTTCTGCTGGCATTTGTTTCTTAAGAGAACGATTGGCAACTCTACACTTACTTACTTTTCTTTTCTCCTGCTCCTGAGCTAAAGCTTTCTTAACAGGTGTATCTGTCAGAATTGCTGTTGTGTTGTTCGCTTGTTTATGTGTGGTAGCTTCTGTGTGAGGCCCGGCTTTTGGATATGGATGCAGATATTCAGGAGAAAATGCAGATGAGGATGGACAATTGGACATTGACACATTTCTTCACCCAATGTTTGATTTGAGACGATGCTTGTGGATATCGACAAGGGAATAAATCCTTTAGTTTATAACTAAAAATATGATATTACATGGGGCAAATTGAAACAATCTTAACCCACCCCAACCAAGTCGCCATATTAAAAACGCTGCACAAACTACTATGCCTTGTGAAATTTAGGCTGATAAATTACATGAATATTAGCTCAAAAGTGTGTGTATAAAACAACTACTGCACTATAAGTTCACTATTACCATTACTATTACTATTACTATTATTACTATTACTATTAAGATCAGACTTAAAAATTTACTCTTGGTGTGTGAAAATAGAAACTCTTACCTTCTACCGCAGGCGTGCAGCTTTCAAATCCATTAACACAAGGGAAGGAAAAAGGAACTGTTGTGCGCATGTGTCGTATGTATTGCAGCGCTATCCATGTGAAAAAAATCATGGCGCTCTGTCTCAACTTACCCCGTGTCTCAAGTAGCCGCGGTCTCCCCATATATATATATATATATATATATATACAAAGGTGGGCAGGACCGAGTTCTAAAAGGACCGAATTCCAGGAACTCGGTCCTTTTTAAGGACCGTGAGCGGGAAAGTCGGTCCTTTTCTCAGTGAGGAGCGACGGTCCATTTTTAAGCAATTCCGGACGGTCTTTTTTAGTGATTTTAGTGTGTTTAGTGATTATTGGAAGTTCTAAAGAAGATGGAAACTCAAGCATTTAACTTAATAACTTTTTTTCATCATTTATGTATTGTATTAATTATAATTTACGTTAATAAAATTAAAGATTTCCGGTGTCTTTAATTTAATTTTTCATTTTAATTAAATTTTTCACTTATATTATATATAAGGACCGAGGACCGAGTCGTTCCTAGGTCCTATCTTCAGAAAGGACCGGGACCGTCGGTCCAGTTTGAGGCAAGAACCGGGACCGTCGGTCCTTTTTGAGGCCCGGGTGCCCACCTTTGTGTGTGTGTGTGTATATATATATATATATATATATCAGTATATATATATAAGGAAATCGGAGTCAAAGAGAGGCCGCTGCTGAATTTAACAGACTGCATCCAGACCGCGAGCCAATAACACAGAGTTGTGTTAGCAGACTTGTTGCAAAGTCTCTTTGACTCCGATTTCCTATGAGTAGAATTATCTGGATTCGTTCTTCCTTGCTCACAGACATTATGGCCTGTAGAAAGAGAAAAATATGAATTATGGTTTGTAGAAATAGAAAAATATGAATTTCTCCTATGATGCCGGACTTATGGGACACCCTATATATACACATACCAGGTGGGTAAAAAAAACTGATCATGCTAATACAAATGGCTTTATTTGAGTCAAAATATGAGTCTGAGTTAACAAAGTTTTTACAGAATTACTTTAGAGTGTCGATAAAATTATTTTGACAATTGTTCAATGTAACTTCCATTTTGTTGAATACGTGGTCAAACGTAGACGCCACTCATCAGTGTACCTGCCAATATACCATTGTGACACATTGTTCCAACCTTCCAAAACTCGTTCACGCAATTCGTTCACATTTCGAATTCTTTCACTGGGAATGTAAACTTTTTACTTCAATGCCTCCCAAATACCATAATCTAGAGGTGAAAGATCCGGACTGTTGGCTGGCCACATGTTTGGCTCAATGAAGTCTGGGGTTTCTTTCTGCAGGTAAGCCACAGTTCGTTGTGCTCTGTGCGCAGGAGCACTATCTTGCTGGAAAGTGTAATTGTTGCTACTAATTTGTCGAACATCTCTCAAATACTGTGGTAAAATCTGCGTGCAGTAATATTCGGCATTGATTTTGACTTGGGGTTCAATTATAACAATGTTGGTTTTCCCCAACTTTGAAACACAGCCGCCTACCATGATGCTTGGTGAGTAGCTTGAAACTTCCTTCACTAAACGCTCTGGTTTTATGTCTTGTTTTCTTGCAACATTCCCCTACACACGATCATTCTGATGATTAATTGGTAGTATAAGGTGAAATGTTTTCTCGTCAGAAAACCATATTCGTCTAACTGATTGTCCCTCAAATCTGTCGAGCAAATTTTGAGCACAAGTTACGCATTTGACCTTGTTTGTATCCGTTAGTGATTGAACAGATTGCCGTCTATAAGAACGTAGCCCCAAATAATTTTTTGCAATATTCCTAACGGTGTCACGGGAAATACCAGTTTCTTTTTCGATTTCCCTCGGAGAGAGATGAGTTCCGAGCTGATCTTCTTGACTCAAGATATAACGTTCCACCAAGTCGATGTTATCCTCCGTTCTAGCACTCCGGGATCGCCCACTTCCTTCACGTTTATCAATACCACCAGTCTCGTCAACTTTGCACCTGATTGTGTCCAAGGTTTGTCTGGAAATTCACTCAACATACACGGTGCACCCTATTCCTTCGCGATTCTCAAGTTTTTCATTAGTAATTTATCCTCTTCACTGTATGGTGGCATTTTACACTTACTGAACAAGTTACTGAACACCTTACAATGTACTTATCCTTTTCTAATTCATAAAATATGAAAAAGGAAACCATGAAAATTAATATAATGAATGCTTATTCATGCATAAAAATTTCAATCAGATTGGTTCAATATTAAGACGCAAAATACTGAGAACATCAGCGTGGTTAGTTTTTTTTTAGCCCACCTGATATTTAGTTGTCAAATACAAACATAATTGCACAAAATACTTTCTTAGATTTATTATGTGTTTTACTATACATGTAAACATTCTCAGTGATATAGATGCGCCTCGGTGGTGTAGTGGTTAGTGTTGCTGACTACGAATCCATCGGCCCCGGGATCCAGACCTGTGACGGCAGGCGATGCGCAGCAAAACCCAGTTGTTCATCCTTCCACACAATAAAAAAAAATTGGTTGGTAGATAAATGGGTACCCTGGGTAGTCTAGTGGTTAAGACGCTGTGCTGCTGGTGGGGCTGGTTCGGATTCCACGTTAAACTATAGGTCTAAGGTTGAGTGACAAGCTTGACCTTCGTCAGAATGAACAATTCTGGCGGAAGTAAACCAATGTAAATATACATATCCATTATGTAAACATTACATATAATTATGTAAATATACATATATCACCATACATAACATGTATGAAGTAGATAGCTTTGCAAGCTATACTCCACCAGCTGGGCACATGTTTCAAAATTCCAAGTTCTATAACATGACTTTTGTGTTTTTCGTGTTGCAAATTGATTAATCACAGTACCCAAATTGAGTTGTTTCGCTTCGGCAAACGATTGAAACAATGTAAAATAGTTATACATTATTTCACACTTATTTACAAGGAAAGAAATAAATATAAATATTTATAAAAACAATAAATATAAAATTATAAAACAAATATAACCGACTCCAGGTTTGGCACACCACACAGTCCATATTCATTTATAACAGCGCCCCTTTGAGGTTTGCGCCTGGAGCGCATATCGTATATTCCCTGACAGCCTAAAGGAAGCCAAACTATTCCCTGCATTTAAGTCAGAAAACCCCGACACTCTATCCAATTATCGCCCCATTTCCCTATTGGCAACTTTAAGTAAAGTATTTTAAAAAATCGTATATGTACTTTGTGGGTTTGCATCATGTACAATAAACTTACTAAGTCCTTAGTCAAATACGATATTTTAATTGAAACACAATTTTGGTTTAGAGGTAGGCATACAACGGAAGATGCCATAAACATACTATTAGAAAATGTCTATCAGAGCCTAACCAGCAAAAAACACTGCCTTGGTCTTCCTCGGCTCGTTAAAAGCATTTGATACACTTTCGCACGAACTCTTACTGAATAAACTTCACATATACGAAATAAAAGGAAATATTCTCTATTGGTTCACATCGTATGAAACAAATCGTCATCATACATCGGATTGAAAGATAATCTATACGACAAGGCGATGCTAACTAGTGGAGTCCCACATGAATCTATTCCTCGGCCATTACTATTTTTAATTTAATCAACGATTTTCTTCTCTCAACCACGTTAAAGTGTGTACACTATCGAGACACCCGACTTCCTTCCTCCCATCATAACTTAGACCTTCTGACAAATAAAACGAGCAAGCAATTGTGTATAAATAGTTGTTTCTTAATAAACTTTTACTGAAAGTGATAAAGTCGACTTATATGATTATTACCGCAAAACGTATAAATACAATATTATCACATAAAAATTGGGAATACTAACTACTCTTGCAAGGAATGAGATTAAAGTACTTCGCATTAATTTAGACAAAAACTAAATTTCAAAAGTCACGTACAACATATCAAATCCAAAATATCAACATTTGTATTCATATTATTTTAACTAAAAAAGACCCTTACTCAAAACGCATTCTTTACCCTGTATTATTCCTTCATCCATCCACATTTATTATATTGCATTACAACATGGGGTAGCTCAAATAAATATATAAAACAGCCTTTGGAAGTAATTCATAAAAAATTACTGCGAACCCTCTCAAATAATGATAACAGACAAAGTCACACCTTTCAATATGTTCAAAGTTATCAATAAAAATCAATATACATCACCCATTCGAAGAGCAATCACCTCCCATCAAATTCGTCACAATTATAACACTAGACTCCCTAGAAATTTTATACGCGAACCAAGCTATATAATAGAAACTGCAGGAAATGCACTCTCTTTCAAAGGAGCAGATGTATGGAATGCAATTCCCATAAATATCAGACAGGCTTCATCACCAAATGTATTTCGTAAATCAATAAAGAAGTACTCCATTAGCTCCAATTGATGTGTAAGTTCACTACTGCCATTATTACTATAGTAGTTAAGACCCCCATTTTATAATTAATTATCTAAAATATGCTAATTTCATTAAGCACTTTTGATTTCATAATTTATCCTAAAATATGTTTTCATTAAGCATCATTTAATTTCTACAGATTGACAGAATTAATAATTTTAAAATTGTGCAAAATAATCAAACATTACGTCTGTAAATTTTTAGCTTTTGTTTATTATTATTATTATTATTATTATTATTATTATTTGTCATTTTCACTTCTCTCATGTAATAAATAAATTGAATCCCATTAATTTTGCCTAAAAATCTCTAATGCTTCTAACGGCATATTCAGATTAGAATACTGTGAATATATTAATGTCATATCAGATATCTAAATTGTACAGAAAAATATTGGGAAATATTTTAAAATTTTATGTAACTTGTATTGTTTTGTCGTGTGTGTATATATATATATATATGCGCCTCGGTGGTGTAGTGGTTAGCGTCGCTGACTACGAATCCATCGGCCTCGGGTTCGAGACCCAACGGCAGCCGGCGCGCAAAAAACCCAGCTGTTCATCCTTCCACACGATAAAGAAAGTGGTTGGTAGATAAATGGGTACCCTAGGTGGCCTAGTGGTTAAGGCGCTGGGCTGCTGATGGGGCGTGGTTCGGATTCCACGTTAATTAAACTGTAGGTCTAAAGTGGAGTGAAAAGCTTGACCTTCGTCGGAATGAACAATTCGGGCGGAAGCTAACCAAAGGTGTATATAATGTTACAAGCAAAGTATGAAAGTCAGGTATTCTATACAATACCTAGGCATTCTATACATTGCCGAATGGTTTTAGGCAAAGTATGAAATGAATGCTAATGAATATTAATGAAGGTTAATGAATGAATGTTAATGATAATATTAATGAATGTTAATGAAGGTTAATTGAATGCCCGGTTAGGTCAACTGTACATTATGTATGCCAGCCTGCTCAAAAACCTCTTTACTTGAGGACAATGGATGCTTTGCATTTTGCGCTTGATTACAGATATATGCCGCCTTGTCACTTTTCTTATAGCTCCTTTATCACTTCGCTGCCTCAGTTTGGTACCCTCCGTTACAAACTTGTTTACAGTTCGATAAGCTCTGCCAAACTGCTTCGCAATTTCAATAGATTTTATATTTTCAGCGAGTAACTTGACTATTTTTCTTTTCTCAGTTAGTGTTAAATCCTTCTTCTTACCCATTTTCACCATTTAGATCCGTAAATAGAATACTTGCTTAATAATTCGGAACGCAATATTTTACATATTTTTCAATAAAATGATAATTATTTTAATTATCAAAATATTTTATCGAAATGAATACCATCACTGCTGCTATATATAGTGATTATTTGCTACAAATTTCATTGAAATCGGGGAAAACTTTTGAAAACAATGGAGAAAATGTAATCTGCTTAATAATTTGGAACGTAGTATATATATATATATTATAATATATATATATATATATATATATTATATATATATATATATATATTATATATATATATATTTTAAACACAGACCGTGCATGGAACAAGGAACTCTTCTGGGAAAATTAAATCCACTATAGTCCGAATAAGTAATGGTAAATGCCAAATACCATAGTTTTTTCTTTTTCATGATGCTAGCCCGACGTGGGCAACTGGTCTCTCGCAAAGAGTTCCCATAAATATAGCTTCCCTCACCAGCTATCTGCAAAGCAGACAGGATCCAGCTTTGGGACATGGATCTAGGGTTTAAAGCAAGCCTAGTCCCACTACATTCAGAACCTCTATATAAGTAAAAGACTCGTTGCATTCACGTCGGATTGAATAAATCAAAGAAAAAGGGGTAACTATTGTATTTTTAGCCGAAAAAACAAAACTTAAACCTCAACCGGGACATTGAGAGTCCACTTTTCAAGGCACGTAACACGTCCGTTTAATATACACAAACTCAGAATGGTCCCCTGAGAAACTTATATGTTAAACACAGACCGTGCATGGAACAAGGAACTCTTCTGGGAAAATTAAATCCACTATAGTCCGAATAAGTAATGGTAAATGACAAATACCATAGTTTTTCTTTTTCATGATGCTAGCCCGACGTGGGCAACGGGTCTCTCGCATATAAGTTTCTCAGGGGACCATTCTGAGTTTGTGTATATTAAACGGACGTGTTACGTGCCTTGAAAAGTGGACGCTCAATGTCCCGGTTGAGGTTTAAGTTTTGTTTTTTTTGGCTAAAAATACAATAGTTACCCCCTTTTTCTTTGATTTATTCAATCCGACGTGAATGCAACGAGTCTTTTACTTATATAGAGGTTCTGAATGTAGTGGGACTAGGCTTGCTTTAAACCCTAGATCCATGTCCCAAAGCTGGATCCTGTCTGCTTTGCAGATAGCTGGTGAGGGAAGCTATATTTATGGGACCTCTTTGCGAGAGACCCGTTGCCCACGTCGGTCTAGCATCATGAAAAAGAAAAACTATGGTATTTGTCATTTACCATTACTTATTCGGACTATAGTGGATTTAATTTTCCCAGAAGAGTTCCTTGTTCCATGCACGGTCTGTGTTTAACATATAAGTTTCTCAGGGGACCATTCTGAGTTTGTGTGTATATATATATATATATAATATATTGAGTAGAATTATCTGGATTCGTTCTTCCTTGCTCAGGACATTATGGCCTGTAGAAAGAGAAAAATATGAATTATGGTTTGTAGAAATAGAAAAATATGAATTTTTCCTATGATGCCAGACTTATGGGACACCCTGTATATATATATATATATATTATATATATATATATATATATATATATATAATATATATATACAGTGTGTCCGTAAAGTCATGGTGGGATTTTAAATAGCTATATTATTGCAACAAAACATGATAATGAGATGAAAAAAAGGCAAATTGAAGAACAACTCTAAAAGAATAACTTTATTTAACGTAGTTCGATATGGGCTCCTCTGGTAGCCCTGCAGACATCTAGGCGGTGATTCAATTCCAGCACACACACGCCCAAGAACATCAGGAGTGACGGATGCGATAGCTTCCGTGATTCGCTCGTGCGAGTGATGAATATCCCTAATGGGTACACTGTACACGCTTTGCTTGACGTAACCCCACAAATAAAAGTCCAAAGGTGTCAGGTCCGGAGAGCGTGGAGGCCATGGCTTCCATCCTCCTCTTCCTATCCATCTCTGTGGAAATTTTTCATTAAGGAATTCTCGAACAACGTTGGCATAGTGCGGAGGAGCACCATCTTGCTGAAAGATGACATTATTGTCAATAAATTGGGGTACTGCAAAATGTTCCAACATAGCGAGGTAGTTGTGTGACGTCACAGTGGGTTCCGCGAAGAAAAATGGGACATTCACTCGATCTCGGGCTAGAGCACACCACACATTAACTTTCGGGCTATTACGCTCATGTTCAACATAGGCATGTGGAGGGCTTAGACTAACTACGAGATAAAGGTTAAGCTTAGCCTAGACTAACTACAAGATACAACTTTGAGAGTTGTTCTTCAATTTGGCATTGTTTCATCTCATTATCATGTTTCGTTGCAATAATATAGCTATTTAAAATCCCACCATGACTTTACGGACACACTGTGTGTATATATATATATATTATATATAATATATATATATATATATATATATATGCAAAAAATAAAAAAAACCGGTTATTATAAAGCAAGAACGTACGTACGTACAGTATATAAGAACGTAATATTATATATGTATACAAAATGAGAGTATAGAGTTGAAAAGTGAAAAAAAAAAAATTAGAAAAGCTTAAAATTAAAAATTATACAATTAAAACTCTCAAAATTAAAAATCTAAAATTAAAAATTATACAATTAAAACTCTCAAAATTAAAAATCTAAAATTAAAAATTATAAATTTTGAAGGACTATCAATATTACAAAATTATAAGATTATAAGGATTATTGAAATTATGAAATTACAAGACAGCATAAATTTAAATTATTATTACTATTATTATTATTATTATTATCATTATTATTATTATATTATTATATATATATAAGAGTAATGATAGGTTATGCTGATGGCAATTCTATTAGTAGATGGTGCCGAAAGTTATCGAAATCATGTTGAGTATGATTGACACTCTTTGTCCTTCCTGGGACTTACGACCATATATTATCCCGTTTCAAAAGTCTGGAATTATAGGAAATATTTTTAATGTCTATTTTTTTATGTAGGAAGGAAAGGACAAGGGCGAACGCCCCCAAAAATGCCCCCCTACCCCACTATATAAGGAGAGAGCTAAAATCAAGGTGTCTGAGACCCACGATACCATTTTATTTATTTATTTTTTTAAGAATTTTGAAAAGAGTGTGTAGTGTATAAAGTGCATATGTGTGTCGTGAAGAATAGAGGGAAAAGCGTATGTTTGAGAGCATGCTGGACTGTTCACAGGGTATAATAATATAATTGACAAATAGATATTCTTAATAGGATTTTGGACTTGTGTTTCAAAAGTCCGGAATCATAGGGATATTTATTTGTCAATTATATATATTATATATAATATATATATATATATATATATACATACATACATACATATATATACACACCACACACACATATATATATATATATATATATATAGAGAGAGAGAGAGAGAGAGAGACACCACACACACATTAAAAATATTTCCCTTGTTTCCGGGCTTTTGAAACACCCTGTATATTCAAATACTTTAATTTAAACGTGCCTCCGTATCTCGGCTACGGTGTACTTTTAGAAGAAAATGAAAGTGTGGTAAAACAGAGGTGGGCTGTACTATATATATATATATATATATATATATATATATATATTATATATACACACACACACACTGTACTGTATATATATCATCTTATATTCAAAATAAAACCTTCTAAATTTAAAACTTACTGTATAGCTTTTTTTTTCCTCGGGGAGTTTTTTCCTTCCTTTGGGTATGAAAATTTCTTGTCAGATGATATAATAACTTGTTTAGAGAGAAGAAACGGCCCTCAAAATTTCTTTTTTTGAGTGATTTGAGACACTGGAAGATAATATTTATGTCTATACGTACAGGGTGGTTCGAAAGTCTCTATCTATTTTGCTGAAATTATTGTATTTTAGGATAAAAATGTCGTAACATAATTAGATGTATATTTATTTATCAAGCTTAGGTCTAAGATTCGACTTAAACACCATCAGTGTCTCTGCAAATCTCACATCTGTCCACTATATTGCGGAATACATTATCAAGCATCTCTGGGGTTATTTTAGTGACTGCCGCGACAATGCCGGTTCGCAGATCCTGCGGGTCTGTAATTCTTGTTTTGTAAACCTCAGACTTTATAAAGCTCCACGCGAAGAAGTCTAATGGTAGTAAATCCGGAGATCGTGCTGCCCAGGGCCTTTTTCCACCACGTCCAAGCCAACGATTTGGTAAGAGCTCATCAAGGTACGCCCGAACGATGTTTGCATAATGACATGGAGCTCCATCTTGTTGAAAGACAACAGTGGCGAGAATGCCATCTAAACGAAGCTGGGGGTTCAAGAAACTGTTGAAGCATGTCAAAATAAATTGGCCCTGTTACCGTAGCTTCTGCAAAGAAAAAAGGTCCGTAAATCTTCGATCTTGCCATACCCAACCAGACATTAACTTTGAGAGAATGTCTCTCCCATTCGTAGAACTCCGTTGGTTTTTCACTAGCCCAGATACGGCAATTATGTCGATTAACCTTTCCGCGTGTGAGGAATGTCACCTCATCGCTGAAGAAAATGTGGTTTAACAAGTTTTCGGTATAAATTTTTCAATCAATTCTATGCACATGGCGGCTCGTCTTGGATAACCCTCTTCGTGTAACTCATGTAGCACTTGAATATGGTAACTTTTCTTTTTTAATGTTGATTTTAAAATCCTTAGAAGAGTCGTTTTTGGTATGCTCAGTCCACGTGATGCTGCGCGAGTTGACATTCTAGGATTTGTTTCAAAGGCATCTGTTACCAATTCGACATTTTCTTGAGAGCTACCTGGACGTCAAGATCTTGCCTCATCATGAACAGATCCTGTTTTTTAAAATTTATTGAGCAGCATGCGAATTGCTTTGTCTGTAGGTCCTGGTTTGTGAAATCTTCTTTTGAATTTTTCTCGAATTTCTTTGCTTCTTCCCTTGGATACGTAGTGTTACTACCATCACGCTTCCTTGTACATCCATCATCATCTGTAGAAAATAAAATAGAACTATAATTATTTCAGCAAAATAGATAGGTACTTTTGGACCACCCTATATAGAAGGTTGCGGGAAGTCTTTGTTTTCTGTTTACCCTATCTTATTTTGTAGGTGTTCTGTGCAATGATTCCTTATTTCATGCAGGTCAGGCTTGTTGCCCTCTCCTCTCGAGTTGGCCTGATGAAGTAAAGAGTTGGTTTTTTGCACTTTCCACTTCACGTAGCCAGGTACTCCTGGCTCAGCTAGAATTGTTCTGAATTAGGTCTGAAGTTTTCTGCTACACTATTCGTGTTCCATAGTTCCTAGGTTGAACAGTCTGGGCACCCTGACGAAAAAAGGTATTTTCCTCCAGGGTTGAGGATGTTCCCTATCTAGCCTTTTGTTTGGGAACACGACGCAGTTTTCCTTTCCTACTTTCCATTATTGTTTAAATGGTTATAGGGTTCACATTGAGATTAGGAACTAGGTTCTCAGTTATTTTCCATGTGGAAATTACAGTGTATCTCTCTCTCTTCTTATTTCCAGCGAGTAAAAATTTAATTCACGTAATCTTGCCCAGTAATTTCGTTCTTTGCATCCATTGATTTTGGTTGTAAAGCTTCTTTGAATCCTTTCTAGTCGACTAATGTCTTCATTTTTATATAGGAATGTTAAGACTAACCAATAATCCATTTTGGGTATGAGCAGAGTTTTCAACAGAAGAATCATTTTATATATATATATATATATATATATATATATAATATATATATATATACACACACACACACACACACACAATGCGCCTCAGTGGTGTAGTGATTAGCGTCGCTGACTACGAATCCATCGGCCCCGGGTTCGAGACCCGACGGCAGCCGGCGCGCAGCAAAACCCAGCTGTTCATCCTTCCACACAATAAAGAAAGTGGTTGGTAGATAAATGGGTACCCTAGGTGGCCTAGTTGTTAAGACACTGGGCTGCTGATGGGGCGTGGTTCGGATTCCACGTTAAACTGTAGGTGTAAGGTGGAGTGAAAAGCTTGACCTTCGTCAGAATGAACAGTTCGGGCGGAAGCTAACCAAAGGTTAACCAAAGGTTATATATATAGTGCGTGTGTTTCAAAAGTCCCCATAGGGATTTCAGAATTATTTATTAATTCTTTTTGTTCCAGGTAACCCATTAAGTTCACAAGGATAATGACGGAATACACCCCCCAAGAGACTTTTTTTCTGCGGGGTTATCTTAAGAGCGTTGTTTATAGCATATGTCCATTAAGCAATGAAAGATTAAAAATGTATAGGTATATGCGAAATAAAAAAACCAATATGTTACATTTCTGAAGAAGAAATCCCAATAATAATAAAAAAGACACTCATTATAAAACAACGAGAAAATAAAAATAGGGACATTTTTTGGGTACACCCTATATATATATATATATATATATATATATATATATATATATGAAAATGATGGAAGCCTATCTTTTCTTCTTTTCTTGATCTAAAAATTTGGAGATGCTCTAATCAGTTCAAATATGAAGTCTATCGTAAGCCTACTAATAATAACTCTTATGTGCATTTTTATTCTGACCATCATCCTTCGATTAAATCCTCTATTTTCTCTGCTATGTTTCTTAGAGCATTGAGAGTTGTCAGTCCTGAATTTTTAGATTCCGAGTTATGCAATATCATGAATATTGGTACTAAATTATGTTATCCTATTTCATTTTTAGATAACTGTCTTAAGAAAGCCAAGAATAGGTATTAATAATGTAATTGTAAAGGAATTTCAGCGTAAAAATATCCTTAGCCTACCTTACCATGTTAATTTTCAATACCTTCCAACTGTACTTAAAGCAATTGGCATTAATGTAATATTTAAGTATAATAATACTGTTAAATCACGCCTAATAAAGAACAGCCCTGATAATGTTGTTGGTTGTGTGTATTCGATCGGATGTACACAATGTAACTCAGTATATATAGGCCAAACCGGTAAAACGTTAGATATTAGGGTAAAACAGCATAAATATGCTTGTAGAACAGCTAATAATTCCAATGCTTTATTTAACCATATGTATAGATGTAACCATAGTATCAAGTGGGATAGTTCTAAAACGCTTGTTAAAAACAGAGATACAATAGAAATAAATATTCTAGAATGTGCATTTATTCATTTTAAAAGCAATTTCAATAACAGTGCGGGGACGTATAAAATTGACGATATCATGTTAAAATTTCTTTTGCCTCTCATTAACCCTTGTTAAGTATGTGCTAATTGCTTTGTTTTTCCTGTACGTTGTATATATTTATGGGCATCTCGCCTTTTATCTTCATTCCCTGACGAGGTGTAGCTTTGAATACACGAAAGGCCTTGGAATCGTTTTTCTTTTTCCTTGTGGGTTTGCAGCATATATATATGGGCGGTGACAAGGTGAGGAGTGTACTTCTGAATACACGAAAGGCCTTGGAATCACTTTTCTTTTTCCTTGTGGGTTTGCATCATATATATATATATATACACCGGCGGATCCAGAGGGGGGGGGGACTGAAGAGGCTCGAGCCCCCCCCCCCCTTCCTCCACTGAACACTCATCTCACGGGAAAAAGCCTTTCCTTTTTTCTTTTCAGATTTACTGTGTCTTTGCCATAATAAAAACTGGCTGTTTATTATTATTATTATTATTATTATTATCAATTACCTTATTACCTTTGGCATTAAATAAAAGACTCGTTGATCGACTGTGTGTTCTCTTAACCAAGTATTGATTACTGACTCTTAAACAGAACAGCCATATTGTGTTTTTTGTGCCTATATACTGGACACCAGTATAGGCCCCCCTCCGAAAGAAATATCCTAGATCCGCCACTGTATATATATAATAAGTAATACTTCCTACTAAAAAAAGAAAATTAAAATTCATTATTAACTATTATCTGCTTGGAAATAATGTAAAAGTAAGTTAAAATTATTATAGTATCATTTGATTGAGTTCCCTCGTTTTTATTCGACCTACAAAGCTTCCAGTTTTTTACCGACATTGTTGTGAATTGTGTAACTTATCGTGTTATTTCCATGCAACCAAATTCTAGGAAATAATGATTGCTTCCTTCTTCGCGATTATATGACATTGTTACATAAGAGCCCAGTAAAGCCTAAAGCTTAAGGGCCAAATAAAATAAAATAAATAGTCGAGCTTCACAATTATTCATGTCATTGTAAATTGTAAAACGAATGTATTTATTTTATTATTAATAAAAGTTATTCATTTCAATTCAATTCAATTGAAATATATCTATCTATCTATCTATCTCTCTATCTTTCTATCTACCTATCTATCTATCTATATATATACACAGTATATATATTGGTTAGTCTGGTGATCAAGACGCCTGACTGCAAATATGAATGACTCAGGCTGAAGTCCCAGTTCGAACTTCATATAATTTCAGATTTGGGCGATTGATATGTACGTTGTCAATCTTCCTTGGTGAGGTCTCGTGCTTCGAACTTCACGTCAAACCGTAGGTTTTTCTCGAGGTAAGAGTAAGACAACAAAATGCTGAGTTTTGTCTGAATGAACGCTTCGGGAGGAACTGTTGACAGAAGTTATATTTACATAGACAGCGTCCTTAGCTCAGTAGCTCAGTGAGTAACATCGTGTAAACGAAGTGAAGACACTGAAGTCAGGCTTCGAATCACGGTGATACTGGTAATAATAATAATAATAATAATAATAATAATAATAATACAGGAATTAGAGCAATGAGTCGTATTTGTTGGCCTGAACGCTGTGCCTGTTTCTGGCTCTCCTTACTCATTTTATATATATATATACACAATGTAGGGAAGTTCAGTAACCGTAGGTTGATTTTAGCACAGAGAAGGTTTCGTCCGCCGTGTCGTGTGAACCAACTCCCGAGTACGTCTCTTGCACACTCCACTATCCAGGAAATAAAATAATTGTCTTTGAAGAGCACCTTTTGAACGTATCTCGTTTTATGATGTTCTTTATAAGAAATAAACTACAGATGACCCTTCAGTAATTATTATCATACGGAACTATAATAATCGTATATTGACGAAACGCACGACAAAACGAGATACGCACAAATCCTGCACGTAAACGAAAATATTTTGTTTCCTGGATCGTGTAGTGCTAAGAAACGCGCTCAGGACGTGACCCAGCAATTCGGGGTGAAGAGGGGGGGAGCAAAATTCCGTTTGCTCCATAGTTTATATTTTAGTCTCGGAATTATATATATATATATATATATATATATATATATATATATATATATATACTGTGTGTATATATATATATACTGTGTGTATATATATATATATAAGTTATATATATGGGAATGAACTCAGAATGGTCCCCTGAGTTTTTTATGCTACACACAGACCGTGCATGGAACAAGGAACTCTTCTGGGATAATTAAATCCACTATAGTCCGAATAAGTAATGGTAAATGACAAATACCATAGTTTTTCTTTTTCATGATGCTAGCCCGACGTGGGCAACGGGTCACTCGCAAAGAGGTCCCATAAATATAGCTTCCCTCACCAGCTATCTGCAAAGCAGACAGGATCCAGCTTTGGGACATGGATCTAGGGTTTAAAGCAGCCTAGCCCTGCTACATTTAGAACCTTAATATAAGCAAAAGACTCGTTGCCTCCACGTCAGATTGAATACATCAAAGAAAAAGGGTAACTATTATATTTTTAGCCAAAAACCAAAACTTAAACCTCAACTGGCAGAATTGAGCGTCCACTTTTCAAGGCACATAACATGTCCGTTTCAAGATGGGAATGAACTCAGAATGGTCCCCTGAGTTTTTTATGCTACACACAGACCGTGCATGGAACAAGGAACTCTTCTGGGATAATTAAATCCACTATAGTCCGAATAAGTAATGGTAAATGACAAATACCATAGTTTTTCTTTTTCATGATGCTAGCCCGACGTGGGCAACGGGTCACTCGCAAAGAGGTCCCATAAATATAGCTTCCCTCACCAGCTATCTGCAAAGCAGACAGGATCCAGCTTTGGGACATGGATCTAGGGTTTAAAGCAGCCTAGCCCTGCTACATTTAGAACCTCAATATAAGCAAAAGACTCGTTGCCTCCACGTCAGATTGAATACATCAAAGAAAAGGGTAACTATTATATTTTTAGCCAAAAACCAAAACTTAAACCTCAACTGGCAGAATTGAGCGTCCACTTTTCAAGGCACATAACATGTCCGTTTCAAGATGGGAATGAACTCAGAATGGTCCCCTGAGTTTTTTATGCTACACACAGACCGTGCATGGAACAAGGAACTCTTCTGGGATAATTAAATCCACTATAGTCCGAATAAGTAATGGTAAATGACAAATACCATAGTTTTTCTTTTTCATGATGCTAGCCCGACGTGGGCAACGGGTCACTCGCAAAGAGGTCCCATAAATATAGCTTCCCTCACCAGCTATCTGCAAAGCAGACAGGATCCAGCTTTGGGACATGGATCTAGGGTTTAAAGCAGCCTAGCCCTGCTACATTTAGAACCTCAATATAAGCAAAAGACTCGTTGCCTCCACGTCAGATTGAATACATCAAAGAAAAAGGGTAACTATTATATTTTTAGCCAAAAACCAAAACTTAAACCTCAACTGGCAGAATTGAGCGTCCACTTTTCAAGGCACATAACATGTCCGTTTCAAGATGGGAATGAACTCAGAATGGTCCCCTGAGTTTTTTATGCTACACACAGACCGTGCTCTTACGATTAATTAGTGGTCGCAAATTTCATTGCATTTCTTGATTTTTTTAGGTTTTGAACGCATGACGATAGTCTTTTTTTTTTATCCAAAACATTGTTAGAATATGCTTCACTTTATCAGAAAAAGTGCACTTTGGAGTAATATTTCAGAAATGGGAGTCGCAAAAAGCATTCCAAAATCAGGAAATTGAAACTCAATATTTCATTACAATAAAATTGTGGCTTTTACCAACACTTGAAGATTTCCTTTCAAATATTACAAAAAGAGTATTGATGCATTTATGGAAAAATTGCCTAATTGTGAATTTCAGTATTTCAAATTTTTTTGGGTTGATTAACCTCCTTCGCAACATCTAAGGTCACATAACGGAGGGGACCTACAAGTTTTACGTGGGATCCGAACCACGGGTCGCTACATAATTTGAGCGGGGAGGACGGTCTCCCAACCAACTACTACCCAGACCCAATATCGCTTAACTTCGCTGATCACGGGGAAGCGGTGTTACGATATTGGCCGGCCCATGCTCCTAAAGCAGTCACATATTTGGGCTGGTTCAACCTGGCTTGGACCAGCTCAAGTTGTATTGCATGGGTTGTAATGACAATACCCACACTAGGGCTGAAAAGCGTACGAGCCCAAATGTGTGACGAGCGTAAGGCACCATTGTTAATCCGGCCATGATTCCCGGATTACGTAACGCGAAAAAGACTGTACGTTTCATGAAGGATCTCAGGGAATCCGGTAAGAGTATTGTATAAACATTCATGTTTTTATTTCTGTATAAATAAGGAAACCACTCTTCAGGAAGACTTAAATTTTTATTTCTTTAACACCAATAAGGCTTCGGCTCCTCGCGAGCCCTTGTCAGTTGGTAATGATATATAATGTGCATAGCTGAATATACAGTCCACTCTAAAAACTGTCCGTTGTGTGTAACTTAGCGAGAAAAAAGAACTAAATATACTTTGTAGAATATAAAGTACTTCAAGGGTACGTATACAGTCGCTAGTAGAGAGAGAAGAGTGAAATGTACGATACTTCAAGGGTACGTACATATATAAGTCGATAGTAGAGGGAGAGAATAGTGTAATTGATACCTTCTTGACAAACTGTGTTCTCTGGAACCAAGTGAAAAATATCAAAACCTTTCAGTGTATTCTCAGTGTATCTTCGATCTACCGAGCGTACACTATTTACCTACTTTATATCCAGAGTAAGTTTAAGCCCTCTCTCAGCTCAAATCGAAGGTACACACAGCGGACAGTTTCTAGAGCGTAGTTAAGACAGAGTTAAATGTTAAATAAAAATATTCCTTGGTTTAACCTTGGTTTTGCTTTCGCCCGAATTGTTCATTCTGACGAAGGTCAAGATTGTCACTCCACTTTAGACCTACAGCTTAACGTGGAAACCGAACCACGCCCCACCAGCAGCCCAGATTCTTAACCACTAGGCTACCCAGGGTACCCATTTATTTACCAACCAATTTTCTTTTGTGTGTGTGTGGTGTGTGTGTGGAAGAATAAACAGTTGAGTTTTGCTGCGCGCCGACTGCCATCAGCGGGTCTTGATCCCGGGGCTGATGGATTCGTAGTCAGCGACGCTAACCACTACGCCACCGAGGCGCATTCTATTCTATTATAAAAAAAAATCACGAAATTCAGTTAGACATATGATAAATTTGAACATGACTAAATCCAAAATAAGCATAATTTATATTAACCCATTATGCCCCAATTTTTTTCAGTTAATTTTTATAATTTTCAACATTGGTTTTAAACTATTTAAATAATGTTTAAATAATGTATAAAAATGATCTAACATAGATAAATATCTCTTACTATATCTATTGATGTGTATTACGAATGTGCATTGGGCAAATAAGGCGAAAAAAAATTTCTTGCTGTCCTCAAATGAGGACACTAGGATATAATCAGTTGTCTATGAGTCAATTAAATAAATATTTGGTTGCAGCTTAAAAGAAAAATTTCAACGCACAAAAACATACAAATTTGTGAATTACTCAAATATGAATTTTTGTTTAAATCACCTTTTTATTTTTATCCTTCCACAAAAATTAGGTTCAGTAACAAATTGTTTAAACAACAAATACGCAGAGTTTTCTCAACTAAATATTTGTTTATTGTGGCAAATTATTAACAATAAAATTGCTTTTGTAACTCAAAGCAAAAATTTAGGTGTCGAAAATAAAACCAAAATTTTGTTTCAACACATTTATTTTTTGTTTGAGTCAATAAAACATTGTCTGTGTCAGGTATAACTTCAGATGTCAGAGTAAGCAAGCGCAAATACACTTGTAGAATTGCAAATAATCCTAATGCATTATAAATGCAAAAAAACTTCACTTTTTTCTACGTGGACAAAATATGATAATTAAAACCCACTCTAATAGACAGAGTTTATTTCCACAACAGTGGGCATCGAAACTGTTGTGGAAATAAACTCTGTCTATTAGAGTGGGTTTTAATTATCATATCCTAATGCATTGTTTAACCATATACATATTAAGTAATTAATTAATAATAATCAGAATATTAATTGGGAAAGCTAAAATATTCTAATAAAAATAAAGGCACAGCTAAAAGGAGTAGTTTAGAACGTGCAATCGTGCATTCATATACTTTGTAAACAACTTTAATAATACTCAATTTAGATTCCTCAATTTAGGTACTGTAATAATACTCAACTTAGATGCCTCAATTTGGATAATAAAACTCAATTTAGATTCCTCAATTTAGATAATAATAATACTCAATTTAGATTCCTCAATTTAGATTGTTTACATCTCAAAAATTACTCATTTTCATTGTACTGAAACTATAGAATGATTTACATGCTAATAATATAAAAAAAATATTTCGAACGTAAATTCTTTTAAAAACCAATCTTGATTAATAATGGAATATTAATAAAAATCTAAGATTAAATGTACATTACCACATTACTTGTTCACTTCTCGTGTCTAATCTAGGATTAAATGTATATTCTTTGTTTATGACTTCTTTATTTCTCGTGTCTAACATTCAGTTCTGTATTGGTACTGTATTGGTATCATATCTTCAATAATGGCTTTGTATTTGTTTCATATCTATAATAATAGCTTAAGATTAATAAATACTTTAATTCCACCATTAGTTTGTTTATATATTAATCATAATTTAAACATGACTTATATATGTAGTAACCAACTGAAGTGGCAGAGACGTTTGCAAACACCTTAGCAATATGCCATCAACACAATTAGCGATATAACTCATCAACTCAAGTACGATCAAGATGACGTCACACAACCACGACTAAGATGACGTCACATCGCGAGGATTCACTCAAGGCATGTCCTCATGCCTTGCCTCACACTTCAACTTCGTTACAAGGACTTCTGGACACACCTCGACTTCTCTCCCTTCGAACACCAACTTCAGTGACCCACGAGCTACAACCATGTAAACATCATTCGTGCAGACCCCATTTTGGCCAGATGTCATTCACCTAACTTTATATAAAGACTACTCATTACCTCGCGCGTTATTAAATGTCAAGCGATTATTATATATTGAAAACATTATTTCAGGTGTACACATTATTGTAACTGCAAACAACATATCTCTGTCTCATTCATAAATAATTTATTTTGTGTAATAAAGGAAGAAAACTTATTCTATCAATCAACCCAGTTAATAACTTAATTAATAACTCTTTAATCTGAAAAGATCTGGTGACCCCGGCCCAAGCATTTAACTATCATTAACTATAAATAACAATCACTTATAAACGTAATTATTATCATTCCTTATAGTACCGATTTACTATGCAATGTGCTAACAGCATCATTCGATCAAATCGCGCGTCACATACAAGGAGCTATCACTGGAGCTAGGAATTAGTGAAGGAAGTGTGAATACGATAATTCAGCAACTGGGATACTCAAAAGTGTGTTCACGGTTTGTTCCTCGCGAACTGACTGAAGATCACAAAGCCCAAAGAAAAGAAACTGCTTCTGAGTCGTTGGTTCGATACGAGACAGAAGAGGATGACTTCCTTTCACGAATTGTGACTGGGAATGAGACTTGGGTACACCACTTTGAACCTGAAACAAAACGCCAATCCATGTGAGTGGCATCACGAAGACTCTCCACGCAAGAAAAAGTTCAAAATGGCTCCCTCTGCAGGAAAGGTTATGGCCACTATCTTCTGGGACATGAAAGGGGTGATTGGGGTGGACATTATGAAGAAAGAACAAACAAACAATCAACTCAGAGGCATATATTGCTACCCTACAGAGACTCCAGAGACGTATAAAGCGAGTTCGACCGGAGAGAAAACTGGAAGACGTCCTTCTTTTGCACGATAACGCAAGACCACACAACAGTTTGCAAACAAGAGAGGCCATCACAAAAATGCGCTTGACTGTGTTACCCCACCCTCCATACGGCCCGGATCTGGCACCTTCAGACTTCCATTTGTTTGGACCAATGAAGGATGCTATTCGTGGAAGAAAGTTTCAGAGTGACGATGAGGTTGTTGAGGAGGTTAAGAGGTGGCCCCAGCGGAAGTCAGCGGACTTTTACCAGCAAGGAATAACGGCCCTTATTTCGAGGTGGAGGAAAGCCATAGAAAAGGATGGAGACTGTGTGGAAAAATAAAAACTTGTAAAAAGGTATGTAACTACTTGTGTACAAAATTTCTGGAACTTACAAGGAAACTTGGAAAGAAAAAAAAAGGTGGGGCAAAATATATTGAGGCTAGGCTAGGCCTACCAATAATTGAGTATTGCTCAGTACTCACAAGCCCGTACAGAAAACGAGATATTGCGAACATTGAAGCTATACAAAGGACTTTTACGTCTGAGATAGAGGAAATGGAAGGTGAAGACTACTGGTTTCGACTACAATTCCTGAAACTCTACTCTCTCGAAAGAAGGCGCGAGCGGTACACAATAATATACATATGGAAAATACTTGAGGGGTTTGTCCCTAACCTTAGAAATGAAATAGAAATAAACTGGAATGAGAGAAGAGGCCGATTTTGTACTGTCCCAGCTGCGGTGGGACAGGGGGCCATGAAAACGAGGATGGAAAATACCTCAGAATACGAGGCCCAAAGCTTTTCAATGCCCCTACCAAAAGAAGTGAGGAATTTCCAGCACACCGACTTGAATAACTTCAAGAACCAGCTGGACAAATTCTTGTGCAAAGTCCCTGACCAACCATGCGTGACTGACTACGAGGGCAGGAGGAGATCAGACAGCAATTCCCTCCTTCACCAAATTCAGCAAATGAGGCGGGATGCTGCAGAGGGGTCGACCACAGGTCGATTCTGAACCGTCGTTCGAACTCACATAAAGTAACTATATATATAACGGGTTGCCCAGAAAAAAGTAAGCTATTGCTCTTATCAGCTATTATATTTACTATTGTCAAGATTTGCTTGCTTTTATAGCGATTTAAATAAATAATTTGCTTTTATATGTATCACTTCTATATGTCTTTATAATATTTGTTTTAATATACTCTATTTAGCTTTGTTGCAGATTTTTAAAAAATATAACTGAAATAAAATCTTAAAAGTAATAGCTTACTTTTTTCTGGGCAACCCGGTATATATAATATATATATATATATATATATATATATATATATATATATATATAATATAGGTTGTAACATAAATTCTGCTCGATTAGAAAACGGACGATAGATAACACAGGTCAACAAAAAAACTTTTTTTTTTCGTTGCCAAGGAAATTCGTACAAATTTAGGGTATTTTGGGGTTGCTGAATTCCAAAATGAAAGTAGTTTTTCCGATTTGGCTCCAGTTCTTGAGATAATGAATACCCTCAATTAATAGGAAACGTAACCATAACGCGTGCATATGGGAAACTACCGGAACATTCTAGATGGTGAGACCGAATAAAATGCCATTATGTATTTCATGTGTTTACTTTTGTATGATTTGAGACAATTTCAATGCGATTTGTAAGTAGGCTCCGCCTGAACATTATATTTTTTGCATTTTTACGTGTTTCAATGGGGTACCAATTATCTCATAAATTAGAGCCAATCTAGCAAAACCGATGTCATATTCGGAATCAGCACCACAAAGTTACCCCAAAATCACTCTAATATGGTTGGCAATAAAATGAGTGTTGACCAGTGTAATAGAATACCCTCAAGATAATGTGAAATAGTTTTAGAAATGTTGCAAAATACACGCGGCGACAGGTTCGCACAGGTTTTATCACGATGCAGAATGATACAGAATGACTTAGGCTAGTGTAGGATTAGGCTAATGAATATTTTCTCTGTTGTTTTTCATACAGTTACAACGCCACCCCTACGGTAATACAGTAATTGAAAAAACATGGAGCCCACGAAAGAGCATATTCGACATGTGATGCTGTATGAGTTCCATAAGGGATCTAACGCTAGTGAATCTGCAAAAAACATTCAAAGAGTTTATGGAAATGATGTTGTGAGCGAATGGATGTGTAGGAGATGGTTTGAGAAGTTCAGAAATAGAGACTTCAGTCTGAAAGATTACACTAGGCAACAAAGATTTTGTTACAGAAGACCAAATAGGTGCTCCTAGCTAATTTCGGTATGCTGATTTCAAATCTATAATTAGATTTTTTCTATCACGTCTAGATTTTGTGTAAAATGCAAATCACTTTTAGTAAAATTTTCTACCACGTCCAGATTTTGGTTTTAATCGGCTTAATGCCAGTAATATGAAACTTGCTTTTCAAGGTTAAAGCAATTTTTTTTGCCAACTATATACAAATTCGAACAATTTTGATAAATAAAATTTATCCCGAGTTGGCAACACTGAGTCAAGAGCATAGTAACGGGCAACGGCCCAACGGTCAGTCGCTACGTGACAGTCAAGCAGAACGGTTGTTGAAGCTCTCTGCTGATGAGCAAGTGACAGGTTGTGGTGACTTGTGTGTTTTTATAGCATTTGTTTTGTACTACGGTGTGTATTTCTTTTTATTTTGCACATCGTAATAATTACTTTCTACGTTTTTTCAGATATTGTATGGTAATTCAAAATGGCATCAAATAGACGTGCTTGTGTAAATCACCCAGACAACTTCTGCTTTGTCTGTGGACAATATACACCTAAGCCACAACGTAGAAACATAACAACAAAGATTAAACTTGCCTACAAGTGTTATTTTGACTGTAAGTTAGGAGACCAACAGAGGGACTGGGCACCACATATTTGCTGTGCACAGTGCAATGCAATGTTAATAGCTTGGATGAATGGTAAAAGAAAAGCTATGCCGTTCTCAGTCCCCATGGTTTGGCGTGAGCCGAAAAATCACTTCAATGATTGTTATTTTTGTTTGACAAAGATTGCTGGTTTCACAAAGAAAAACAAATCAAAGATCACGTACCCAAACTGCGAATCAGCAATGAAACCAGTACCACATGATGAAACAAATCCACCACCAGTTCCACCAGCAACGATAACAGACAGCAGTTCATCTGAAGATTCTGCTAGTGATATAGAAACAGGGAAAGATGGCATATATGTTCCAGATGCAAATATTTCCCCACATTTGTTAAGTCAAGCGGAGTTAAATGACTTAGTGCGCGATTTGGAATTACCAAAAGAAAAGGCAGAGTTGCTTGGTTCAAGACTTCAAGAATTTAATCTTCTCCAACCAAACACCAAAGTTTCCCATTTCCGCCATCGCCATTTGCAGTTTTCATCATTTTACTTACAGGAAGAAAACGTTTGTTTCTGCCACGATATCAGTGGTCTGATGCAAGGGATTGGCTGTCGCTATGATCCAAAAGAATGGAGACTGTTCATTGACTCTAGTAAAGCTAGCCTTAAAGCTGTATTACTGCACAACGGCAATGAAAAACCTTCAATACCTGTAGCACATGCCACTGGCCTTAATGAGACTTATGAATCGATGAAACTGCTGCTAAGACTCATCAAATATAAGGACCACACATGGAATATTTGTGGCGACCTTAAAGTTGTATCATTACTTCTTGGGTTACAGTTGGGCTACACAAAGCATATGTGCTTTTTGTGTCTATGGAACAGCAGAGATGACAAGAACCACTACAAAAAACATGATTGGCCATCTAGAACTGAACATGTTGTTGGTAAATACAATGTGAAACACCCAGCACTTATTGACCCTCAGAAAGTACATCTTCCACCACTTCACATTAAACTTGGCCTTATGAAAAATTTCGTGAAGGGTATGGATCATCAAGGTAGTGGTTTCCAATATTTAAAGGATAAATTCAAAGGAATATTGACAGATGCTAAGCTAGAAGCTGGAGTTTTCACTGGACCACAGATCCGCAGTGTCATCCACGACTCATCGTTTCCATCTAACCTAAATGAGAATGAACTAGGAGCATGGACATCTTTCGTTGAAGTTGTCAAAAATTTTCTTGGAAACCACAAAGCTGAAAACCACCGTAAACTCGTAGAAAACATGCTTAAATCTTATGAAATAATGGGATGCAGAATGTCTTTGAAAATTCATTTTTTACATTCTCATCTTGACTTCTTCCCGGCCAACCTTGGGGCTGTAAGTGACGAGCATGGTGAGCGCTTCCACCAACAGATCTCAGTTATGGAAAACAGATACCAAGGTAATTTCAACCCAAATATGATGGGAGATTATTGTTGGTTCCTGCAGAAGGAGAGCTCGTCATCCTACAAGCGACAAAGGAAGAGGACACACCAAAGTTTCACTTAAGAACAGGAATTTGCCTTTCAGTAGTAACAACAAAATACTAACGCGCTTTGGGTGGATGGTTGGGCGCAGGGGTGGTAACTCCGCCAGCGGAATTCCGCTGTCTGTCTTAAGCCAGAA
This sequence comes from Bathynomus jamesi, assembly GCA_023014485.1. Classification (NCBI taxonomy): domain Eukaryota; kingdom Metazoa; phylum Arthropoda; class Malacostraca; order Isopoda; family Cirolanidae; genus Bathynomus; species Bathynomus jamesi. The sequence goes on along the minus strand of JAJOZX010001184.1, from coordinate 486,797 downwards.
TAAAGGAGGAAAGACATCCCTGTTCACTAATTATTTAAGTATGCTTAACATAAAACGTGGCACGGAAAAGTAGCTTAGACGGCTTTCGTAATAGAAGCGGGTGAGAAAAAAAATGAAAAATAGGGGTTTTCGGTTACACAAAATCTGGACGTGATAGAGAAATTTTGATATCAGATCTGAAATCAGCATCACCGCTTTAGTAGGAATCAGTAGTTCACGTGTCTGTAACAAAAAAAAAGTTGAAATTTGTTGCCTAGTGAATTATCAACGAACAGGACGATCAAATGAGTTAGATGAAGAGTTGCTGAAAGCAACAGTGGAGGAAAACCCAACGGTAACTGTGAGATAACTTGGCCTGCAACTCGGCGTTAGCCATATGACCATTCATCGTCATTTGATGCTGTTAGGAAAAGTAGTGATGGTTGGAAAGTGGGTTCCGCATGATTTGTCACAAGCGAATCTTCAACATCGAATCGATATTTGCACATCACTGCATTCTCGGCAAGCAGGCACCGTTTTTGAATCGGATCGTCACTGGGGATGAAAAATGGGTTCTCTATAACAATATTAAGCGTCGACATCAGTGGCTTAGCCGTGAAACAAAGCCTGAACCTCAGCCAAGGAATGGACCACATCCAAAGAAAATTTTGCTATGCGTTTGGTGGGATATGCAAGGAATTATTCATTTTGAGCTTCTGCCAGATAACCAAACAATCACAGCTGAAGCCAACAACTCCAACGATTGAAGATGGTATTACGAGAAAAACGTCCTGCATTAATTAATCGCAGAGGTGTTCTTCCACCAGGATAACGCACACCCTCACACTGCTCGAATCACCACTGCCCTTGTTGGAGGCATTTGGTTGGGAAAAAATGCCTCATCCACCTTATTCTCCGGACATCGCACCTTCAGACTACCATTTATTCAGAAGTCTGCAACACCACCTAGATGAACAAAAGTTGCAATCCAGGGAAGCTATCAAAAACGAAGTGATCGCTTTTTTTTTAATTCGAAACCAAGGGATCTCTTCGAACGTGGCATAAAATTTTTTTCCACAGGTGGGAAATTATAGAAAAAGAAGGGAATTATAGTGATGATTAATTTGTCATTGTCATTTAATTTTTGTTGTAAATAAACTAAAATTCGAGCAAATTTGTCCTTATAATTCCTTTAATTTTTGTTCTGAATGAACTAAAAAGTCGAGCAGAATATATGTTACACCTTATATTTGAAATTAATCATTACCACTTATTCACGAGTTCTATATTATTAATCATAACTATCTACGAGCGGTGTTTTATATTTAATTAATGTAAGAGCTCAGTAAAGCCTAAATTAGCTTAAGGGCCAAATTAAATTAAATAAATAGTCCAATTTTGCAATTGTTTATTTTAAAATTTGTTGTTAAAATTATTTTAACAACAAAAATTGTAAAATTGTATTTATTTTATTATCAAGAATTGTTCATTTATTGATTCACTGAATCTTTAAAATGATTTATAACATTTTCCCTTAATTATCATTTGTTAAACCTTTGTTTATCGTCGCTTATATCTTGAAAGGCCCTAGCTCGCAAAGTCAGTTGTTCGGATAACAAGAAAAGTGATATAAGATATACGATATAAGTGATGATATACAATTGTTAATCCTTTTTATCTATTTTACCTGACATTTATAAATGTGCCATAAAGTTTAAGTCCAGCTGTATCATGTTTGTTAACTTAAAATTCTTATGAAATTTAGCTGTTTTTGTGATTCATTTAATAAACCTGAAATATTGCAAACTAAGTTATGCCAAGCTATTTTTTGTTATACGTAGTTAGCAATATCTTAAGTTGACTAACAGTATTTACATATTCTTTTGCGCACACTTTTAAGTACAATATTGATATTGTAATGTAATGTAATGAGGTTGTTTAACTTTCTTCGCTGTATCTAAGGTCATATGACAGAGGGGACAGCTTTACGCAGGATCCGAACCACGAGTGGCTACACAGTTTGCACGCCTTTGAATAACAAAACCACTCCCTCGTAGTCGACGATCACGAAAAATTCTCAGCTGTACTGTTCATAAAATCATCAAAGAGGCTGAATTTTACTGGCCTAAAGTATTCTTTGAGCCGAATTGGAGTCGATGTTCATCCATCCACTGTACGTAAGACACTGTTCAGTCACTCCATGCTTCGCGAGAGACAGATATGACGCACCTGACCTCTAATCTTCTCACTGTCTCTTATTGGGCCAAAAAAAACCACGTGGTTTTCAATGCCTCAAAAACTCTGTTCTTTCACCTGTCTACTCGGCACAATCTTCCACACGACTATCCCCTTACCTTCAACAATACACAACACAGTTCTTCCTCTTTTCTTAACATACAGTATACTCTCTTTCTAAAACAGCTTCTAAGACAGTGGTTCCCAACCTTTTTTGACTGACGGCACCCTCAATCCATTTGTTATGTTTTTCTGACACCCCGTGACCCCTCCTCTCGCAATGTGAATGGACCGCTCTGTCAAACAGAACGAGAAGGATTTTGAATAGATATTATTGTTAACATTTCAAATTTGCTTTAATTAAGCACTGAAACATGAGTTGCTAATTTCTTATTGCTGCCCTACATTTTCAAAAACAAAATTTTAAATAAAGAATCGTATATAAAAAAAATAAATAAAAACCACTGGTCACAAAAAAGTCAACATATAAAAATCAGTGAAAACTGTCTTGACCTTTTTCGTTAGTTTTACTTAGTCAGACACGTGGAATTGCTGAACCTTACAAATGTTTTTTATTCTGGGACAATTGATGGACAAACGCAGTCTCATTTCTCCTTCGACTGTCTGTGCTTTAATTTGAACGTACGATCATTACGAATATCTGTCAACTCCTCTTCCTCTGCAAGCCTAAGTTGCACGTTGTTGGATGCAGCTTCAATGAATTGGTTTCTCAGCCAGCTTGTTTTTTGTAGTTTCCGCTCAACACTTTCATACTACTGATATGATACATAAAAAAATCAAATACAAATTTTTAACTTAAATTCCCTTAGTTTCCAATTATTCAGTGTTTAGAAATGGGGAGAACGATTTCTTATTAATTTTCAATAATTTACTTTTTTGTATGTGTGTGTGGGTGTGTTGTATGGGTGTGGACAGAGAGAGAGAGAGAGAGAGAGAGAGAGAGAGAGTTTCTGAAGGCATCTGTGTTTGATACCCAGTCACAAAAAAAATGATAAAATGGCATGACATAATTTTCCCTTTTCGGTGAATTTTTTTCCGTGACTTTACAGTCATTCACATTATGAAATAAGTTTAAAGCCTATGAAAGTAACGAACTACATCATAAAATGCTGTACACTAAGAATGTTATAAAAAAGTGTTATAAAAAAAGTATTGGTTATTTTAAAATGCGTCTTGTTGGATGGATGGTCTTTACCCAACTACAGAAAATTTAACAAGAAAGTACCTGTTTCAAGAAGATTCCACAATAATTTACATTTAATATCGAACACGAATGACACCCACCAAATTACATACCAACTTGCTACAACGCTAGCAAGAGTTACAGTGCCTTTTTTTTTTTTTCAAAACCTGATGAATTCAGCAACTTATATAGAAAAGCTTTCAATTGCAATATACAGTAAGTCCCTTATTCTTTTTTAACTAAGGGCAGGTTGAGAACTTCTTTAAAGAAATCACCTGTTCTAAATTATTATTACGTAGGTCTCCATATTACAAGTGCTTGCAATCTCTTCATGGGAAACATCATTATATACCTTTCCTTTCAAATGTTCCGTGCGATGATTCCTCATTTCACGAAGGTCAAGCTTGTCGTCCCTCCTCTCGAGTTGGCCTGGTGAAGTAGTGAGTTGGTTTCTTGTACTCTTCACCTCACATAGCCAGGTACGCCCGGCTCATCGAGGATTGTTCTGAGCCAGGCGTCTAATCTTCTTTTGAAGATGTCCACAGCAACACCACTCGTGTTCCTTAGGTATTTGGGCAGCTGATTAAACAGTCTTGGACCTCTCACAACAAAACTATTTTCTATCAGGGTTAAGGATGTTCCCTGTCTAGCCTTCAATTTGGGAACACGACAGTCTTCCTTTTCTACTTTCCACTGTTGTTTGGAGAGTTATAGGGTTCAGAGATTAGGGACTAGTTTCTCCATTATTTTCCAAGTGTAAATAATGGTGTATCTCTCTCGTCTCCTTTCCAGTGAACATAGGTTTAATTCACGTAACCTTTCCTAGTAATTTAGTTATTTGCACCCATTGAATATGGCTGTGAAGCTTCTCTGAATTCCTTCGAGCTGTTTAATGTCTTCTTTTTTATATGGGCATGTTAGGACCGAGCAGTATTCCAATTTGGGTATGATCAGTGTTTTCAGTAGAGGAATCATTATATTCCTATCCCTTCGTTTAAACGTTCTCAGTATCTGCCCAGTTATTCTCTTTGCTCTTTTACTGTTATCTTTATCTTATTTTGTGTTTCAAATTTCGCATCGTCAGTCATTACAACTCCTAAATCTTTTGCTTTAGAATTTCTCGGAATTTCCTGTACATTTGAGGTATGACATTCCATGGATTTTAGGCCCTCCCCTTTTCCGTACCGTAACAGTTGAAATTTCTCATTGTTAAACTTCATATTGTCTTCCGTCCACTTGCAGATTCTGTTCATGTCTGTTTGTAGAGATCCTATATCTTCTGGGTTTCTTATTTTTCTACTGATCTTTGTGTCATCGGCAAAGGATGTTACTGTGCTGTCTCTGGTAACGTCCTCATCTATGTCAGTTAGCATGATTACGAAGAGTAGTCGAGCTAATACTGTTCCTTGTGGTACTGAGCTGAGGACCTCTGATTCTGATGAAGATGTTCCTTGTACTGTAGCGACTTGCCACCGCTCACTAAGGAAATTATATATCCATTTCCCTACTTTTCCTGTTATTCCCATATATTTCAGTTTATGTAATATGATTCCATGGTCCATGATATATATATATATATATATATATATATATATATATATATATATATATATATATATATATATATATATATATATATATATAAAACACGAGGGCCACAATATATTTTGCCCCACCTTTTTTTTTTCTTTCCAAGTTTTTTTGTAAGTTCCAGAAATTGTGTACACAAGTGGTTACATACCCTTTTTACAATTTTTTATTTTTCCACACGGTCTCCATCCTTTTCTACGGCTTTCCTCCAACTCAAAACAAGGGCCTTTATTCCTTGCTGGTAAAAGTTCTCTGGCTTCCGCTGGAGCCAGTGATGTAGTCGAGACCACCAAGTCCGAGACTGAGACCGAGACCGAGACCTGATCCTGTGAGACCAAGATCGAGACCGAGATCAAAGGTTCGAGATCGAGATCTACCTTCCGAGATCGAGACCCTTAAAATTCGAGACCGAGATCGAGATCGAGACCAAGCTCATGCCCTTTCAATTTGTTTTACACTACTATGGAAATTAGACTATGTTAAGTATATTAATAAACTAATAACTACTTTCTCAGATGTAGTGTGTATGCAAAAAGTGTAACCTATAAATTAAAAAATGAATATATATATATATGTACTTGTATTTTTATTTATTTACTTCTTTTATATCTGTTACAGAAGGTTTAATGAACGTACCCACTACCCAGTTTGACTTGTGCATTTATTTAAAGCATGATAGGTGCTCATTACACTTAAGGAACATCAGCATGCTCAGAAGATCTGCTGAAGTTCGACTTCTGTGGGGCCTCATTATTATGCCTCCATGGCTAAATACACGCTCAATTGGAGCATTAGAGGCAGGCACTGTTAAAACAGTCATGGTAATATTGGCCAGTGATGGGAATTTATCCCTTTTCTGGTGCCAAAACTTTATTGGAGAGCAGTTGTCTAAAATATGAGATTCATCGATCTCTAAGAGGTACCGCCGCAACTGTTCCCTGCGGTTCAAAATCTTCCCAGTTTCAACGTTCTTCTGCTTGGACCGATAGCTTTGATATTTTGCCATTAGTCTCGGAACTTTGGTTTGACTGTTTTATTTCGTCATCGCTGCTGTGAGAATGAGCGCTGTCTCTCTGTATCTGCTCATTCTCCGTGCCTGAGTTTCCTGTATAGCATTTTTCCAACACCATTTCTATGAAAAATAAATTGACATATCGGTACTATAAACAGAGGCATGGCAATTAGCATAAGGTCTAAATAATATATATATATATATATATATATATATATATATATATAATATTATATATTATATATATTATATATATATATATGACATTAATTCAACATCCACTGAGCCCAAAGAGATCTATAATGAATTTTAATGATAAAAAATATACCGGTATAATGAATAAATATAAATAATAAATAAATAAATAAATAAATAATATATAAATAATTCTCTATTTAGTGTTTCCATTTTCAATAAAATTAATCTGACGGGCGCGGGGGACAAATTTTTTTGTAGCGCTAACCTAAAAAAATCCAGACCCACACACTCCCGCAAGACAAACGTGGCAACTCAAAACAGGGTGACTGATTAGTGAATACCTAGAGTCCCTTACTTTTACAAACTTTCATAAACATTCTGAATTGTGTCTGTTCAACCAAGCCACCATCATGAGTATGCCAATAACATGTATTTCTCATTACGGTCTCAAGAGGTCTCGAAAGGTCTCGGGGAGAAAAACCGAGACCGCGTCTGTCGAGACCGAGATCGAGACCGAGATCTAAATAGCGGAGACCGAGATCGAGATCGAGATCTGCAAATTGGGTCTCGAGATCGGTCTCGAGACCGAGACCGATCTCGAGACCTACATCACTGGCTGGAGCCACCTCTTAACCTCCTCAACAACCTCATCGTCACTCTGAAACTTTCTTCCACGAATAGCATCCTTCATTGGCCCAAACAAATGGAAGTCCGAAGGTGCCAGATCCGGGCTGTATGGAGGGTGGGGTAACACAGTCAAGCGCATTTTTGTGATGGCCTCTCCTGTTTGCAAACTGTTGTGTGGTCTTGCGTTATCGTGCAAAAGAAGGGCGTCTTCCAGTTTTCTCTCCGTTCGAACTCGCTTTATACGTCTCTGGAGTCTCTGTAGGGTAGCAATATATGCCTCTGAGTTGATTGTTTGTTTGTTCTTTCTTCATAATGTCCACCCCAATCATCCCTTTCATGTCCCAGAAGATGGTGGCCATAACCTTTCCTGCAGAGGGAGCCATTTTGAACTTTTCCTTGCGTGGAGAGTCTGCGTGATGCCACTCCATGGATTGGCGTTTTGTTTCAGGTTCAAAGTGGTGTACCCAAGTCTCATTTCCAGTCACAATTCGTGAAAGGAAGTCATCCTCTTCTCTCTCGTATCGAACCAACGACTCAGAAGTAATTTCTTTTCTTTGGGCTTTGTGATCTTCAGTCAGTTCGCGAGGAACAAACCGTGAACACACTTTTGAGTATCCCAGTTGCTGAATTATCGTATTTACACTTCCTTCACTAATCCCTAGCTCCAGTGATAGCTCTTTGTATGTGACGCGCCGATTTGATCGAATGATGCTGTTAGCACGTTGCACAGTGTGAGATAACACAGCCGATGCCGGGCGACCGCTGCGTGGCTCATCATCGAGGCTGTCTCTCCCTCTCTTCGATGATCTCACACGTTTAGACCAGCGTCCAACTGTGCTTCGATGAACAACAGCATCCCCGTAAACGTTTTGTAGACGTTTGTGAATATTTCCAACTGTTTCCTTCTCGGCGGTTAAGAACTCATTTCGTTTTCTCATTGTATCAGTTGCTCGGAGACACTAGCACCGGACCTCCGGTGCCGAGCTCTCTGTTTACAACGCACATCACTATCAGACGCCATTTTCGAAACTGCGTCAACCATCGGTTTTATACAAGGGCGTTTAAAAGTGGTTTTATTACAAGCAGGGGAGGTTGAAACTGGAAAAATCTGGTTATGTGAAACGCAGAAAGTTCAAACTTACGGCCCAAAAGACATTTCAGCCTCATGGCCTATTATTTAGCTAAGAAAATAGGTGGGGCAAAATATATTGAGTGGTCTTAGTATATATACACCTTGTTAACCTTGTTGCTGGTCCGTGCGTTGGTCTCTCTTCACACGAAGATCAAGCTGGTGGCCCCGCCTCTAGGTCTGGCTTGGTGGAGGAGTGAGTTGTTTTCTTGCGCTCTCCACCGTACATAGCCAGGTACACCCGGCTCATGTGGTACCGTCCCGAGCTAGGCATCTAGTCTTCTCTTGAAGACTTCAACTTTGATCCCTGTAACGTTACTGAGGTCCTTTGGAAGCTGGTTAAAAAGTCTTGGCCCCCTGACAACTAAGCTATTTTCCTTCAGTGTTGAGGAGGTCCCTTGCCGGGCCTTTAATTTAGGAACACTACACATTCTGCCTTTCCTCTTTTCCAGTGTTGTTTGGATGGTAATTGGGTTTAGTTTTAGGTTTCGTACCAGGTTTTTGATCATTTTCCATATGTAAATTATGGCGTACCTCTCTCTTCTTCTTTCCAGTGCATCTAGGATAGTGTTGTAGTGTTCTATTAGTTGTGATAGGCATAATTTACCTGATCGGAATCCGCGCTGATTTTCGTTGAATCTTTCCAGTGTCTCCAAGAAATCATAAATTTTACCTCTAACTATTCTTTCAAATACTTTGGTGAGGTGGGACGTCAATGACACTGGTCTATAGTTCTTTGCTTGAGATCTGTCCCCTCCTTTATATATAGGGACAATGTTTGCTCTTTTCCAGATGCTCGGTATTTCTCCAGTGTCTAGGGATCTTCTCCATATTCAGTATAAAGGTGTAGCTATTTCATTTTTACAGTTTTTAATCAATAATGCGTTCCAATTGTCCGGACCTGCAGCTGAATGTGGTTTCATTTGTCCTATAGCTCTCGTTACATCTTCTGTGGTAAAATCAAAGTCTGTTATACACTTTCCTTGCAATTTCTCTTCAAAGAATGCATCTATGTCAGGTATCGCTTTGTCACTTTTTGGCGTACTAAAAACTGATTCATACTGGGCTCTCAATGTTTCAGATATTTCTTTTGAATCGTCGGTTAGTTCATTATTTCTCTTCCTTAACAGCCCAATAGCGGCGCGCGTTTTTGTTTTCCTTTTCGCATAGCTACAGAAGTATTTTGGATTTTCCTATCCATCCTATCCTTATTCCTTATTTTTCCTTATATATACACACACACAATATATATATATGTATGTATGTTTTAATTCTTTTTCACACTTGGGCTCTACGTCGTGGCCACTTCATTAAACTGTATCCAGTAAAATTAGCAAAGTTAAGCGACATTGGAGCTGGGTAGCAGTTGGATGGGTGATACTTCTGTATCCTTATGATGTAGCGACCCGTAATTCAACGTTACGCTGTTAACAACAGCATTCTCTACATTTCACAAACTGATAAAATGGAACAGAATAAATGCTTAACAACTGTTCAAAAAGATAAAAATTCATCATTCTGGTGTGCGACATTTTTAGTATTTCGATTAATCTTTAAATCGGTGATTGTTTTACAAACACAAGAAAACGCAGAAACCTCCAAAAAAAGCAGATAAACCTGAAATAAAGCCCAAAAATTTGCATGCCCTCGAGACCTGAAAACAAGATTATGCTCGCTGTTAGAGATGCCAAACTTTATTTTACGTTTCTTTGAGGACGAATAAAGTAGAGAAAATTAAAAAAAACTGTTTTGTAGACATTTATGAAGCTTCCCTATTAGAGAAGCGGAAGAACAAAAACAATTTTTCTCAAGTTAATAATTCCGTATAACGGAATTATAATTGCTTTTTTCCTCAGACATAAAACGTCCAAGTTAAATTATTGCTATACGTAATATTATATAGACTATACATATACTGTATGTAGCTGTAGCGTTGTGAACTACTGAAATATTTCTCTCATAATATTCTAAACTGGGGGAAATCCCTTGAAGAACACGTACGTGATGATTTTTTTAAGTTCTACTTCTCAATCATTTTGTTAAAAAAATGAAGAAGCAATTTGACCATTTTGTTTTTGTCTGAAAGTCCTAAATAGTACTTCAGCAGACAGAAGCAGAGTTATAGCGCATATAATTAATAGGTTTCAAGGAATTTTTTTAATTTAAGGGCAAAGTATCTTAACTTCTGTCAGGCTGAGTAAGGATCTGCTAGATTAGGTTCAACAGGTGCACGTGTATGCGAAGAGATGCTCCGACTGCGAGAATAATATGTACGAGTACAAATGCTAAAAATGTGCAGTCGTTTCATCCTTACAGAAATAGTGTGAGAAGGATATTTATACATATGAAACAAATGCTCAGTTCCAACAGTCAATGTATATGTTTGACTACTTGACAAGAAATTTAGGACTATTAATTCAACCGATTTCACCCCTGTGATGGCTACACTGTAACCATATTTTTTAAACAACTTGATTTTAAACAAATTTACATTCACAATATTTTTTATATCGGCATGCAAGTCATTCCATAGTTTCAATCCAATGAAAATGGGTAGTTAATAGTTTATTAACCATTTGAGTTGGTTGTAAGATTTCTTGATTATTGCAGACGCGTTCTTCTTCCTGCTAGCATTAGCAAAACAAAAAACCGATAACAATGTGTGTGTTGGATGTTTATTTAAATGAGATAATGATATTAATTAACTTAACCTTGACAATAGAACTGGAATACTCTCGTCATATGTAGCTATTTTTATGTTTTTATCATCAAACCAGTATTGTTAAATATAAAGAAGCGAATCAGAAGCCAATGCGTACGAGTAAACTTCGTTCCGTAACAGTTTGAAAAATTTTAAAGTGAAAAATAATTTAAATTCATGATTTATAAATAAAAAAAACTTTCCTTTTAATTTGGTTTGTCTTTCGTTATATTAACTAGTACAGTTCCCGCCGCTTCGCTGACAGTTAGACAGGCTAAACTACAAAAAAAGAACCCAGCCGTGAAAATTTTGAGCTTCACATTGTGTCAACATTTCTGAATCTGGTATCTCCCAAAACCTCCTCACCCCCATTCATACAACTTGGGGGCTAACCCCCTCCCCCATTACCCCCTCCCCCATTACCCCCACCCTTCCCCATTACCCCACCCATCCCCATTACCCCCACCCCCACCCTTCCCCCATTGCTAAACTACAGAAAAGAACACAGTCATGAAAATCTTGAGCTTCACATTGCCGCCCGTAATACAATTTCTGAATTTTTTTTACAATTTCTGAATTTTTTTCTCACAATTTCTGAAAGTGTGACGGACAGACGGACAGACGGACAGACAGACAGACGGACAGCTCTCTTATTATAATATAGATTAACGCGAATTATATGAAAATGCTTCCTTTATAAGCCATTTAAACAACGCTACGAATAATTATTGTTTTATTACGTATATTGTTTGTCAAAAAAAAATACTTTTATGCATAATGAGTGTCGTAATTTTAAAGGTCACAACACCTTAAGAAGGTTAATTTTCTTTCTACGTTTTGTTTATGATTATATGCTCGTGCCAAAAGATTAAATTTCACGTGTCTCGTACAAAATAACCATGTAAATATTCACATAAATTTTAAAACCCATAATCATGCGAGTAAACTTTTAAAAAATCGTTCTCTGATTCGCTTCTTGCAGCTAGAAATTTATAAAATCTACGAAACTTGGCCAGGAATGTATATAAATTCAAATGTCTCCAGGTACATGAATTTTGAAGTAAAACTGACTGGTAGGCCGCCATTCGCGATATCATCTTTATATATATAACAAAAAATTTGCATCCCAATAACATTTTAAGACGTATCAACAACTATAGATACCGGATGCTTTCTGATGATACAATACTGTTATTATATAATGTAATAAAAAAACGAAGTGATTGCACGATCAGACAAGTACAAAAAAAAACATCCCGAAAGTTATGTCCATTTTCATTCCGCGTATGATATAATTTCAGTTATAAACCTTCATCTGGATGGACGACTGGATAAAGACCAATAGGAGGCCTCCGATTCTTGTGATTCCCCACTTTTTTGTGACTCGCTGCAAATCCGTTCTAAAGAGGAGAACCTTTTATAAGCTGCTTTTGAACAGGGTTGCTGCAGTCGAGGGAAGCCGCTTGCATTGTTACATTCTCATCTGATTGCTTCTCACACGTGTCACTACATTGAATTAAAGTTAGTTATCATGGTTTGTAGTTTATTAGGTGAACTTTGTTATAAGCTAAGTTTACTTTTTTATACCCGCGTTTGCGAGCCAATAGACGAATGTCTTTAACCGGTTCTACTTCTTTTTTTTTCTATTAATAATGAAATCAGCTGAAAATATCAGTGTACACTTTTCAGTAAAGAAAGTATACAGGGTGATCCACAAAGGTGCTCCAATTATTTCTGGGAATATCTTTTTGGCTCCACTATATCTTTATATATAGAGCAAGGATACTCAACAGTGAAATATAGGCACAACCAGTCATGTATGTCAAACGCCATATATATATATATATATATTATATATATATATATGATGCAAAACCACAAGGAAAAAGAAAAATGATTCCAACGCCTTTCGTGTATTCAGAAGTACACCTCGTCACCCTGACGAGATGTACTTCTGAATACACGAAAGACCTTGGAATCACTTTTCTTTTTCCTTGTGGGTTTGCATCATTCATTCATTTCACGTGTTTAATTGTGAAATTCATCATATATATATATATATATATATATATATATATATAGAATGGTCATGTATAGGTCATTATTATTATTATTATTATATTATTATTATTATTTAACTGTACATGAAATGTTTGACGTCTATTTTTTTACTTATTTACTTCGTATATATTCATTTATCTATTTATTTATTGATTTTTTTTTATGATAAATGTAACTGATGATATCACTGTATGGTACACAACATAAAAAAATACGCTAACTTTCAGGAACGTAAAAAATAAATAGATTTACAACATAAATGTAAAAACAAAAACGACAAGAAAAAACTTTAAAAAAACAAAAAATTGTTTACTGTCCCAATTTCACTCTTCACGTGAGAATCTTTAGAAAGTTTTAATGCCCAAAAGGGAGTGAACCTTCATTGCAACGATACCCAAACTGAGGTTTCGCGATACCCAAGCAAGCATACCTGTAGGTGTGTCGTTAAAACGCCTCGAAGTGAATCTAATTAATAATAAGAGTTTTTTTAATTAATTAAATTATACACACACTTGTTTTTTCATATTTTCACACTTCAAATTACAGTTAACTGATCAATATTTAGTGATCAGTAGAATTATAGCAATCTGTTTTCAGTTTGTTACAGAATATTTCAGTGCTGAAAAAAAGCGGTGAAAACATCAAGAATATGGCAACCGTTGAATTAGCGAAAACGGTTAATAAAGTGTAACACTAAGAATAGTGCCATACTTATTGCATTAACAATAATTAATTTATCATAATGTTAATTTGTTCAAAACCATGATTCTATTAATCATGACGTTATACTAACATATGGAAGCGTTTGTCCTTCACCAAGCAGAGTTTCGTACATAGCTAAAAATGTCAGTACACTTTTGAGTAAAGAAAGTATACAGGGTGATCCGCGGAGGTGTCACCAAAAAATATTTGCATAAAAAGTTATTTATCTTGGATCACCCTGTATATTTAGAGTATAATTTTCCGACAGAGAAAATTATAATAGTAATTGTGATACCTAATTTAATTGAAACGTTATTTTAAGGTTATACTGTTGTATTCTCAGATAAATTTGTAATTTTTGTTACATTTTCTATTTCGTCTTTTATGAACCGAAATTCACTTGAGGATCATTTTAGTTTTACCATTTAAAAATAGGTTTTGAATTCTTGTAATAATTACTCCGGGCTAGGTAGTGATCACATCGCAACACCATTTCCCGTAAGATCAGCGAAGTTAAACGATTATGGATTTGTTGAATGTTGATGATGTGGCGACCCGTGGTTCAGTTTCCGCGCTCTAAATTTGGCAGTTTAGTAGCTACTATTTTAAGTAATGTACATATTATTTTTTTGTCTAATTGTACTCTTGGTACATAAAGTATATGTATCAAATTTCCATTATTTTATGTATAATACTTATACAGTTATATATTATATCGATATATTATATATCTATACATAAATGTACATAAAATATAGATATATATTTAGTTGCTGAGAATACAGTTGGTCAAAAATAATGCATATATTATTTAAAGTAGTCCTCGGGAACCAAATTTAGAGTGCACGTAAAGCTGTAGGTCCCTTCCGTCACGTGACCTTTACCGTTACGAAGAAGGTTAGCAACCCCCAACGAGTATATGACCCTCCAACACGTGAAAAAAAGGCTTTTTTTAACAAAATATTTTAAACCAGAGACAATTATACAAATTTTGACTCAATGGCTTCAAATACAAACTTAAAATTTTGACGGGTTCCTTTTTTTATAAATTTACTGACTCATATATTTCGATTCCACGAAAGTATTAAATTTCGTAGAATAGTTGAAGGGCATCACGTCAAAAAGTGAATAAGTGTTTGTGTTGGGTTACGAATGGAGGAAAAGAATGGAATAATTAAGTTTTTATGAGCACGCGGCGCTTACCGCGAAAATGCATGCGTGAAACGAGGTGAGAAATTTTAAATCTTTAGTGTATTGTCAACTTTGGCGCCCATAAATATTTCGTATCAAATTTATCTATTGTTCATTATTTATTAATCCGCTTGCCTCTCGTATATATATATATATTATATATATATATATATATATATTATATATATATATATAACTGCATGCCCGTCGGACCAAGGGCAAAAACGAAATTAGGTCGTTAAGTGAATGCTGTGCCTAATTTTAACTAATCAATAACACTCAACTTTAAAAAAAACCTGGAAATTTGTTCAAGGTTTGCCTGTTATTACGAAAATCAAAGCAACACTAAGTACCGTTATTATTATTTAGCTCATTGCAATACCAACAGAAGGTTATTATTGAATAATAAAATTTAATAAATAATAAGAGAGTTATTGAATCAATATAGTTAGAATCGTGTTACTTTCCTCTTTGTAATATGTAAATCTAACACGTTCTGGCATTCCATTAATGAGCTTTGCCATCATTTCTTCTTGAGGATAATCATCGTGGTGTCTATTTACTTTTGGCAACACACTATATATATATATATTATATGAGGAAAATATAAAAGAGTCCATCCGCATTTCTACTTGCTTAAACTGATAAAAAGATTTGAACGATGCAAAGCGAGCAGAAGACGCGACAGCGACTCCGAAATGAATTTATACTTTCGAAACAAATGAATCTATGTCCTTTATAAAATGTTTGCACGTGTGCACGTGGTAATGTGTATAAATGTAAAATATTTGCACGTGTGCACGTGGTAATGTGTATAAATGTAAAATGTTTGCACGTGTGCACGTGGTATTGTGTATAAATGTAAAATATTTGCGCGTGTGTCCACGTGGTATTGTGTATAAATAGCACTCCCGAAACAATGAAAATCGACCTCTTTCCTCCGCTATTTTTTCACTTGAGGGGAAATTCTGCTTCATGCGTGATGTAATTTTTTTTCATATTCTCTAAAACTTAAAATATTTTCTTCAGAAAAAGAGTTCACTTTACATTCAGTTTTATAATGTAATCATAGAGAGAAACAATTACATTTTTATACAAATAACCTCCATATCTGATTAACGAATAATATTTAAAATGTAATGCGTTGTTGGATGCTTTTCAGGCGAAATAGATAGATAGGATTTAGTTAATTAATCATAAAGAAAGCCAAACAGGAATTAATAATAATAACTAATAATAATAATTAATAATAATACTTAATAATAATAATAATAATAAGAAGAAGAAGAAGAAGAAGAAGAAGAAGAAGAAGAAGAACAACAACAACAACAACAACAAGAAAATGGAGAAGAAAATTTATAGAAATATGGGCATATTAATTCTGTGAATGAATGTACGACAATTATTGCACGAAGCCTGATTATAGTTTTAAAGAATTACAGTACTAATTAATTCAATCATATTTAGTAGGAAATAAGTGAAAATAGATGAAAAATAAGTAAATAAATAAAGTTTGAGAAATTTGTGTAAAAATTATTTTAATCTTCAAAATGAAGATAATATCATAATTCAAATCACAACTCGCCAGTCAGGCGGGTTGTGTGGAAAATTCCACCATCCCGATAGAGGAAAAGTATTCAGTATTGCGGGGTTGGAGTAGGGCCCGTACGAGGGGCGGAGGGTTGGAATTAATTTCTATCACAGTAAATAATGTGTATACATAATGGTTAGATTGTAATATACCTTTAATATACTGAAAGAAATTGTCCTACTTAGCTGATCTTTTTCCGTGTCTCATCTACCCTTTGAGCAGTCCACATCCTCTCCAACACACGCTTCTCTCACTATTCCTCACTACACATACGAGTACATACATCTTACACACCACACAATCATTTCAAAATTTAAAAAAAAAAAAATGGTATCGATTTTAAGAGCCTCGGAGTACCCTGGGGAGGGGATCATAAATGTTCCCACTTCTGACTTTCACGCTGTCGATAACGTGAACGACGGTTCTGCTACTGCCCATTCCAGATATTTTGGGCCTCTGCCTGATTCACTTTTCATAAACTTCTGCGACATTCGTGACCTTTCCTCAAATTTCCAATCTGTTGAAGACCACCTCTCTTTCTCTAAACCTCACCTTCTCTTCCTCATTGAAACTCAGGTGTCTGGGACAACTGCAGCAACCCCTTTTCTGTACCCTCCTACTTTCTCTATTTTCAATTTTATTCGAAAGATGGATGTTGCGTGTATGTACGCAACGACCTAACTTGCTCTCGTATTCCCGAACTTGAATCCTCATAATTACCCTCTGGCTATGGCTTACATACCAATCTCAAACTAAATATATCTGCGCTGTCTACCTTTCTCCTAATTCTACTGACTATCCAAAATTCTTAAACTACCTCATTTCCAATCCAAAGTGAAATACATTCTATACCGCTTTCCTTTTGCTTTCTTTTTCCTTTCCTTTTGTTTTTCCTTTTGTTCACCACCACCTTTGGCTTTCCTCCCATTTCATTGGCATCCTTGATGAACTAGCTTACAACTTCTTTATCCTGAATGCCCTAGAGCAGATTGTATAGCACCCAACTCGTATCCTGATCGCCTTGGAGATAGGCCCAACATTCTGGATTTATTTCGTAATTACCACTCATCCTTCTTATTTTGCCAAACTTTTTCTCCGTTGGGCTCTTCCGACCACAATCTTTTATCTGTTTTCTGTCCTATCGCTCTAATTCGGCCGTTGGATCCTCCCATGAGGAGACGCCTTTGGCATTTTGGCGCCGCATAGTAGGAAGTCCTTAGGCAGTACTTACTTTTTCTGTCCAACTCTCTAACGCAAGTGTCAACTGGTATTTTCAGTCTTTCATCTCCTCAACCGGAACACTTCTTCATTCCATCTTTCTCCCTGTCTATGACTTCCAATCTTTCAAACGCAGAGTGTCAAGGCTACTTCTAAGACAATTTTAGTGGGTGGGTTAAAATATTTTTTTTTTCGTATTTGTATTTGATCATAAATAACACAAATCAAATCAAATGTATATGTTGATGCATATATATACTGTACTCATACGCTCATATATACTCATATATACCTCGTTAACCTCGTTAGGGTTCCGTGCGTCGGTCTTTCTTCACACGAAGGTCAAGCTAGTGGCCCCGCCTCTCGTCCTGGCTTGGTGGAGGAGCGAGTTGCTCTCTTGCGCTCTCCACCATACATAGCCAGGTACACCCGGCTCATTTGGTACAGTCCTGAGCTAGGCATCTAGTCTTCTCTTGAAGACTTCAACTTTGACCCCTGTAACGTTCTGAGGTCCTTTGGAAGCTGGTTGAAAATTCTTGGCCCCCCGACAACCAAGCTATTTTCCTTCAAAGTCGAGGAAGTCCCTTGTCGGGCCTTTAATTTGGGAACACTACACATTCTGTCTTTCCTATTTTCCAGCGTTGTTTGGATAGTTTTAGGTTTGGTACCAGTTAGCAATTATATATGCTCTTATTTTATTTTAGTACAGAAAGATTTCACCCACCTACTAAAATAAAATAAGAGGATATATATGAGTATATATGAGTATATATGAGTATATATGCATCAGAATATACTGTACATTTGACTTGATTTATGTTATTTGCGATCAAATACAGATTAAAAAAAAGACTTTTAACCCACTCACTAAAATTGTTTTAGAAGTAGCCCTGCAGAGTGTCCAGGCATCTAGAAAACCTTGAACCTTGATTTTGGCTAGCGGGGGAAGGGGGCGTTGCGGGGGAAGGGGGCGTTGCGGGCATTCACCTTTGGCCCCTCCTTCCTGCATAATAAAATATGATTCCGCCTAATTTACATGTAAAAATCTTTTGATTGACGAATTAATTCTAAGAATTACATATTTTAAATCGTAAAGCAAATGCTGCTCAGAACTTGTTAGATAAAATGTTTCGTGTAACAACGAATAAAAAAGAAGCTTTTTGTCCTTTTACACTTACACGCAAAACGGTAAAGTATGTAGTCTCTCTCTCTCTCTCTCTCTCTCTCTCTCTCTCTCTCTCTCTCTCTCTCTCTCTTAGGTTTTATATTTAGAATTGAAGGCTGGTTATTTTGGATAATTTTTAAATCATTGCAACATTTTTATTATTTACTTGCAATCACACACACACACACACACACACACACACACACACACACACACACACACACACGCAATCACACAGGCATTGACCTAACCTTACTTTATAAAGGTCATAAAAGAATCAGTCACTTAATGTAGGACAACTTTTTCCATATAGGATGCAAAGGAACGCTGAAGTAGGTACGATGAATGAAACATAATAGATTTCAGTTTCACATGAAACGTTTTTAATTAAGATTTTCTTACAGTTAATATACATGAAACGTACCGTAACGTTACGTGTGCAACAGATACGTTATTATTAGTTTTAACAATATATTAACTATTTAGCGCCCGGAGGCCTTTCCGAGACTGAATGAAATCGCCTGGCGTTAGCCAGAACAAAATCAGTAAAGCGACACTGGGCACTAAAGGGTTAAATAGCAAAATTTTGTTAGCCACTCTTACGTACGTATCCGGCTACACGAATAAAACAACTAAATTACAGGATCTATGAGCAAGGTCAGTTATAAGATAGACCAGTGGTCGGCGAACTTTTTTGGGTATTACACCCAAAATATATTTGAGGACGTAATCAGGACGTAAATTCGTAATATTCTAAAATTTAGAATAACGCCACATTTATGTAACAAAATAAAATAAAAATATGCGAAAAAAGTATCAGCACAAAGTGTCTCGCATACCGCACGCATTACCCCCAAAAGTTTTAAATTTACCCCATTTGGGTAATTTACCCCTGTTCCCCGACCACTGAGATAGACGGATAAATAGATCGATAAATTAGGGGCTGTTTTCTATTAACTTTTTTAGTTGATCAGCTATGTGATCAGTCGTTCAATCAATCATAATCGCTCCATTCATCGGTTCAAGGGCATCCGGTTTTAGTATTTGAACTTACCGATTGCTCTCCGCATGCAGGTAGGGGCAAGAATGTCATGTTGAGGAAAAATCGAATACAGCAAATTGCGTTAATTCCATATTACTAATAATAAAGAAAAACATTAAATTGTTCAACAAAACAAACAATTTTTCTTTTTAGTTACGAATTTTGTCTACTTTTTGCTTCCTTCTTTTAGTTATTTCTTGATCCCTGATTCGATGCTCCATAAGATATCGAGAATTTACTTGAACTTATGAGAATTTATTAACAGGTTGATTGACCGATATTAATCGGTTGATTGACCGATATTAATCGGCTGATGGACTGATAATTCGGAAGAAACTATGAATAGTAATTATTAACTTGAGTGATTATTTAATTAACTAATCATGGCAACATAAGTTTGGACCTTGACTTTAGTGCTTTCTTCTTCTATTGGGGGGTGGGAGGGGCATTTTTGCGACAATTAACCCCTGACCCCTCCTTCCTAAATAAAAAAAAATATTTTTTTATGCATGAAGGAGGGGCCAAGGACGAGCGCCCGCAAAAACGCCCCCTCCCCTTATTGAAGGAGAGAGCCGAAATCAAGGTTTCTGAGGCTCTAAAAAAATAAAATGCTTTTTTTATTCCTTTTATAAATTTTGAAGAGATTGTGTAGTGTGTAAGACTTGTGTATGTGTAGTGGTGAGGAATAGTGAGAGAAGTGTGTGTTTGAGAGAATGCTCGACTACTCACAGGGTAGATGAGACATAGAAAAAGATCAGCTAAGTAGGACAGTGACAGGAGAAACGGGAGTTCCAGCGCTCCCTGTTTCCTGGCTAACGTCCTCCCTCCCCCCTAGAGTACTTCCATGGTCAATTGGTACCTACAATATATATATATATATATATATATATATATATATATATATGCGCTTCGGTGGTGTAGTGGTTAGCGTCGCTGACTACGAATCCATCGGCCCCGGGATCCAGACCTGGTGACGACAGGCGATGCGCAGCAAAATCCAGCTGTTCATCCTTCCACACAGTAAAAATTGTTTGGTAGATAAATGGGTACCCTGGGTAGTCTAGTAGTTAAGACGCTGGGATGCTGGTGGGGCGTTGTTCTGATGCCATGTTAAACTGTAGGCCTAAGATGGAATGACAAGCTGACCTTCGTCAGAATGAACAATTCAAGCGGAAGCAAAACCAACGTTAACCAAGGTTATATATATATATATATATATATATATATATATATATATATATATATATATATACTAGGTGAGGTACCCGGCGTTGCCCGGGTTAATTGAATGCCCGGTTAGGTCAACTGAATGCCCGGTTAGGTCAACTGAGTTCCCGGTTAGGTCCCTTGACGATTGGTATCCTCCAAACCCCCCTCACCCCCCTTTATGCAACTTGGGGGCTAACCCCCTCCCCCATTACTCCACCCTCACCCTTACCCCCACCCTTCCCCCATTACTGCCCGGGATAAATTTCACAAACAAACAAACAGATAAACAGACAGGCTAAACTACAGAAAAGAACGCAGCCGTGAAAATTTTGAGCTTCACATTGTGTCAAGATTTCTGAATTTGATCAGATATCCCCCAAAACCCCCATGACCAAATAATTGAACTCCCAATTACTGTCGGTTCAATTATTTGGTCAATAAAACTATAGAAAAGAACACAGTCACGAAAATCTTGAGCTTCACATTGCCGCCCGTAATACAAACAGACAAAGAGACAGGCTGACCGACTCTGTGTTGACATTCTTCATCCCATAAGAGGTTCCCGTGCAAAATTTGGTAGCTCTAGGCCAAACGGTTTGCGCTTGCATAAAGGACAGACAGACAGACAGAAAGGCGAAAATATACAGGGTGTACATAAAGTCAGGATCTATTTTTGTGAAGCACTTGGAAATTATATGGAATTTTATCATAAAATGATAAAGTGGTAACATTTGTTAAATAATTAAGAGTAGGATTCGACGTGACGCCCATCAGTATCCCTGCACAGCTCAAATCGTTCCACAGCATTTCTAAACACATTCTGGAGCATTTGCGGGGTTATGTTATCTGCAGCAGTTCGTATACGTGTACGTAAGTTTTCAAGACTCGTAATCTTCGTCTGATAGACGTGCGACTCGATAAAGCCCCATGCAAAGAAATCTAAAGGGGTTAAATCTGGTCATCTCGCTGGCCAAGGTCTGTTGCTTCCGCGTCCGATCCAGCGATTTGGAAAACGTCCATTTAGATAATCCTGAACAATTTTGGCATAGTGACAAGGAGCACCATCATGTTGATAGACGACGGTACTAACAATCCTATCCCCGTCGTCTATCAACATGATGGTGCTCCTTGTCACTATGCCAAAATTGTTCAGGATTATCTAAATGGACGTTTTCCAAATCGCTGGATCGGACGCGGAAGCAACAGACCTTGGCCAGCAAGATCACCAGATTTAACCCCTTTAGATTTCTTTGCATGGGGCTTTATCAAATCGCACGTCTATCAGACGAAGATTACGAGTCTTGAAAACTTACGTACACGTATACGAACTGCTGCAGATAATATAACCCCGCAAATGCTCCAGAATGTGTTTAGAAATGCTGCGGAACGATTTGAGCTGTGCAGGGATACTGATGGGCGTCACGTCGAATCCTACTCTTAATTATTTAATAAATGTTACCACTTTATCATTTTATGATTGAATTCCATATAATTTCCAAGTGCTTCACAAAAATAGATCCTGACTTTATGTACACCCTGTATAATAGAAAAATATAGCGTAGACACTGTATATACACCGCTTTTCATTATTCTGTCTTGGTTATGAGGCAAGCGGTTATATATTGTCGTGAAAAGTCTTAATTTATTATTCAATTTAATTAAATTTATGTTATCTACACTCTTTCTACTACTTTACACTGATTTCTGTATTCTATAAAAGGGTATCATCCGTGGCCAGCATGGACTCAAAACACGGGCTGCGTGGCGAGGCATTCAGTAACAAAGAGGGAGGATTTCGAATGACTACAATTTTCGCTCTATTTTCTGATTTATTTTAATTAGAACAATAAAAATAACAGGGGAAGGCGAGTGTAAATTTATATTTAATACCATATTGAGGAGGAAAACTTTGTCAAAACAATTCTAAATCACAAATTATAATTTTAACACAACAACGACCTCTTAAAAACGTGGCATTTTGCCTCCAGCCCAGCTCACAACCTCCCTCTCCAATTCTTCTAATAGGTTGCTAAATAGTGATTTATATTTCAAATAATTATATTTTTACATATGTTAATTCCACACAAATAAATCTCTTTATTACACTCTAATAAACATTATTAAATTTCCTATTAAAAAACCATAAACGTCACCAAATTTTATATTAAAAACCAACACAGGCAATCTAACACATAACTATATATATATATTTATATTCGCTTGCTTCGTAACCAAGACAGAATAATGTAAAGCCTGATACAGATTACAGATTAATAGAAAAAGTAGATTTAGATAAGCATATTGGTACAAAATACGAATGTACACGAAAGAGTCTTAACTTTGGGCTACTTAGTAGTTTAGTATAGGCTCTTCTCATTAGAGACGCCGACAACTGTAGGCTTAAGCGAAGCTGTATACCCAGCAAGAAATAGGACGTTTAGTAAACGTTTTGTAAACGTTTACTTGACGTTTTATAAACATTTGTGACTCTTACTAAACGTCCTATTTCTTGCTGGGTAAGTTTACAGGCACTCCAGTTGACGTTGACACGCTTATGAGAAGGGATCGCACATATCCCGCAATCACACTGGTCTTGACCTATCTTACATTCTGAAGGTTATAAAGGAATAAAGTATACAAGCAAGACTCGTTATATTGAAGGTCTTCTTGATCATACGAATGATTAATTATTGATGGTAAAACAAACAGATCAGTCAAAATACTTTCAACATTGGTGAATGTAGGAAAACTTTTCCTATATTCACTTCTGAATGTAGGAAAACTTTTTAAAATAGTACGCAAAGGATAGTTGAAGTAGGTACAATGGAAGATATAAAAAAATTTTTTGTATTAGATTATGTTAAAGGTCGATTTTATTCACGTCTATCTATTTGTATTTAATTCAGTTTGCTTATAATCTTGGTTAACTTTGTTTTGCTTCCGCCCGAATTGTTCATTCTGACGATGGTCAAGCTCGTCACTCCACCTTAGACAGACAGTTTAACGTGGAATTCGAACCACGCCTCACCAGCAGCCCAGCGTCTTAACCTCTAGAATACCCAGGGTACCCATTTATCTACCAACAATTTATAAGCAAACTGAATTAAATACAAATAGATAGACGTGAAGAAAATCGACCTTTAGCATAATCTAATACAAAAATTTTTTTTTATCTTCCATTGTACCTACTTCAATTATCCTTTGCGTACTATTTTAAAAAGTTTTCCTACATTCAGAAGTGAATATAGGAAAAGTTTTCCTACATTCACCAATGTTGAAAGTATTTTGACTGATCTGTTTGTTTTACCAACAATAATCATTCGTTAACCTTGTTTTGCTTCCGCCCGAATTGTTCATTATAACGATGGTCAAGCTCGTCACTCCACCTTAGACAGACAGTTTAACGTGGAATTCGAACCACGTCTCACCAGCAGCCCAGCGTCTTAACCACTAGAATACCCAGGGTACCCATTTATCTACCAACCAGCTTTTTTTTATTGTGTGGGTCTGGAGCCCGGGGCCGATGGATTCGTAGTCAGCGACGCTAACTGCTACACCACCAAGGCGCATTATATATATATATATATATATATATATATATATATATATATATTCCTAAAGGGGAATTAATATGTCTATTCTTCCTCTCCCTCGAAACTGATGCAAGCTTTGTTCGCATGCAGCGTCATTTTATAATCGGGAGATGGTCAACTGGCAGTGGTGGCCCGTGAGGCAGTTTTTCCCGGCCCCGGCCTCGAAATGTTCGTCGGAAAACTCCGGACAAGTGTCCAAACTAAAACTATTAATCATCTTAAAATATTAACAAGATAAACTTTAAAATAAAAGCAAATAACATCTTCATTGGCATTCTATTGATATGAGAGACATTTTTTTTATTATTATTATTATTAAAATGTTTTTAGCATTAATGGCACGATTACATTGTAATGTAATAACATAATTTATTTCATTTTTAACCGGTATACATTTTGGGAGCCATTTTTACTTTGAATAATATGTTTTCACCATATTTCACTATGGACGTCTGTCCCCTAGACCGATGGGGGTGAAAGAAAGTAGCACCCCCAAGCAAACAGAAGCTGACATCCGTAGTCTATATACTATGTCGTGGCTACTCGTCTTATTTCTTGACGTAATATCCGTAAGTCACGCACTTCATACGGTATTTCTAATTCATCCTAACTTCATAACTTCAATTTTCATCTTATCAAAGGTTTAGTTAATTTTCACTGGGTTAAACTTTATTAAATATAGTAAAGATAAATCTGACTTACGAGATAGCTTATGCAGACTTAATAATCGTAAAATTTGTTGAAAAGGCACCGTTACTTTAACGAAATCTAAAGCATGCAACGATGTTATTAAACCTCGGCTTCCAAACCTGTATGATTCAGGCTTTAGGGTATAGAGCCAAACTCGACTGAGATAAATAAGTTAGAAAACGTTCGTGTGAATTTAGTTTCAAAGGAGAAAGTTTCACTATATTATGTTATTAAATGGCAAAGATATGTCAATATTATATATAGAACAATGCAGGATGGAATGGCACATATATATATATATATATATATATAT
This sequence comes from Bathynomus jamesi, assembly GCA_023014485.1. Lineage (NCBI taxonomy): Eukaryota > Metazoa > Arthropoda > Malacostraca > Isopoda > Cirolanidae > Bathynomus > Bathynomus jamesi. The sequence continues at coordinate 461,347 of JAJOZX010001184.1, read as the reverse complement.
ATATATATATATATATATATATATATATATATGATGCAAAGCAAAGCCACAAGGAAAAAGAAAAATTATTCAGCAATACACCTTGTCAGGGGAGGTGACGAGGAAAGTGACGAGGTGTATTGCTGAATACACGAAAGGCCTTGGAATAATTTTTTTTTTTTTTGTGGGTTTGCATCATTCATTCATTTCACGTGCTCAAGTGTGAAATTCATCTCATATATATATATATATATATATATATATATATATATATATATATATATATATACTGTGTGTATATATTATATATTATATAAGAGTATATACAGTGTATAGGGTCAGTCAAAAGTATGGAAGCATAAGAACTATGCTTTTCAATACAAATATACGCATATATATATTTCCATTGAAAAGCATAGTTCCTATGTTTCCAGACTTTTTACTCACCCTCTATATATATATATATATATATATATATATATATATATATATATATATATTATATATATATATATATATATATATATATATATATACAGGGTGGGCGGAAAGTAGCTCCCTATTTTGGATTGGTAAAAAAATACGTATATTATCCATTTATTTCAGAAGAAATAATAAGAAAAGGTAGGCATACATGGTAGGTTTTCTCTAAAATTCAATGTGGGCTCCAACTCTTTCCACCAGCTTCTGGAGCCGCCCAGGAATGGCGTCCACTGACTTTAGCAGGAACTCCGGCGGGATGGAGGACATGACTTCCCGAATTCGGTCCTCCAGTTCTTCCAATGTCCTCGGTTTGGTGCGGTAGACTTCTTCCTTTACCCACCCCCAAAGAAAGAAGTCGCACGGTGTCAAGTCGGGGCTCCTGGCTGGCCATTGTTGTCCGTGAGTGGCTGGATGCCCACTTCCCTGGGCGTTGGATGGGTCGTCGTGGTCCACATCAATGGCCAGCCAGGAGCCCCGACTTGACACCGTGCGACTTCTTTCTTTGGGGGTGGGTAAAGGAAGAAGTCTACCGCACCAAACCGAGGACATTGGAAGAACTGGAGGACCGAATTCGGGAAGTCATGTCCTCCATCCCGCCGGAGTTCCTGCTAAAGTCAGTGGACGCCATTCCTGGGCGGCTCCAGGAGCTGGTGGAAAGAGTTGGAGCCCACATTGAATTTTAGAGAAAACCTACCATGTATGCCTACCTTTTCATATTATTTCTTCTGAAATAAATGGATAATATACGTGTTTTTTTACCAATCCAAAATAGGGAGCTACTTTCCGCCCACCCTGTATACAAACCGACATAAACAGAATCTACAAATGGACGGAAGACAACAATATGAAGTTTAACACAGAAATTTCAACTATTATGGTCCGGAAAAAGAGAAGACCTAAAATCCATGGAATATTATACCCCAAATGGACAGGAAATTCAGAGAAATTCCAGAGCAAAAGATTTAGGAGTTGTAATGACAGATGATGCGAAATTTGAAACACAAAATAAGATAGCAGCCTTTAAACGAAGAAATAGGAAGGTAATGATTCCTCTATTGAAAACCCTGATAATACCCAAATTGGAATACTGCTCGGTCCTAACATCCCCATATAAAAAGGATGACATGACATTAGACAGCTGGAAGGGATCCAGAGAAGTTTCACAGCTAAGATCAATGGGTGCAAAGAACTAAATTACTGGGAAAGGTTACGAGAACTAGACCTATATTCACTGGAAAGGAGAAGAGAGAGATACACCATTATTTACACTTGGAAAATAATGGAGAAACTAGTCCCTAATCTTACTCTGAACCCTATAACTCCCCAAACAACGGTGGAAAGTAGAAACGGTAGACTGTGTCGTATTCCCAAATTGAAGGCGAGACAGGGAACATCCTTAACCCTGAAAGAAAATAGTTTTGTAGTGAGAGGACCAAAACTGTTTAATCAGTTGCCCAAAGACCTAAGAAACACGAAGGGAGTTGCAGTGGAAAGGAAATCTTCAAAAGAAGACTAGACGCCTGGCTCAGAACAATTCCCGATGAGCCGGGGGTACCTGGCTATGTGAGGTGGAGAGCGCAAGAATCCAACTCACTACTTCACCAGGCCAACTCGAGAGGAGGGGCGACAAGCTTGACCTTCGCAAAATGAGAAATCATCGCGCGAAACCTTTGTAAGGTTGTAAGGTTGTAAGGTTGTAAGGTTGTAAGGTATATATATATTATATATATATATATATATATATATATATATGTTGTCTATATGAAGCCAACAACCGTTCCTACTTTCCCGAAACAGTCTCCCATTTGTCATGATAATCCGAGTTTAGGTATCGTCAAAGATAATTAATTACACCTTCATGGTCAGAATCGTAAGTCTGGGCTTCTTATTTAACTGGGGCAAGAACACAACTTCAGCAGTCAACGTACACCTATAAATGGCGTTAGAAATTTATAATAAAATTGATTCTTTTCAGAACAACCGTTAACTTTGGTCTACGTTCAATTATTTTTAAGTCCTGCGTAAGTTGTCCAGTTGGAACGTTGATAGCTTTACTGCACAATGAATCGGTCTATTGTTAATTTTGCAGTCATCCCCTACCTAAAAGAAAAAAATAATATATAATCAACACTGAAAATTCCTATGATGCGGCGTGACTTTTGCGCCACCCTGTATATAACTTATTATATCGTTGTTCCTTCGCTTACACATCTAAACTGTATTATGTTTACTGTCACCATATTTTTGGGTGCCATATATATATATATATATATGTGTGTGTGTGTGTGTGTAATGTAGCTCACAATTGAAAATGTGATCCAATTAATGATACTTTATATGTTCTATTAGAATAAAAGAGCAAATTCCTGTCTTATCAGAGAATTAATATATATATATATATATATATCGTAAAGAACGACGCTTGTATAGGAGATATTCAGCGCAAGACGAGAGAGAGAAAACGGAACAAATGAAAAAATGAGGTAACCACCTGGGAATCGAACCCGGGATCTTCCGATTGCCGGTCAGACGCGATACCATTACACCATGGACCTCACTCTTCCAAATGCCGTAATTCTTCTACATACTCGCAGAAACCAATGCCCCAAGGGGGCACCTCCCGCATGCCGTAACATTATATACATTCAACTGCAAAGAACACGCAGTATAAATAACGTAAAGAACGACGCTTGTATACTGATTCTGTTCTGGCTAACGCCAGACAATTTTATTCAGTTTCGGAAAAGATCTCTAGGAGCGAAAGGGTTAAAGCAGTGAGTCATATTTTGGGCCAAAACACTGTTATCCGGTTTGCTTCACAATGGAAAATGGCACTCAGCCCATCAAGGCAAACAAGACACGAATAGCGTTTTTGTCCGAATTGAAGTAAATACATGTCAGTACTTTTACATTGCTTTCTATCAAAAGCAATGTTTTTAGGTGCGCGTGTGTGTGTGTGTGTGTGTGCTACCTCATGAAACCGCGATAGTCTTTAAGACGCAACTAAAGTTCATCGCGACACGAATGTTCATGCAGCAATAGTAGCAGTGTCGCTATAGTTTCAAACTTATTTTTTATTGAAAATTACTAAATATTATAAAAAAAAGATATGATGAAAATTAGGCTAGGTTTGGTTAGGTTAGGTTAAATTAATTAGGGTGTTTAGGTTAAGTTAAATGTCGACATCCACAACTGTAAATGGGAAAATGTCGCGGTTTCGTAAGGTATCCAAACGTGTAGGTTTGTATGTGTGAAGTTTAATCATGACATCGTTATTAACTCAAGGGAGTTTCCATAAAATTATAATCGCTAACATTTACTTTGAGAAGTTTTCAAAAGAAATTTAAAGGACATTTTTGCAGTTTAATCCCAAATTAATCGGTATAAGATTATCGATTACTTACCAGTTAATCGCTGCACCTCTTCATGACAACGAAATAAATAACCATTAAAATGTAAGTTTAAAATACATTCACTTATGATAACGGCTTCGTTAGCACCTATTGAAAAAGGGTCTTCTCGAAGGCGGAATAAAATCCTCTGGCATAAAGCAATTGGAAATAGAGTTATAAGACTTATTATGCATTAGAAGGCCAGTCAGTGTATATGAAAATTATTCTATGATATTACAAACGTTTCGGTATATTTACTTATAGTCTTCAACAGTCTTTAGACGTATTTAAAATTCAAACCTATATTTACTTATAGTCTTTAGATGTATTTAAAATTCAAACCTATATTTACTTATAGTCCTTAACAGTCTTTAGATGTATTTAAAATTCAAACCTATATTTACTTATAGTCCTTAACAGTCTTTAGATGTATTTAAAATTCAAACCTATATTTACTTATAGTCTTTAACAGTCTTTAGATGTATTTAAAATTCAAACCTAAATTAGGGAAAAAAGAAACTGTAATAAAAGGGTTTGTTTGAGGTTATTCGCAAATTCAGATCACTATTTGTGATAAACGTAGTGTACACATACATACGTACATACACGCATATATAAATTATCTAAAACCCATTTCTCACTCTCCATGGAGTGAGTGCAACGCTTGAGCTCGGGACCTAAAATATTAATTCAATTATACATAAAACTATATATGCAAAGGCATCACCAGCGTAAATAAGGTACCACCCCCAACATTAAGGATCCAGTGTTACTTTTCATGATAAGGTTTGGGATATACCTGTGGTGGTACGTCGTGAGACCAACGTTTCTATTTACAACACCTCATAAAATGTTTATATTCCTCTCTGTTTCTCTTTAATTCTTGTGTTACATTTATATCAACTACACGTTTATTCACACATTTACTAATAACATCTTTCTATCTTTTTTGCGACTTTCCTCTACTTCTCACACTTACACACTCACTTTTATACACCGTTTTACAGTTCTTTTTCATTCTCTCCAAATGCCCATGCCAACGTAACAGCCTCTCCTCCATTTTTTCTTGTCTCCCATCCCTTTTTTTATTCCGCATCTTTTCTATTCTTATAAAGTTAATCCGTTTTACATCAGTTATACTTCTTAAATTATTCATCTTAACTGTTCTTATTTTGAGAGTGAACTAACATGCAAAACAAGCGTCTCACATCCATACAGCAGTGTTGGCACCAATACAACTTCATGTAACCTCTTGTTGCATCTACAATTCTACATTCAAGTATTTTTTCCTCGGATCAATCCCAGAATAGGCACCTGAAATCATTTTTAGGTGCTTAATCTGGGATTGAGGCAAAACACAGGTGCTTAATCTGGGATTGAGGAGAAAAAAATATAAACAGTTTTTAGAGATATAATTTCATTGTTTTTATCAATATTTGAAAAAATCAACTCTAACCTAACCTAACCTATATCTATACCAATTTATGTGGCAAGATAGATTTGCTTCAGATGGATTCAGAAACATTCGGGCTCATATTGCAGGAATTTATAATATCTAAAATTTTTCTTTATTCATTAAACCACTTTAAACCTTTTATAACTTTGCCTTTATTACATTTGTAATAAACTTTGTATAAACAATAAATTTTGTAATCATCAGGTTTTTTTTATTTAATTCCTTGCAAGGTGCCTATTCTGGGATTGAGGTTGAACGCAGGTGCTTCATCTGGGATTGAGGTACATCAGGTGCCTATTCTGGGATTGACCCTTTTCCTCTACTAAGGCTTTTACTAATCCCGTGACTCGCCTTCCTTACTTCACTCTACTTTCAGTTTCCAATGTAGGCCTACTTGTACCTGTTTGGGCAATCAAATGCCTAAGACATTTAATTTTTTTTCACAGCCTCTAAATTTTCTCCATTCATTTAGCTATTAGACTCTGTCTCTCTTTATCTCTCAACGATATGAGCTTTAATTCTATTTACATTGGCTTCTACTATTCTCCTTTCACATGCAGAAATAAAACTTGTCACTGCTCTCCTTAATGCATTCTTGCACTTATTCAGAAGCAGTACGTAATAATCACAGATCACTGCGAGAGCTGCCACTTATTCTCTTTCAAGTTTAAGTTTACTCATTTCTCTACCATTTTTGCTTTCACTTCACGCATTACGTCATCCATAAACACATTAAACAGTCATGGCTACATCACACAACCATGTTGTACTTCAACATGATTATTGAACAGCAGAGATGGCTACCGGAATGAATTTTTATACCTATACCTTGCAAATATTTTATTTCTATATCTGTACCTGTATTTCTCTACCTTGATTTATTTCTATATGTACTATAATTATACCTATAGCTATACATATAACGTTATGCCATCCGTGCTGAATATTCACTCAACCCACCTTATTCATCTTCAACCAAGGTATCTGTAATCTTTTTTGTTCTATCTATCTATCAATACTCTTAGTGGCGCACAGAAGACAGGGGGTAGTTGGGCATTTGCCCTCCCCTCCCCCACCAAGAATAGACCACCGTCCCTTCCTTGTATAAAAATAAAATAAAATACTTTATGATGTTACTTGGATAAAAATAAAATAAAATACTTTATGATGTTACTTGGATAAAAATAAAATAAAATACTTTATGATGTCACTGACATTTTGGACGAGTTCAGTAAAAAAACATGAAGAATGAATAGTCTGTAAAAATAAATGAACACTGTTTCACAATTACATGTTTAAATTTACTGCAAAATTTTGGGGGGTTTCAGCCTCCCCAAAGAAAATTCCTGGGTGCGTCACTGAACACCTTTCCCTATACTTATCTAGCTATAGTTAAAAAACTTGTACTTCCATAAATTTTAAATTCGCTTCTCCTATCATATAGTGCTACAATTATAGGTTTTGTCAAATCACCTGGAACACACCCACTTTTCCACACGCTTTGACATATATTCCACAGCCATTCAGTCACTATCCTTCAGAAATGTTCGTTTACCTTTCTTTTTACTTCGTTTTACATCTCGTTTAACATTTTTCTTGCGTTCTTTTTGCGACTTGAATTGAATTGAATTGAATAACCTTTATTAATGATAAAATAAATACATTGGTTTTACAATTTACTTTTTGTATTGCTCGATCAATACTCCACTCCCCAGTATACACTTCTACATACGCCACCAAAATCCACTGCATTCACATTTGTTTATTTGCTTATGTTACATCAACACAGTCATTCTTATCTTTCATATTATCTATCATTCCACCAGACTGACCTTTGCATTTTTTCTCTGTTTTCCACATACTGTTCGTTCATCTTCCTTCAGAAATGTTCGTTTACTTTCTTTTTACTTCGTTTTACATCTCATTTAACATTTTTCTTGCGTTCTTTTTGCGACTTGAATTGAATTGAATTGAATAACCTTTATTAATAATAAAATAAATACATTGGTTTTACAATTTACAATGACAATTACAATAATTGTGAAACTGGACTATTTATTTTATTTAATTTGGCCCTTAAGCCAGGTTCCGTTTGCAAGGGCGTACCTAAAGTATTTGGCACCCGGGGCGGATCCTTCCTTTGGCACCCCCCATAAATAATTTTAAAATTTAAACAGTACAGTACTGTCATAAGCAAATTGGAAATAAGAAAAATGCAAGACATTAAAATTCAGTGAACAGGTAATACTGCATTTTATTTTATACAAAAAACACAGGAAATCCAGTCTCAACGCTCAGCCTATTCTTCAAAGGTAAATAGAGAGGATTCACAGTCTCTGCTTTCGAGCCTTAATTTCTGCAAATTGATCAATGACCTCATCAAAATTCACCTTCTTTGCATATTCATGTTCAGTTGAAAGTAAAGATAGATTTGTCAATCTTGTCTGACTCATGGTCGAGCGAAAGAAATTTTTTATCAATTTCAATTTGGAAAAACTTCTTTCACATGAAGCAATAGACACACAGACAGTCAAAATGAATCTCAAACACAGTTACAAGCTTGGCAAAGATTCACAAAAATTCCATTTCACAATAAACTCCAGAAACTGCAATGCTGTCCATTTATTTGCCTCTTCAACGCTGATTTTGGCAGCTTCCAAATGCCTCCGAAGTCGTCCAATTTCCACACTGATATCTTCATCAGAGAATTCATCGAAAATCTGAGTCAAATTTGGAATATACTTCCGAAGTTCTTCTTCTGTTGCAACAACCAAAGTGTTTGGCTGAATAACAGCGAAGATTGACAGAATTTGATCCATTGCCTTAGAACGAATCTCCAATTCTTGATGAAAGCGATCAAGACATTCAAACATAGCCCTTTTTACTTCCTCTGGCAATGTGAGACCAGCATCCTTTGCCATCTCTCTTGGCATTCTTTTTCGGATGTCCATTTCCTCACACTTTGTAGTTGCATAATGAATGGCCCTCTCCACAATTTCATTGCGCTGATCTTCAAGAAACAGTTTTAGAGCTTGGAGCTTCACAATGCACTTTTCAAGGCTGATTCCAACTGTTTGCAAATACTTTTGTGTGAGATTAATTTCTTCCAGGACTTCATACTAGAAAGAAAGGTAACTCAAAAAAGAGAAATCACATACAGCAGACAGCAAAATCTGAGCTGATCTTCTTGTGTCCACATTTTCTTTGGGATCGCACAGTACTTCAAGGGTTGAGGCCAGCTTTTCAAATTTGCCTTCACTGGTTTCACAGCGTCATAATGAGCACCCCATCTTGTCTGGGGAAAGTCTTTTGACTATCATGCCTACATTCTCCATCAGCACTTCCCATCGATGAGTTGAGACTGAAAAGAAGGAATAGACTCTCTCCAAGGTTCCAAAAAAAAGTCACACATGAAGAAACGCTTCCAAATGAGTGCACTCCGCAAAGGTTCAGAGAATGATTTGCATAAGGCACAAACAAAGCCTTGGGATTAATCTCTCTGATATTTGACTGAACACAACCATGAATCCCAGCCATAGTTGCAGCGTTGTCATATCCTTGACCACGGCACAGGTTTATGTCCAGTCCATCTCTCTCCAGATGTCTCAGGGTATCCATCAGGAGTGCTGTCAAAAAGAATCCCAAAATACTTTGCTTTCTTGATATCAGCCACTATTTTCTCTTTGACGTAATTCCCCAAAAGGCAAATGAACTCATTCTGAATCTTTGGAGATAAATACGAGGCCACTCTCCTCCCAGATGGAATAGAATGCTTAATCCTTACAAAATGTTCTTTCAAAACTGGATCATAATTTGACAGCAACTCTACCAATTCCATGAAGTTTCCTTTGTTTTCTGGTGAGCCAGAAACAAGGTTACGTCCAAGAGGCGATGTAAAATATCCCTCCATTTCTTTCTCTCCTTGTCCATTGTTGCTTGATGAACTTGATCAATGGTTTTTTGAAGCTTCAACCCTGCTTCCAAGGTCTTCCATTTCTCCAGGCATGAGAGATGCTGCTCAGAAGCCTCATGGTCAGACACCTTTGAGTTTAGCTGCCACCATGCTTGAGACCCAGTGACAAAGCTGGATGTTCCAATTCCTTTGTCATCAAGATCAAACAGTCTGCAGCAAAAAACAAAACAAACTTTCTTTTGATGGAGAGTAAACCATCCATGTTCTCAAAACTTTCTCGCCATTTGGCAGAGCCTTATAGAACCATGCAATGGTCAGCTGTCGACTCTTCCCTTTGGATTTCTTTCCTTGTCTTTGAACTGCACTGAAAGGTCCATCCTTATTTTGGAAGGGTTCACTTCCCCTCTTAATAAGATCAACTCTCAAGTCATTTGGAACCGGGATTGGCCAAGCAGCGACATCAGAATAAATTGAAAATCTATCCGTCTCCTCTTCTTCATCAAAGTCTTCCTCCTGTTGGTGTGGACTTCTGCTGGCGTCTCCTTCCTCTTCATCAGTTTCACTGCTTTTAGAAGATGAATTGCCATCCTCCAATCCTTGCTCTCTCTCATTTGAATCCTCTTGTGAAGATGCTTCTTGTATTTGTACTTCAGATTCATCAGGCTGAATATCTTCAGGACTTTCTCCTATTGCATTTGATGTTGAAGGCGTCACATACTTCAAAATTGATCCGGACATTGCCTGAGCCACCTCTTTTCTTTCCTTCTTCATTTTTCTTTGTTGGAATCCACTGGGTCGATTTCACTTCATAGTGGATGTTTTCTGCAAAATTTTAAAATCAAAAGGTATAAAGTATGAACATGCATAACAAGCATGAACTATTATGACTTGAAATACATTAACTGAACAAATTGTCTGTGATTATTATTATTATTATTATTATTATTTGTTTTTTTGGGGGGTGGGAGTTTAAGTGCAAACACGACTCCTAAAAAAGCAGAAAACTATGAGCATTACTCACAAATAACTAGACCACTGACAAAATGAAAATTAACAGTATATCCAGTAAATAAAGAAGTAAAAAAAAATTATTACAACAGAAAAGCTTCAAACAAGTGGTTCTCAAACTTTTTCCAACCAGATACCCATTGAGTTATCAGATTATCAACCCAGACAAGCAGAGACAATTAATTATCATTATTATTATCATTATTAATTATCATTATCATTTATAAACACTTAAACATCACTATGATACCACATTGTCAAAAATTACTGGACACTGGTATAAGTACCATGATATTGTTATAAACACCAGCACTTTATGCTTTATCATAATTATTTAATGAAACATACCTCATGTATGTGGAGTCACAGTATCAAGTGAACAAGACTTGGAATGTCAATTGCAACCAGCTGGCTATGCTCAACAAACTGATGACTAAAACGTCAACAAACGTTCGCCTTTCGATGTAATTTTTATAAAATATTTAATTTTTCGTTTGTAAATTTTGTATTGCCAATAAAAATAAAAATTTATTTTATAGTGGAAATTAACATTAAGCTGTTGTAATAGTTAGAACATTTTTAAATTTTTTTTCTTACTTTAGCGAATTTTTCATTTGGTTTGAAAACTTGTACTGGTATTTCAACTCTCCCGATGGCACCCCCCTCCTGGCTGTCACCCGGGGCGGACCGCCCCCCTCGCACCCCCTTAGTACGCCACTGTTCGTTTGTAATAGTCTTTCCCAGACTCTTTTCTTTCATTGCATTCTCCATTTCATCGTTGTAGTATGTTGTCGTCTTTCTTTTCACTCCATTTCGTACATACTCGCGTAATCACATACATCAGGTGCTGTCTATCTCCCTCAGGACTTGCTCTACTCTTGTTGTCATATTATTCCATTTCAGCCCTTTAACTTTTATTCTGTCTGGCCACTCACTCTCTTCCTTTTAACCAAACACCAGCCACCATAACCTTACACAACACAGTCATATGTAATGATAGGGTTGTTTAACCTCCTTCGCAACATCTAAGGTTATATGACGGAGGGGACCTACAGCTTTCCGTGGGATCCGAATCACGGGTCGCTACATGGTCTGGATGCAGAGGACACGCCCCTCCCACCCAACTACTATCAGACTCAATGTCGCTTAACTTCGCTGATCAACGGGAATCGGTGTTACGACAGTGGCTACGACGACAAACTTCCACTCAATGTATGTGATACAGCTTTTGTATCACATACGTTCTTCAGCATATCTTTACTCACTAACACAAAATCTATCATTCTCTCTCTCTCTCTCTCTCTCTCTCTCTCTCTCTCTCTCTCTCTCTCTCTCTCTCTCTCTCTCTCATATATATATTATATATATATATAGATGATCTTATGCTGGGAGTATACATTTGTAATACACATTTCTTCTTCCACACAATTCTTTTATCCTGTCGTCATTGTCTTTCATTCCGGGTAGATCACGCTTCCAAATCAATTCAGGTCCAGGGCCAACTTCCACCGTATCATTACAATCACTCTAAACGCATTCTCCATGCTTCCTAACACATCAAATTAGCACAGTCCAGAAACCATCCTTTTATTCTGTACATCTATCATCACATGGCGCATGTGCCGCAATTACTGCTATTTTCACTCTCTCACTCACTCACGAGTACATCTATCATTAACATACATTTATATTCCCTCATACGTCCACGTCACTCATCTTTCATTAGTAAAGTAACACTCCCTCTTTCCTCTTCCTCCCTCTATACACGATTTCATACCTTCCATTTTTTCATCTTCCACATCACCATTCCCTTTCAGCCTTGTTTCGAAATGAACAAGTAAGTAAAAATGTCTGTTCCGACAAATATTGACTACTTGCACCCTCTTTGTATTGTGATTTATACTCTAACATTCTACACTGCCATACAAGCCCCTACAAAATTCAGAGAGCAGCATTGGCGGCCGCGTTGCCCGTGTCCGAAGCTTTTTTATTCGTTCATGGGAGAATATTTTTCCAGATAATGGGACCTCAGTTCAATCTCCAACCCCGTTACGCGCAGGAAGGCGGAGGATGTAACCCCATCCCCAGGATCCTCGTACAGTCGCCTTTTACGACACGCACACTGAGAAAGACGACTATTATTTGTAATGAAGCTTAATTCATTAATTATGTTTAGAGGGATGTTCCCACTGCATTTGTTATTAATTCTTTATTAGTCACACTAAATAAGCTCAGCTTATTTAATTCCCTGCAGTGTTTTGGCAATGTTAGGGATATGCACCCAATTTAACAACTTGAATGCAATATGTTCCTTTTACCCTGATTACTGAAACAAATTTACATATTTTTACTTTCTTACCGGGTTCAATCTAACCCCTTCACCAACAATAGCCACCGTGGAATGTAAAGTCCACGTCGTTTTTCCCACTCATTACACAGTATACTGGACATTTATCACTCTTCTTTTCATAATTAATAACCGTGCGATAGTGGTTATTAAACGAATTTTCCATCAAATTTTGAAAGACATACTGGTAAAAAAACAGTTTGTTAATTCCAACTGATAAAATTTGAAACGTACATACACACTTACTGTATACATACATACTTAATATCTTTCCTCCCGTATTACGTACATTAAATAAACTTATCATTACAATACCTATTTTGAAATTTATTTTATTAAAAAATGTAAATAAAAATAACTATACACCGGGGCTATTATAATTCAAATATATTATGAAATTAGTTGTTGTTGTTTGTTGTTAGCCGATCAGCCCACCCTGATCGAGCAAGCCGGCGGCACGCAGTAACCGATCGCCCTCTCCGGAGTGGACCAGAGGTTTCAGCGCACTCGTGATGTTGTGTTGTGTTCGTTGTTGTGCTAGAGCGGTACAGTCCGTCATAATGTTTCAATTGTTTGTGGTGTGTCTTGGCACAGGTGGCAGGTGTCGTCTATGGAGTTGTCTAGTCTGTGTTTATATGTCCGTAAGTTGGGGTGATGTCCACATCGGAATCGTGCTAAGTTAACTCGATCCGATCTGCTCAGGCTGATCTCTGACCTGTTAATGGGCGGCGGCTTCGCACCTAGGACCGCATTCGGACCGAGTCGTGTCAGTGCTTTGTGGGTTAGGTGTGTGTGTGATGTGTTTTCTGTACTGTGTGATGTCTGTGGGGCGTGGTATGGAATGGAGTATTTGGTTATAATGTCTCTCTGGTGTTACCTTAATGGTGCGAGGTGTTGGTGCATGATTGTACATGTAGTGGCAAGGGTGTGTGGGATAGTTGTCGCTGCTGCCATGAATGTGTTCCCCTCATGTCTAAATGTTCCCTAACTTTTAGTATTTTTGTTTCTGTGTGCAGGTGTTCTATTGGTGTTGTTTGAGTGCATCCTGTAATGATACGAAGTGCGTTGTTTTGTATTGTTTGTAAGGTGTTTATGTGTGTGTTTGAGATAATGGGTGCCCAGCATGGGCTAGCATAGTCCATAACTGAGCGAATATATTGTTTGTAGATGAGTGTGTTGTTTCCTGCTGGTGTCCAAAGCTTGTGCCGTTAGTACCCTAAGCGTGTTAAGTCTTGACGTACATTTGTTTTTAATGTCCTGAATGTGGTTTGCAAAAGATAATGATGTGTTGTATGTGACACCTAGTATTTTGGTTCTGTGAGTGTGTGGAATGTTGATGTTGTTTAGTGTAAGTTGTGGAATTACCTGGTGTTCTTTTGTGTTGCTTGTAAGCAAGGTGATGGTGATTTTTGTGGGCGCTACTTTGAGTCTATTGTGTGTGAGCCAGTCTTGTATACTGTTTATGTATGTTTGTAGGTTATTTGTAGCGGTGTCGATGTTGTTGTGGGTGGATGTTAGAGTGATATCATCTGCATATGATGATAAGGTAAGCTTGTTATCTATGGGTGTTGGAATGTCATGCATGTATAAGTGAAGAGTGTTGGTGAGAGAACAGAGCCTTGAGGGACCCCGTTCGGAAAAAGCTTGTTTTTGGATGACTTGCCATTAAATGTGACATGTGAGTATCTTCCTGAGAGATAGTTGCTCAGCCACCTTTGGTGTTATTGTGCATGTTTGTGTTGAGTATTTTGTTTATGAGAGGGAAGCGTGGGATAGCATCAAATGCTTGCTACTAATGTCTATTGTTGCTAATAGTGTACGTTGAGCTGGTCTTCTAGAGTTGATGCCATCCATGATGTGCTGCGTCAGGTTAGTGAGTAATGTCGTGGTTGAGTGGTGAGGTCTGAATCCATGTTGAGTAGGCGATAGTGGTATGTGTGGGTTGGTGATTTGTAAGATTAGTCTTTCTGTTACTTTGGAAGGTGTGCATAGTAAAGTAATGGGTCTATAGGAAGCTGGTTCTGTTGGATTTTTGTTTGGTTTGAGTAGTGTAATAATTTTACCTTGTTTCCATATGTCAGGAATAATACAGTGTTGGTATGAATATGTGCTGATATTTGTGAGAGCTAGTATTCCTTGTGGGCCCAAGTGTTTAAGGTGTATGTTAGATATGTTGTCTGGTCCAGTAGCCTTCGAATTTTTAATGTTTTTGATGATCTTGGTGGTCTGGGTCTGTATTGAAGGGTGTAATGGTCGTGTCGAGTCTGTAGGTTTTCTTGTGTCTGGCTGTTTGTCTGTCTGCGTTTTGGTTGTTGTCTCTGTTTAAGTGACTTATCTTTGCGTAGTGATTAACTAGAAGTTAGCTTGTTGTGTGTATGTTGGGATATTATTTTGGCTGCGACAGATAGCCGCGTGTGAGGTGTGAATGCCGCTGTTAGAGTGGGTAATGCTGTTTATAGTCTTGTATAGCCTGTATGTATCTGTGGAGTGGTTTAGTGTTGTTATGAATTCCCTGAATGTTTCTGTTTGTTTTTCTTTGAGTTTGTTGTTTATTTCTGTGTTGAGCTGTTGTATCTGCTGCTTTATGGCTTCTGTGTGTGGTGTTTGTGTGTTATGTTTGAGGTTGTTACGTTGCCTTATGAGGTGGGCTATTTCTCTAGTGTAATTTGGGTTGTATTTCCTAATGTTGCCCTTGGGTATGTATTTGTTTGCATTATTGATAATCTGATTAAATGTCTTGAGTGTTGTATCGATGTTTATGATGGGTGTGCTGTTTAATGTGGTGAATTGTTCCTCAGTCTGTATTTTGAACTGTTCCCAATCAGCTTTCTTGTAATTTCTGTAAGTGTGCCTAAGGCTGTTGGGGCAGAGTGTAGAATGTGTTGTAATGATGATGGGCAGGTGGGATTTGTATGTTCACGTTACTTTTCACATTAAATAGCTGCCCAAGGGGAGGGTTATTTACTGTAGACAATACCCCGTGTTATGTCAATGTGTAGTCATACTTCATAATCATTTGCGTGGCTGTGTTGTTAATTTGCATTGAGGATACTCCTATCTTTATAGGTCTGGGCGTGTGATTCATCAAGAGCAAGATGCATCAAGCGTTTGTGTTTACTTCCCACATAGTATACTGTATATATTTACTTTATTTTAGAAAATGAAACTGTTCTGCAACGGAGAGAAACTCTGGAAATTAATTGCAAGAGACTGGAAAAGACTCGTAGTTGTGTTGACGCCAATTTTTTTCCTATGGCTGCCAGTGATGTCAAACACATCTGTAAGTAAAACATTTCATTTCCTTTCAAATATTTACTGTATTCAGAATATTAAAAGATAAAGGCTGAGCCTTAAGTGCTACGTGCAGCGTCATTAAATTCAATATCACATAGCTTAAAATTTTCACATATATATATATTATCATAGTATATGTAATTTCTTCGGAAAAAATATTAAATTATATTCACATATCTGTTTATTTATTTATTTTGTATTTATTTATTTATCTATTTATCTATTTATAATGCAGCTTTTTCTGGTTACTGGATCAGAGCATATTTCCTGTTTGAATAAAAAACAAAAGATATTTTTAGTTGTATAAGCGTGTACACTACATGTAAGTATTATGGATAAGTTAAAAGGAAAACAGACTTTATTCTTAGTTTTTATGACTTTAATGCCCATAGAGTCTCTTTCTCAAGTGATGCGGTCACTCGACCATGCAAGGATCAGTATGAAAGTGGTAAGAAGCTACATTTTCTTCCTGTTTCGAATTACTGTTATGGTTTATTCTACTATTTGTATGTAACTTCTACGGAGGTTCCTTTCCATGCTAATCTCCTTCTCCTCCTCCTCCTCTTCCTCCTCCTCCTCCTCCCCATTCGTAATCCTCGAGAGCTGATCTATTTATATCATACCAGGAAGCAAGATGCGCTTACGTGATTTTGTTGATGGCCGTCTACTACATGACAGAGGCACTACCGCTAGCGGTCACGGCACTAATGCCAGTTTTTGCTTTTCCACTTCTTGGCATCATATCTACCGATGCCATTTGTAGGGTCTACATGCGAGGTACTGTTATGATGTTCTTTGGAGGTCTGGCGGTCGCTATTGCGGTTGAACACTGCAATTTACATAAAAGGATAGCTCTGTTCATTATTCTAAAAGTGGGTAAGTTGACTGAAAAAACAAAACCAAAAAAACAGGTTTGAGCGACGGTTTACTTACTATTATTATTATTTTGAAATTTTAGTTCCATATAACTTTTGACACTAATAAAACAATTAAAATTAGGAATTTGTATTTATATGGTTTTCAGTCTTTGCTAAAATCTTTAACTTTGGTGTGACAATTTAACGTTTATGTAAGTTCAAATAAACCCAAATATCTATTATTTTATTTTAAGATAAGGTTCTCTTCTACATTGCCATAATGTAAAACTACAAAGTCGTCAAACCGATAAATGGGACACTGTAACACTAATTATATAACTACGATTATAAGCAATTCGGAAGGTGTATGGGATCAGGGTCCCCTTAAAGTCTTGTGAAGTCCCTGGTCACAATGAAAATTGAAGGCCCTAACAGCTTTACCACATAATCCTTCTAACAAAAAATTAGTACTACAGAATTTAAAGGAGTGAATCTGTGTCCAGAAAAATCTGATTCTAATTTCATGCCGCGAGTCCCTTGCAAATGCGGGACCCTAAATATTCCATGGACTACTCGTGCCTAAGGCCGGCTTTGCATCTTAGCAATGAACTAAATCATTCCTCATGTTGAAAATCTCCAAAAATTAAGTGTGAATTTCAGGTCCGTCTGTTCTGTAATATTTTTCTATTTAGAAATGCAATTAGATTCTTTTCCTTTTTTCATTTTAACAGACTTTTTGGGAATCCCTAACAGACCCATTCCTATGACTGCCATGAATGGAATTGTCATAAAAAAATTATAGTAAGATGTTAGGTGTACTGTACCGGCTCCGCAGTTTCTTCATCTCCACTCAGTTGCTATCTCTGTATAAGGGTTTTGTCTTTTCTTGTATGGAGTACGCTTCTCATGTGGTTCAACCCACACAGCTTTACTTGACTGGGTGGAATCTCATCACTTTCCCGTCTCTTACTGACTGGCTTCAATCCCTCTCTCTTCGCCGTAATGTTGCCTCACTCTTTTTACAATCGCTATTATAACGGACACTGCTCTTCTGAACTCTCTAACTGCATGCCTCCTCCTTTAAGGAGAGCACGCAGCACCAGACTTTCGATACATTCTCATCCCTTTTCTGTTCAACTATCTAACGCAGAGGTTAATCGATATTTTTAATCTTTCATTTATTCAACCAGTCAACTTCGGAACAGTATTCCTCAATCCATCTTGTAGTGTATTGTTTTGAGCAAACAGATTTATATTTTTAATAATAATTAATAATATTCCAGCTATAGCAATAATAATAACATTTTCCTGTGGAGTACAATCATATAGGGTGAGTGAAAAGTCCCTCTGCACCTGTCCACTTCCAACACAGTGCAGGTACAGGTTCACTACACTTCTTGCAGGTGCACAGGAACTTTTCGCTCACCCTGTATTTTATCTAATGATGTACTATTGTTAGTATAATATCTGCATAGCGCCATTTTTCAAAATTCTTTGTGTTATATACAGGAAAAAAAAAGAAAAAGTAATATAGAACGAAAATGTGGACTGCTTTTGTAGATAAGTTTGAAGGTAAGTTTCAGGCTAGGCTCTATTTAACATGCTTACTTAGAATTTACTACAGAGTTAACACGGATGTTGAGTTTACGAAAGGGTAGATAGCATTTTAAATTTTGAATGTTATTATTAACAATGGTTAAAGAAATGGGGTACTTGAAATATTTTATACCACCATTTACAGTTTACGTAAGTTTGGTAAATTTTAGACGTCAGTCACAGTTATCCTTATTTCTTCAATAAAAACAATAAAAAAAATTAATAACTCTGAACATTAGTTAATATTATAGTCATAATAGTCATATGGACTATAGTCTGCCAATAAACCTTTTCATTTTCATTTCATTAGCAACTTACAGTTCAAATTATGACTTGAACTGCGAGAATTTTTAGGTTTATGTAAGGCCTACAATAAATAACAAATGGATAGAGCTAGTTCAAGAAGGCTTACCTCATGCAGCCATCCCGACTCCTCCGCATATACAGCAAGACTTACTTTGGACACTGTCCTGAATTTTTTTTTAGCAAATATTAATAATTACCAAAATTAAAGAAAAGAAATGAGCCAAATTTTGAAGAGAACTTAATAGCTTTAAGTTAGAAAATATAAAAAAAAGTAATAGATTTTCATCACAAATTGATTTATAAACTTTATGAAGTCACAACCATGTCTGGAGTCACCCTATTTTACGATACCGTTTATCTTCAACCTTTCCAATAAAGCAATAGAACACCAATGAGGCAGAAACCAATTTTTACAGGCAGAAAATTAAATAATCGTTAACATTTTATCAAGTATATATATATATATATATATATATATATATATATATATATATATAGAGTGTAACAAAAGTCCATTCTCATAGGGAAATAAGATATAACAGAATTGAACGAAAATAGTTTTAACTATACATTACAAACAATACAATCAACTTACCAATTAATTCAGTACATGCTCAAATTGTGTCTTTGATATATTTTTACTCGTTTTTCTCGTTCATTTTTGTTATATCTTATTTCGCTATGAGAACGGACTTTTGTTACACCCTGTATATATATATATATATATCGTAAAGAACGACGCTTGTATAGGAGATATTCCGCGCAAGACGAGAAAGAGAAAACAACAAATGAAAAAATGAAGTACCACCTGGGAATCGAACCCGGGATCTTCCGATTGCCGGTCAGACGCGATAACCACTACACCATGGACTCCACTCTTCCAAATGCCGTAATTCCTCTACATACTCGCAGAAACCAATGCCCCAAGGGGGCACCTCCCGCTTGCCGTAACATTATATACATTCAACTGCAAAGAACACGCAGTATAAATAACGTAAAGAACGACGCTTGTATAGGAGATATTCCGCGCAAGACGAGAAAGAGAAAACAACAAATGAAAAAATGAAGTACCACCTGGGAATCGAACCCGGATCTTCCGATTGCCGGTCAGACGCGATAACCACTACACCATGGACTCCACTCTTCCAAATGCCGTAATTCCTCTACATACTCGCAGAAACCAATGCCCCAAGGGGGCACCTCCCGCTTGCCGTAACATTATATACATTCAACTGCAAAGAACACGCAGTATAAATAACGTAAAGAACGACGCTTGTATAGGAGATATTCCGCGCAAGACGAGAAAGAGAAAACAACAAATGAAAAAATGAAGTACCACCTGGGAATCGAACCCGGGATCTTCCGATTGCCGGTCAGACGCGATAACCACTACACCATGGACTCCACTCTTCCAAATGCCGTAATTCCTCTACATACTCGCAGAAACCAATGCCCCAAGGGGCACCTCCCGCTTGCCGTAACATTATATACATTCAACTGCAAAGAACACGCAGTATAAATAACGTAAAGAACGACGCTTGTATAGGAGATATTCCGCGCAAGACGAGAAAGAGAAAACAACAAATGAAAAAATGAAGTACCACCTGGGAATCGAACCCGGGATCTTCCGATTGCCGGTCAGACGCGATAACCACTACACCATGGACTCCACTCTTCCAAATGCCGTAATTCCTCTACATACTCGCAGAAACCAATGCCCCAAGGGGGCACCTCCCGCTTGCCGTAACATTATATACATTCAACTGCAAAGAACACGCAGTATAAATAACGTAAAGAACGACGCTTGTATAGGAGATATTCCGCGCAAGACGAGAAAGAGAAAACAACAAATGAAAAAATGAAGTACCACCTGGGAATCGAACCCGGGATCTTCCGATTGCCGGTCAGACGCGATAACCACTACACCATGGACTCCACTCTTCCAAATGCCGTAATTCCTCTACATACTCGCAGAAACCAATGCCCCAAGGGGGCACCTCCCGCTTGCCGTAACATTATATACATTCAACTGCAAAGAACACGCAGTATAAATAACGTAAAGAACGACGCTTGTATAGGAGATATTCCGCGCAAGACGAGAAAGAGAAAACAACAAATGAAAAAATGAAGTACCACCTGGGAATCGAACCCGGGATCTTCCGATTGCCGGTCAGACGCGATAACCACTACACCATGGACTCCACTCTTCCAAATGCCGTATTCCTCTACATACTCGCAGAAACCAATGCCCCAAGGGGGCACCTCCCGCTTGCCGTAACATTATATACATTCAACTGCAAAGAACACGCAGTATAAATAACGTAAAGAACGACGCTTGTATAGGAGATATTCCGCGCAAGACGAGAAAGAGAAAACAACAATGAAAAAATGAAGTACCACCTGGGAATCGAACCCGGGATCTTCCGATTGCCGGTCAGACGCGATAACCACTACACCATGGACTCCACTCTTCCAAATGCCGTAATTCCTCTACATACTCGCAGAAACCAATGCCCCAAGGGGGCACCTCCCGCTTGCCGTAACATTATATACATTCAACTGCAAAGAACACGCAGTATAAATAACGTAAAGAACGACGCTTGTATAGGAGATATTCCGCGCAAGACGAGAAAGAGAAAACAACAAATGAAAAAATGAAGTACCACCTGGGAATCGAACCCGGGATCTTCCGATTGCCGGTCAGACGCGATAACCA